>JAMPIV010020644.1:0-333042 GCA_024509875.1 Oreohelix idahoensis | reverse complement strand
AGTGGACTTGAGTAGGAATTGACAGGATGGGAGGGGGAAGTGAGAGGAAGAAGAAACAGACAACCCCGAAGCTAAAGTTTATAGCGAAAATTATTAAACTCCATAACGTAGACATGGAGTGCTTCCATATCTTAAAGGGGGGAGGCTCTGTCACGTAGGGTTTATATTCATTTAATTTCCTACATCTTCTTCCTATTCTTTCACATAAATTCTCTCTTTTATTATCTCTGTATTTCATTTTTCCTGTATATTTTTCATCCATTCGTTTTGCGAATATTATTTTCATATAATTCGCAAACTTTACCTGTTTTCCTTTCTCTTAAACTGAGAATCGCGCTAGGACGATATTACGTAGATGTCAGGGCTGCAGGGCGTCAGAAGGCGTGATAAGTCGGTTCGCTGAACACAGGACGTAGCAAATCGTCTACATTCTTACCGAGCGCGCGAGCTTCTTCTCGGCATTAGTCCCGGTGAGGTGTGATACTTTACATCTGCACCGGTCAGTATCCAGACATTTGTCTGGAAAATCCCAAAATGACACGGCGCTCACTTGGGCCATGGTCAGCTGTAGTGTGAAAACTGCCCTGCAATGGAGTCAGGCTGTCTGGGATTTGAAACTGACACGCGTACATCGTGGTCAGTAGGTGACAGTTACGACACGCGTTAAGCGGACGTAAATGTTGGGAGTAGGGGAGATAATTTCGCTTGGCGAAATAAGTTTCGGCCCTTTGTCTGATTTTAAGATATTGGCCAAGTTTGAAACTTTAATTTCATTCTCGCTCATAGACTCCACAGTAGATAGGTCGCTCGAAAACAGAATAGCTGTTAGCGAAGATCTCAGTTTGTTTCGGCAATTTGTCGAACTTCTAGACTTCCAGAAATATTTTCAGCATTTTTATTCTTAAGTTGTGCGACTACCTGTAATTCTGTGGTTGAGTGAAAGTTTTGGGGTGACCCTAACTTTACCAGCACCTAGTAGTAGTTTCCATACTTGTGAAGAAATAGACAGTCCTTATTTTGAACCACGTGGGTTTTCTCAAGTAACACTGATCTGACGGTGCAAGTTAGACAGAAATACTAATATCCCTATAACGGGTTTTTCAAAGACTGTAATGATAAATACTGGACCTTGGAGCCAGCACTTAATTTCTTCTAGAAACTCTATATAATTTGCTGCCTGGTGGCGTGAAAATTAACAATCATTTCCCGACTAGATTATATCTTGTGGACAAATCTGTGGTGTGACTAAAGTGAATCCTATACTGAGGGAAGGCACCGACCTGACATTCATCATTTTTTAGAAACCTACGCTATTGACACTGTGCTCTGCTAACTCCCGCGCCTGGAATAATTGTTAGGTGACTTAATCAGACATTTGAACAAATTTGCATACCCAAGTAGTCGTTCCCGGAGACTCCGAGTTAAATACGTCTTTTGGAACTGGGGACTTCTTGGCAGAAGACTGCCTATTTTTTGAGTCTGTGTAAAGATCTAAAATCAATGTGTTCCAAGAGGCAGCAAGCAAAGTCGTGAGTACCTGAATGAGAAGCCATGGCGGAATGAATGAGTGTACGCTGGTCTGAGTGATATTTTCACTATTATATCTTTGACACCCTGTTGCTGTCCTAATTTTTTTTTCAATCTGCATAATTTGTTGCTAAGGCTAGAGTTTCTTGTGTTTTTTGTCTTAGGTTAAATCAGATGTTTTTCAAACTCTGTGCATATAATTACGAGATAAAACAAAGAAAAACTCTTAGACTCAAACCCTATGTATCTGTGACTCGGGCGCCATCATCTGTTCTCTTAACGGGGCCGGGCTAAACCTAGAGTTAACACTATAACGGGGCTATCATCCTTGCAACATTTCCTAGAGTTTTTATGACTATGTGTATATGTATTTTCCTTGATGTACTTTCTTTGATGTTGTGAGCCGATTTTTTGCTGATATTAAAATCGCTCTTGAACTAAATAATCGTGTTTGGTCAGCTCGTTCTAGATAATATATATCATTGTTATAGTTTTCCCACGTCTGTGTGTTTACCTGTCGTCACGTGTATGTGCGTGCCTGTGAGTGATAGAAATATACGTAATATGTATATTGGTGTAGTCTGTCTGACGCTGTAACAACTGTTGTAGAAGATAGGTGTGAGAGAGAAGAATTCTTTTCGCTTTCAGAGACAGCCACTATATCAAAATCTATCATCTCACGTGTGTGGAAATTCTATTACCTTTCACTAACTCTCACTGAGTCTATCACCTATTCAAACCTATTCAGAAGGGACCAAACCTAGTCTTAATTCTCCTATCGGAAATCTACGACATGTACATATAACATTAGTCACCTTGTTATACCATTTATGTCATATGAACATATAACATTAGTCACCTTGTTATACCATTTATGTCATATGTACATATAACATTAGTCACCTTGTTATACCATTTATGTCATATGTACATATAACATTAGTCACCTTGTTATACCATTTATGTCCTATGTACATATAACATTAGTCACCTTGTTATACCATTTATGTCATATGTACATATAACATTAGTCACCTTGTTATACCATTTATGTCATATGTACATATAACATTAGTCTTTTCTCTTCATACCTTTTGTCATATGACATTTATGTCCTAATGAACATATAACATTAGTCACCCTTGTTATACCATTTATGTCATATGTACATATAACATTAGTCACCTTGTTATTTATACATTTATGTCCTATGAACATATAACATTAGTCACCTTGTTATACCATTTATGTCATAATGTACATATAACATTAGTCACCTTGTTATACCATTTATGTCATATGAAAGAAATTACATATGTCACCTTGTTATACATTAATGTACCTAGTCCACCTTGTGTATACCATTTATGTCATATGTACATAAAACATTAGTCACCTTGTTTATACCATTTATGTCAATATTCAGTACATATAACATTAGTCACCTTGTTATACCATTTATGTCATATGTACATATAACATTAGTCACCTTGTTATACCATTTATGTCATATGTACATATAACATTAGTCACCTTGTTATACCATTTATGTCCTATGTACATATAACATTAGTCACCTTGTTATACCATTTATGTCATATGTACATATAACATTAGTCACCTTGTTATACCATTTATGTCATATGTACATATAACATTAGTCACCTTGTTATACCATTTATGTCATATGTACATATAACATTAGTCACCTTGTTATACCATTTATGTCATATGTACATATAACATTAGTCACCTTGTTATACCATTTATGTCATATGTACATATAACAAAGGACCAAAATAAGAGAAAAGATAATGATCACTAACTCAACTGAGGTCATGTGATTACTTACCCAAGTATTAGAAACATTTTTGTTGTCCCCGAATCTCAGATGTTGAAATCCACTGTTACAAAGTTTCTAATGTGACACAAGAAACTATCCACTTTTGTTCGACAGCCCCGTCTGAAGTGATGTATAGCTATGAATATGGTATTTATGAACCCATACCCCACTTAAAAATAAGTTAATAAAGCCATGAGACCACGAAATGACAATTGAAAGCGTTTCCGCTGCACAAAGCACCAGGTATGTTCAGAATGTGATGTCTCGTGAAGCGAAATTTAAGAACATGTGATTAAAGAACATCGGCAAAGGCCATTGACACAGATTTTTTTTTTAATGCACATTTTTTAACCAGTAAAGCATGTAAAAGATTTCATGACAGTCAGGGCCGGCTCTGTGGCTGTTCAAGCGGTGCGGCCCGCCAAAGTGTATTTAACCCCTGTCGTACATATTTAGATAGGTATAGAGATTTATTTGGTCCCGTCTAAGTAGAGTAGAAGGTGGGGGTATATGAGAAAGAAAGGTGTTAGAATAGATTCCACGAGTGAATAGATTAAGGTGAAGATCCGTCTCTGGAATGAGTGGTTTCTCTAGTCCAGCCTATCTATACGACTATCTTTAGAAGAAGACGATCTGTCAAACCTCCCTATAAGTATAGTTATAAGTTTACTAAACATCCACACACACAATTATGTGACAACAAGACACACAAACGTGAAAACTATGGTAAATGGAAATGGGTCTGACCAACACACTAAGTTAAGTTTTGTTTAATTTATTATCACTTAAACTTTACAACATCAAACATGTATATATATATATATATATATATATATATATATATATATATATATATATATATATATATATATATATATATATATATATATATATATATTATATATATATATATATATATATATATATATATATATATATATATATATATATATATATATATATATATATATATAATATATATCAATATAATCATGTTTACAGACATAGGAAAATAACCCAATAAGTGCCCTCCCCCTTGTTGAGAAAAAAAAAGGATCCCAAAGGAAGTTAATAACCCAAAAGGTCAAAGATTAACACTAGGGTATAGAATAGACAGTAAAGAAAAGAACAAGTCCCACTAAAATGCTATCCAGTAAAAAATTAAACAATCGTTAAAAAAAAAGAGAAGTTTGCAGGTACAATGTTTCCTGTAACAAAAGAAAATATTTCCCTCTCTCTCTCTTTCTCTGTTATACGTGGCCACTCATTCGCTCCTTACCTAATCTGATGAAACAATCTTTTGGAAGAATAATCCATGAATGTGCATATAATGTTCAGTAGTTGGTATCATCCAAATCGGGCCCCAGTCCCTCCAATAATAATTAAATTTTACACGGGGAACGCCTAATTTGATGGTAGATTTCTGGATACACAATTGTCACCTAGAATACTTAATGCCGGAACTCTCTGAGGTATGGCATTCCCAGTAAACAGCAGGAAAACATATGATTGCTATAACTGTTGATTATGATGATGATGACAATCCTATCGGCTTGCTCTGGGGTGTGTAACGATTATGAAACAGCGTATTCTCCTGGATAAAATCCATTTGGGTAAACGACTGTGAGAAGTCGGGAAAAATATTATGTATATTGCCACAGCGGGCTGATAAAATTGAATAGAGAAGTCTGGGTATTTTGTAAGTCCTGTTACTCAAATTTACAGTTAAAAAATGTTAGTGTGTCGCCCTGGCAATTCCTGTTCACACCAGTACGGGACGAACGCCAAGGAAAAACGACAACTATTATTCCTTCAGTAACTGAGGAAATGACTACAATAGAAAACCACTGGCCGCTGGGGTTGATCAAGCACAGAAAAACAGAATAATCCCCACGAAGGCTATATATATATATATACATACATATACAGATTTTGTGCCATATCTCTACAAGATGTGACAAGTCACACCTTCGACGTAGCAGGGAAAATCAACGAGCATGGCTTCCGAGATAAATGATTCTACGGTTCGCCCCTGTTATCTGGCATGTTGCGAAAATAGGTAAACAACTCGTTAGCGCGGGGAAAAATAGGCGTGATTTCAAAAGTGAGTAAACAGACAGCGAATTGCGTGGTTTTGCCTTCGCAAAACATAAACACTAACTGAGGAAGCGAAGGTGGTCGGATTTCTGTACGATTACTAAGGCTATATTTACATACGTCACAACTCCCCACCCCCAAAATAAAATACAAAATAAAATGTAAAAAGAACAAAAGAAACGGAATTATTTCGGAATTGAAAGTACTTACCATTTATATGTTTACATTTATTTCATTTCTTAAATATACGTTTTTCCATTATTTCATATTTATATTATTCCTTAATAAACAAAAATAGCGCTCTGATATTCAATATGATTTTTTTTTTTTTAATTACCTGCCATTTTAATTACAAATCGACGGAAAGCAACAGGAAACTACCGTCGTATTGTCCCAGGTATAATCATGAATCAAAACAACTTCCTAGGAAAAACTATCGACGTTAAGAGGAAATCCTCAGGAATCACCTCGTCCGGTTGGTAGCATCATGTACAAAGAGAACAAATACTGGACAGTTCGACATCGTGGCATGGAAAGAAGTCAACAACAGAACTGATAAACTGTACTGGAGACAGGAAGTTGTGGAGAAACATGATCTCCTACGCCACCAAGCATGGTACTTGAAGAAGAAGACCATATCTGCATTTCGTTTTTTTTTTTTTTTTTTTTTTTTAATGCTCAGGGGACATCACTTGCGAAATCAAAATGCGATTCCAACTCAATAGCCTGAAACTGAGTCTTCATTATTCTTTGAACTTTCTCGGGCTGTTTACTGGGATCTATATTTTCTACACATTTTGCACTATTATAGCTTGTAGATTTGCTCCTGTCATGGAATATTCTAATCCACATATATAAATTATTAGGTAAATATGAAGCCTAACAAATAAAATTAATAAAGAAAAGAGCAATGGAAAAATAACAGTGCTGTCACAAAGAATGTACTCGAAATCCCCCTTGTTTTCTGCTACGTCTGCAAATTGTAACGCTTTCACGTTGATATAAAAGCTTACTGTATTATTACCCGCTTTCTTCAATGAAACGTGTGCTGTATTTCTTGGAAAAGCATTGAGAGGCCCTGCGTAATGACCTAAATTAATCCTAACATTAATTATACTGCGTTACCAAAACGAACGAACAGATGGACTAAAGGATAAAAAGAGAAGGGAGAGGCAGAAAGCCGAACACTAAACCCGCGTCGCGCGATACACAAATGCTGCCATCACGCGTGTAAGGCCATGCACTAACTTTTTTTTCAGACGGACAGTGATAAAATACATTAACCATCCCAGAGTTAGGTTTTAAAATCATAAAAAACGCTTATTAGGAAAGATAACAATAGATGGGTTTACGGTTGAAAACATAACAGTACCCAGACAGCACATCTTCGAAACAGGAGGTAGAAGAAATTGCATATTTTGAATGCAGCCACGTAGCTCCTTTAAATTTGTATTTTTGGGTTCCGTAGGGCTTGCTGACAAATAATATGTAAAACGTTACGCAAATAGTCCAGGAATTAATAAATTATACCCAGAATAAAATATTGGGGGTGCCTGACAGCATAAAATCATTTCTGCTCATAAAATTTTTTTTTATAACGTGTTTGAAAAAACTTTGCGTTACAGAAATAGCCTACCATGTAAACTCCCAATTGATTGGAGCGCAACAAATGAAAGCCTAACCACGATTGGTCGGGCTATAAATACTATCTTTCGTTGTTAGGGGAAACGGGGAAAGGTAACATTTTTTCAAACACTTGTCGAAACGGGGCTCATTGGTCAGACTCGCTGATATACACACTTTGGAGCGTTAGTTCGAAACCACTTGTTTAAATAAGCTTGATAAAGCATCAGTGCGTTGAAGCCAGCTTATATTTTGCTAAATAAAAGCCTGGAAGATAAGCAGATGGGAATTTGTGCCAGTTTGTGCCAGAATTCATTGCTAATCAACGTATCTGTGTTTATTCGTATGAATTGTGGTAAGCTTGAACCATTCAATATCTTTTAATGAAAATTGAATGTGAATTGTTGATTTATGCCTGTATATATATGTGTAGTTCAGTGGCCAACGTGAGGTAAAGCCTGTAATGCTCCAGCCTGAACAGAGGGTGTCGGAGAGAAGTAAAACGGCATGGAATGGCCAAACAGTACACTGACACCTGGATGATTGAATAGAAAGAAATAATGCTGGAATTGCAGAGGCGTAGTAACCATTAAGAAGGGTAATACTGGAATAAAGTATTTCAAATGAAGCTGACAGTTGGCCTAATGCTCTGAACTCAATGTTTGTGCTGTGTTGTGATCAGTGTAACAAGAGAGTTTAAGTTAGTTATGAAGTAGAAGGTACATCCTTCTTGATTTCAGGGACCGTGGTCTTGATGGTAGTGAGCAGCACCTGGTCAGAGCTTTGCTGAATCCAGAGTCGGACAGCATACTCCTTGGTCTTTTTAGCTATCAGTGAGGTGTCTCCTGAGCCCAGAGGAGAATTCGAGCAGAGGAGTCCTTTCCTGCCGCCATCACGCCAGATAAGCGAATTGGCCAGCTGAGCTCAACATTATGTCCCCTCATCTTGGAATGACTTTGTAAAAATAATATTAAGAGGGGAAATTAATTGTCTTAATATCAGGAACTGAGAACATCTCCAATACTAATTTCCTTAAGACAAACTATTGAAGTCATGATGACAACTACCAACAGAGCTTGAACAAAACCAAACCAGTATTACCTCATACTACTATTACACAACTGACACACATAGGATATTTTTAATAATATATGTCACTACCAGATTCATATTAATACATTCGTACATAACTTGTAATTAACATTGATTGTGATTCCTGGTTCCTTTGTCTTTGAATCAGGACACACATATGCCTTTATGATAGAAATGAATACATATTGTTATTTGAAAAGTTACGAGTGTCTCCTGTAAGATATTCTCATAGAGTGTTATATGTATGTGAGTGTCACAGTGTTGTCAAGAGTAGTGAATTAAATTGTTTATCTGTCTGTTGTTGTGACTTACACTTCACCATACTCATACCCTAGACACATAACGTAGCATCACACTATTCCAGAATAATTCTGACTGAGATATATAGATATGTGGTAGCAAGTAAGGTTATCTATAATACACTACTCTTAATAGATATAGATACCTTCACAGCTGATCTCAGTCAGTACACTAAGTTCCCTATAAGTATTTATAACATCCCACTTCACCACATATATTGGGGTCTCGCTCTTGGGATTTTGAATCTTTAACTATTAAAAATATTGGGGATAATTCACTTCAGGGAATATAAGAATTAAAAGGTATCCTTGGGTGGAATTAAATAAGGTTGAGCTCACGGTGCCTGTGTTGTCCATTAGAGATTGAATTGTTGGTTAGACATTATATAAAGTTACCTGATAGACAATGGCGGACCTGGCCAAATTTCGATCTGCTGCGGTTCAGACTGCAAAAGAGTTAGGATTAGATGGGCAAGTTATGGTTGCCTATGTCACGACGGAATGTGACAAATTTATTGAACGCGAAGAAAGAAGGTTTGAAGCCGAAAGAAAGTTAGAGGCTGACAAGGAAATTAAGAAGTTACAATTTGAAGCTGAGGCTGAGACTAAGAGGTTGCAGATTGAGGCTGACAAAGAGGCTAAGAAATTGGAAGCAGAAGAGAAGAAATTAGCTGCAGAAAGAGAAGAGAAGAAATTAGCTGCAGAAAGGGAAGCCGAGGAAAGAAGACAGGCTGCAGAAAGAGAAGAGAAGAAATTAGCTGCAGAGAGGGAAGCAGAAAAGGAGGAGAAAAGATTACAAAGGGAACATGAGTTACGACTAAGGGAGTTGGAGTTTCAAGGCCATGCTCCTGAAAATGGTGCCAGCCCCTTTGCCTCTGATGCTACGGTTACTCAAGGAGCCTCAACCTCAGCTATGAACTTTCATTTAGATCATTTTGTTGAAAAAGACGATGATATTGAGAGCTATATAAATAGGTATGAACTATTAGCTACCACGTATGGGTTAGAGAGAGAAAGGTGGAGCTTAAAGTTATCTCAGGGACTTCGTGGGGCAGCTTATGAAGTTTTTGCAAAAATGAGCAGAGGTGATCAGGAAAATTATGACATGCTAAAGCAGGCTCTTTTGTTAAGGTATGAAAAGAATGCAGAATTTTATAGAAAAAAATTTAGGAATGCTAAACTACTGTCAGGTGAAACCTATCACCAGTTCTCTGCACGAATAGAGACATACTTGGAGAAATGGACTTCTCTGGGGAAAACCCAAGATCTTAAGGAAATGGTCCTTAAAGAGCAACTAAGAGAGTCCATGGCTCCAGACCTGAGAAAGTTTCTCATGGAACAAGGTGCAGAGAGGCTGGGTGAGTTGCTAAATGTTGCTGAAAGGTATCAAGCAGCTCAAGCAGAGGTAACAGGTAATAAAAAGAAACAAGGGGATAACTTTAGGGCACCACAGAACTTTAATCAATTTTATCCTAGGGATCAAAATAAAGGTAAGCACCAATTTGATAGGCCACGGTATGAAAATAAAAATAAATTCCCACAATTCGATGAAAGGAAATATATGAAAGAAAATCTTTCAACCAAGGAAAAAGGTGGTGTAAAAATTGTCAGATGGACAATCATGACACTGACCGTTGCAGAAGGAAACCTGTGTATATGGCAACCCTTCAGGTCAGGTCGACCTCAAGACAGGAGGAGGATATTATGTTAGATACCACTCCAGAAGAGATGAGGAAGGCACAGGCTGGGGATAAAACACTCAAGCCTTGTTTCAGAAAATTGTCAACTTGTCATACAACTCCAGGCAAGGGAGATTTTTACATGAAAAACAAGTTGATGTATAGGAAGACTGGAGCTAGATCCAAAGGTCACGGACAGCTGGTTCTTCCAAAAAGATATAGGACAGAATTAATAAGGAGCCTACATGTGAAACCAGATGGGGACCATGAGAAAATAGGTACCATCATTCAAAAGGTGGCTCACAATTATTATTGGCCCAAAGCAAGATGGGACATTGAGAATTTTGTAGAAAGGTGTAGCATAGCACATGAGGGAACACCCACAAGTGGGAACATGGATCAGGACCTGGACACGCCCCGGGGCAAAATTAGGCCTGATAATAAAAAGAAATATAGATTTGATAAAGTGGACCAAATGGAATGGGAAGCCCCTTTTCACGGACAAGCTTCACTTAACTGTTTTACAATGGCCACTATGCGGAGAGTGCAAAAAGATGTCTTACCCCAGGATAAGCCGACAATCCCTCAATCGGACTTAAACAAACTGGAGGAAGAGGATGTAGAGAGGAAATCTCTCATCAAGAATTTTAAGAGGGGAGACAGCCCCAAAAGAAAAATTGGTAGCGGTCGTTTTGTGAATGATAATTCTGGGAGGAAAAATCATCACTATAAAGCTTCGAGTGGAAGAGACCATACCGGTGCATGGACAAATAGGTCCACACAATTAAAGGTCCATATGTAGCTATGTTAAGAACGTGGACTGATGAAAAGGCAGAGGAAAACATTACATCTTCATACCAATATGTGAATGAGCTGACCACTCGGTTAAAAACTGGCTGGAAACTTGCCAATGAAAATTTGAAACAAGCCAGGAAGAAACATGCTGCCTATTATAACAGGAAGGCGAAAGACAGAAATTTGGCTGTGGGAGAGAAAGTACTGCTTCTTTTGCCTGAGAGTCAGAATAAGTTACAAATTGGATGGCAGGGTCCATATACAGTTCTAGAGAAGGTGTCTAGAACAAATTATAAGATAGATAAGAAGGGGAAAGAAAAAATCTATCATGTGAATCTCCTGAAGAAATATTTGGAAAGAGAATATCAGGAAGAGACACACTTGTTGACCTTGTCCATCGCCATGGAGATGAAAAAGGAACCACTTTCATCATTTGAATATCCATTACACCCCTGTGAGACAGCAGCACAGGTGAAAATCAGTACACATTTAACGAAAACTCAGAAAGAGAGAGTGCAACAGGTTCTAAATAATCATGCAGAGGTGTTAACAGACCGACCAGGGCATACAAACCTATTGGAATATGATATGAAACTAATAGACTCCACACCTGTCTGTATGAAACCATATTCTATTCCGTTTGCTAAGGAGAAAGCTTTGAAGGAAGAGATAGATTATCTATTGAAGGAAGGAATTATTTCGCACAGTGAGTCTTCGTATAGTTCCGGTGTTGTACTCTTAAGGAAGCCCTCTGGAGAACATAGACTCTGTATAGATTACAGGAGACTGAATGCTATTACAGAGGACAGGTGGATCCATTGCCGGATACAAATCAGCTGTTTGCCAGACTAAATAAAGCTAAATATTTCTCAAAAGTGGATCTGAGTAAAGGATACTATCAGATTCCAGTAAAGCCTGAGGTTAGACCATACCTAGCTTTTAGTACCTCAGAAGGACACTATGAGTTTAATAGATTGCCATTTGGATTGAAGAATGCGCCTAGTGTCTTCTCTAGAATGATGAGAAAATTATTGGATCCTCTGAATAATCCCTGTATAACAAATTTTATGGATGATATCCTTATAGCAACAGAAACATTTGAGGAACACATTGACTCTCTGAACATGCTGTTTACTCGACTTAGGGAGGCAAATTTAACAGCCCGACCAACCAAATGTTGCGTTGGATGTAAAGAATTGGAATTTTTGGGACACACAGTTTATCAGGGAAACATGACCCCTGACCCAAAGAATTTAGAGAAACTACAGAAAGCCCCGAGACCACAAACCAAGAAGGACGTGAGATCCTTTGTCTCCTTATGTGGTTTCTACCAGAAGTATATCAAAAAACTTTAATTCCATATGTGCACCGTTAACTGAATTGACACGTAAAGGACATCCAGATCGCATTACATGGACACCACAATGTGAAATGACTTACCAAGAATTGAAGGAAAAGCTCACAAGTAAACCCATTTTGAAATTACCTGACTTAAGTCAAGAATTCATAGTAAGGACGGATGCAAGTAATATTGGGCTGGGTGCAACTCTTCTACAGAAATCAGATGCATTGGATGGGGAATTAAGCCCAGTGGCATATGCTAGCAGAAAGTTGAATAAAGCTGAAATCAACTACTCAACTAGCGAAAAAGAATGTCTCGCAGTAATATGGGCAATAAAGAAATTCAATATTTATCTATATGGGAAGGCATTTAAGTTGCAAACAGATCACAAACCTTTATCGTTTTTAGCACAGGCTAAGCATGAGAACTCTAGGTTACTCCGATGGTCTTTGCTTCTGGCTCCATATAATTTTAGCATTGAGTATATATCTGGAAAAACCAATTTGGGAGCGGATTTTTTAAGCCGCCATCCGTGTGATGAGAATCACCGTAAACCCCAGAAATAATAATAAATTTCTCTATGTGTATATAGAATAAAGGACTGACATATAATGTCTGTTTTAAGAGGGGAGGTGTCATGGAATATTCTAATCCACATATATAAATTATTAGGTAAATATGAAGCCTAACAAATAAAATTAATAAAGAAAAGAGCAATGGAAAAATAACAGTGCTGTCACAAAGAATGTACTCGAAATCCCCCTTGTTTTCTGCTTCGTCTGCAAATTGTAACGCTTTCACGTTGATATAAAAGCTTACTGTATTATTACCCGCTTTCTTCAATGAAACGTGTGCTGCATTTCTAAGAAAAACATTGAGAGGCCCTGCGTAATGACCTAAATTAATCCTAACATTAATTATATTACGTTACCAAAACGAACGAACAGATGGACAAAAGGATAAAAAGAGAGGGGAGGGCTGAAAATCAGGAACGCATGCAACACGCGTCGCGCGATACACAAATGCTGCCATCACGCGTGTAAGTCTACATGCACTAATTTTTTTTTCAGACGGACAGTGATAAAATACACTACCCTTTCCCAGAGTTAGGTTTATAAATCATAAAAAAACGCTTATTAGGAAAGATAACAATAGATGGGTTTACGGTTGAAAACATAACAGTACCCAGACAGCACATCTTCGAAACAGGAGGTAGAAGAAATTGCATATTTTGAATGCAGCCACGTAGCTCCTTTAAATTTGTATTTTTGGGTTCCTTAGGGCTTGCTGACAAATAATATGTAAAACGTTACGCAAATAGTCCAGGAATTAATAAATTATACCCAAAATAAAATATTGGGGGTGCCTGACAGCATAAAATCATTTCTGCTCATAAAATTTTTTTTATAACGTGTTTGAAAAAAACTTTGCGTTACAGAAATAGCCTACCATGTAAACTCCAAATTGATTGGAGCGCAACAAATGAAAGCCTAACCACGATTGGTCGGGCTATAAATACTATCTTTCGTTGTTAGGGGAAACGGGGAAAGGTAACATTTTTTCAAACACTTGTCGAAACGGGGCTCATTGGTCAGACTCGCTGATATACACACTTGGGAGCGTTAGTTCGAAACCACTTGTTTAAATAAGCTTGATAAAGCATCAGTGCGTTGAAGCCAGCTTATATTTTGCTAAATAAAAGCCTGGAAGATAAGCAGATGGGAATTTGTGCCAGTTTGTGCCAGAATTCATTGCTAATCAACGTATCTGTGTTTATTCGTATGAATTGTGGTAAGCTTGAACCATTCAATATCTTTTAATGAAAATTGAATGTGAATTGTTGATTTATGCCTGTATATATATGTGTAGTTCAGTGGTAAACAAGAGATAAAGCCTATAATGCTCCAGCCTGAACAGAGGGTGTCGGAGAGAAGTAAAACGGCATGGAATGGCCAAACAGTACACTGACACCTGGATGATTGAATAGAAAGAAATAATGCTGGAATTGCAGAGGCGTAGTAACCATTAAGAAGGGTAATACTGGAATAAAGTATTTCAAATGAAGCTGACAGTTGGCCTAATGCTCTGAACTCAATGTTTGTGCTGTGTTGTGATCAGTGTAACAAGAGAGTTTAAGTTAGTTATGAAGTAGAAGGTACATCCTTCTTGATTTCAGGGACCGTGGTCTTGATGGTAGTGAGCAGCACCTGGTCAGAGCTTTGCTGAATCCAGAGTCGGACAGCATACTCCTTGGTCTTTTTAGCTATCAGTGAGGTGTCTCCTGAGCCCAGAGGAGAATTCGAGCAGAGGAGTCCTTTCCTGCCGCCATCACGCCAGATAAGCGAATTGGCCAGCTGAGCTCAACATTATGTCCCCTCATCTTGAAATGACTTTGTAAAAATAATATTAAGAGGGGAAATTAATTGTCTTAATATCAGGAACTGAGAACATCTCCAATACTAATTTCCTTAAGACAAACTATTGAAGTCATGATGACAACTACCAACAGAGCTTGAACAAAACCAAACCAGTATTACCTCATACTACTATTACACAACTGACACACATAGGATATTTTTAATAATATATGTCACTACCAGATTCATATTAATACATTCTGTACATAACTTGTAATTAACATTGATTGTGATTCCTGGTTCCTTTGTCTTTGAATCAGGACACACATATGCCTTTATGATAGAAATGAATACATATTGTTATTTGAAAAGTTACGAGTGTCTCCTGTAAGATATTCTCATAGAGTGTTATATGTATGTGAGTGTCACAGTGTTGTCAAGAGTAGTGGATTAAATTAAATTGTTTATCTGTCTGTTGTTGTGACTTACACTTCACCATACTCATACCCTAGACACATAACGTAGCATCACACTATTCCAGAATAATTCTGACTGAGATATATAGATATGTGGTAGCAAGTAAGGTTATCTATAATACACTACTCTTAATAGATATAGATACCTTCACAGCTGATCTCAGTCAGTACACTAAGTTCCCTATAAGTATTTATAACATCCCACTTCACCACATATATTGGGGTCTCGCTCTTGGGATTTTGAATCTTTAACTATTAAAAATATTGGGGGTAATTCACTTCAGGGAATATAAGAATTAAAAGGTATCCTTGGGTGGAATTAAATAAGGTTGAGCTCACGGTGCCTGTGTTGTCCATTAGAGATTGAATTGTTGGTTAGACATTATATAAAGTTACCTGATAGACAATGGCGGACCTGGCCAAATTTCGATCTGCTGCGGTTCAGACTGCAAAAGAGTTAGGATTAGATGGGCAAGTTATGGTTGCCTATGTCACGACGGAATGTGACAAATTTATTGAACGCGAAGAAAGAAGGTTTGAAGCCGAAAGAAAGTTAGAGGCTGACAAGGAAATTAAGAAGTTACAATTTGAAGCTGAGGCTGAGACTAAGAGGTTGCAGATTGAGGCTGACAAAGAGGCTAAGAAATTGGAAGCAGAAGAGAAGAAATTAGCTGCAGAAAGAGAAGAGAAGAAATTAGCTGCAGAAAGAGAAGAGAAGAGATTAGCTGCAGAAAGAGAAGAGAAGAGATTAGCTGCAGAGAGGGAAGCAGAAAAGGAGGAGAAGAGATTACAAAGGGAACATGAGTTACGACTAAGGGAGTTTGAGTTTCAAGGCCATGCTCCTGAAAATGGTGCCAGTCCCTTTGCCTCTGATGCTACGGTTACTCAAGGAGCCTCAACCTCAGCTATGAACTTTCATTTAGATCATTTTGTTGAGAAAGACGATGATATTGAGAGCTATATAAATAGGTATGAACTATTAGCTACCACGTATGGGTTAGAGAGAGAAAGGTGGAGCTTAAAGTTATCTCAGGGACTTCGTGGGGCAGCTTATGAAGTTTTTGCAAAAATGAGCAGAGGTGATCAGGAAAATTATGACATGCTAAAGCAGGCTCTTTTGTTAAGGTATGAAAAGAATGCAGAATTTTATAGGAAAAAATTTAGGAATGCTAAACTACTGTCAGGTGAAACCTATCACCAGTTCTCTGCACGAATAGAGACATACTTGGAGAAATGGACTTCTCTGGGGAAAACCCAAGATCTTAAGGAAATGGTCCTTATAGAGCAACTAAGAGAGTCCATGGCTCCAGACCTGAGAAAGTTTCTCATGGAACAAGGTGCAGAGAGGCTGGGTGAGTTGCTAAATGTTGCTGAAAGGTATCAAGCAGCTCAAGCAGAGGTAACAGGTAATAAAAAGAAACAAGTGGATAACTTTAGGGCACCACAGAACTTTAATAAATTTGATCCTAGGGATCAAAATAAAGGTAAGCACCAATTTGATAGGCCACGGTATGAAAATAAAAATAAATTCCCACAATTCGATGAAAGGAAATATGATGAAAGAAAATCTTTCAACCAAGGAAAAAGGTGGTGTAAAAATTGTCAGATGGACAATCATGACACTGACCGTTGCAGAAGGAAACCTGTGTATATGGCAACCCTTCAGGTCAGGTCGACCTCAAGACAGGAGGAGGATATTATGTTAGATACCACTCCAGAAGAGATGAGGAAGGCACAGGCTGGGGATAAAACACTCAAGCCTTGTTTCAGAAAATTGTCAACTTGTCATACAACTCCAGGCAAGGGAGATTTTTACATGAAAAACAAGTTGATGTATAGGAAGACTGGAGCTAGATCCAAAGGTCACGGACAGCTGGTTCTTCCAAAAAGATATAGGACAGAATTAATAAGGAGCCTACATGTGAAACCAGATGGGGACCATGAGAAAATAGGTACCATCATTCAAAAGGTGGCTCACAATTATTATTGGCCCAAAGCAAGATGGGACATTGAGAATTTTGTAGAAAGGTGTAGCATAGCACATGAGGGAACACCCACAAGTGGGAACATGGATCAGGACCTGGACACGCCCCCGGGGCAAAATTAGGCCTGATAATAAAAAGAAAAATAGATTTGATAAAGTGGACCAAATGGAATGGGAAGCCCCTTTTCACGGACAAGCTTCACTTAACTGTTTTACAATGGCCACTATGCGGAGAGTGCAAAAAGATGTCTTACCCCAGGATAAGCCGACAATCCCTCAATCGGACTTAAACAAACTGGAGGAAGAGGATGTAGAGAGGAAATCTCTCATCAAGAATTTTAAGTGGGGAGACAGCCCCAAGAGAAAAATTGGTAGCGGTCGTTTTGTGAATGATAATTCTGGGAGGAAAAATCATCACTATAAAGCTTCGAGTGGAAGAGACCATACCGGTGCATGGACAAATAGGTCCACACAATTAAAGGTCCATATGTAGCTTTGTTAAGAACGTGGACTGATGAAAAGGCAGAGGAAAACATTACATCTTCATACCAATATGTGAATGAGCTGACCACTCGGTTGAAAACTGGCTGGAAACTTGCCAATGAAAATTTGAAACAAGCCAGGAAGAAACATGCTGCCTATTATAACAGGAAGGCGAAAGACAGAAATTTGGCTGTGGGAGAGAAAGTACTGCTTCTTTTGCCTGGGAGTCAGAATAAGTTACAAATTGGATGGCAGGGTCCATATACAGTTCTAGAGAAGGTGTCTAGAACAAATTATAAGATAGATAAGAAGGGGAAAGAAAAAATCTATCATGTGAATCTCCTGAAGAAATATTTGGAAAGAGAACATCAGGAAGAGACACACTTGTTGACCTTGTCCATCGCCATGGAGATGAAAAAGGAACCACTTTCATCATTTGAATATCCATTACACCCCTGTGAGACAGCAGCACAGGTGAAAATCAGTACACATTTAACGAAAACTCAGAAAGAGAGAGTGCAACAGGTTCTAAATAATCATGCAGAGGTGTTAACAGACCGACCAGGGCATACAAACCTATTGGAATATGATATGAAACTAATAGACTCCACACCTGTCTGTATGAAACCATATTCTATTCCGTTTGCTAAGGAGAAAGCTTTGAAGGAAGAGATAGATTATCTATTGAAGGAAGGAATTATTTCGCACAGTGAGTCTTCGTATAGTTCCGGTGTTGTACTCTTAAGGAAGCCCTCTGGAGAACATAGACTCTGTATAGATTACAGGAGACTGAATGCTATTACAGAAGGACAGGTGGATCCATTGCCGGATACAAATCAGCTGTTTGCCAGACTAAATAAAGCTAAATATTTCTCAAAAGTGGATCTGAGTAAAGGATACTATCAGATTCCAGTAAAGCCTGAGGTTAGACCATACCTAGCTTTTAGTACCTCAGAAGGACACTATGAGTTTAATAGATTGCCATTTGGATTGAAGAATGCGCCTAGTGTCTTCTCTAGAATGATGAGAAAATTATTGGATCCTCTGAATAATCCCTGTATAACAAATTTTATGGATGATATCCTTATAGCAACAGAAACATTTGAGGAACACATTGACTCTCTGAACATGCTGTTTACTCGACTTAGGGAGGCAAATTTAACAGCCCGACCAACCAAATGTTGCGTTGGATGTAAAGAATTGGAATTTTTGGGACACACAGTTTATCAGGGAAACATGACCCCTGACCCAAAGAATTTAGAGAAACTACAGAAAGCCCCGAGACCACAAACCAAGAAGGACGTGAGATCCTTTGTCTCCTTATGTGGTTTCTACCAGAAGTATATCAAAAACTTTAATTCCATATGTGCACCGTTAACTGAATTGACACGTAAAGGACATCCAGATCGCATTACATGGACACCACAATGTGAAATGACTTACCAAGAATTGAAGGAAAAGCTCACAAGTAAACCCATTTTGAAATTACCTGACTTAAGTCAAGAATTCATAGTAAGGACGGATGCAAGTAATATTGGGCTGGGTGCAACTCTTCTACAGAAATCAGATGCATTGGATGGGGAATTAAGCCCAGTGGCATATGCTAGCAGAAAGTTGAATAAAGCTGAAATCAACTACTCAACTAGCGAAAAAGAATGTCTCGCAGTAATATGGGCAATAAAGAAATTCAATATTTATCTATATGGGAAGGCATTTAAGTTGCAAACAGATCACAAACCTTTATCGTTTTTAGCACAGGCTAAGCATGAGAACTCTAGGTTACTCCGATGGTCTTTGCTTCTGGCTCCATATAATTTTAGCATTGAGTATATATCTGGAAAAACCAATTTGGGAGCGGATTTTTTAAGCCGCCATCCGTGTGATGAGAATCACCGTAAACCCCAGAAATAATAATAAATTTCTCTATGTGTATATAGAATAAAGGACTGACATATAATGTCTGTTTTAAGAGGGGAGGTGTCATGGAATATTCTAATCCACATATATAAATTATTAGGTAAATATGAAGCCTAACAAATAAAATTAATAAAGAAAAGAGCAATGGAAAAATAACAGTGCTGTCACAAAGAATGTACTCGAAATCCCCCTTGTTTTCTGCTACGTCTGCAAATTGTAACGCTTTCACGTTGATATAAAAGCTTACTGTATTATTACCCGCTTTCTTCAATGAAACGTGTGCTGCATTTCTAAGAAAAACATTGAGAGGCCCTGCGTAATGACCTAAATTAATCCTAACATTAATTATACTGCGTTACCAAAACGAACGAACAGATGGACAAAAGGATAAAGAGAGAGGGGAGGGCTGAAAATCAGGAACGCATGCAACACGCGTCGCGCGATACACAAATGCTGCCATCACGCGTGTAAGTCTACATGCACTAACTTTTTTTCAGACGGACAGTGATAAAATACACTACCCTTTCCCAGAGTTAGGTTTAAAAATCATAAAAAACGCTTATTAGGAAAGATAACAATAGATGGGTTTACGGTTGAAAACATAACAGTACCCAGACAGCACATCTTCGAAACAGGAGGTAGAAGAAATTGCATATTTTGAATGCAGCCACGTAGCTCCTTTAAATTTGTATTTTTGGGTTCCTTAGGGCTTGCTGACAAATAATATGTAAAACGTTACGCAAATAGTCCAGGAATTAATAAATTATACCCAAAATAAAATATTGGGGGTGCCTGACAGCATAAAATCATTTCTGCTCATAAAATTTTTTTTATAACGTGTTTGAAAAAACCTTACGTTACATAAATAGCCTACCATGTAAACTCCAAATTGATTGGAGCGCAACAAATGAAAGCCTAACCACGATTGGTCGGGCTATAAATACTATCTTTCGTTGTTAGGGGAAACGGGGAAAGGTAACATTTTTTTCAAACACTTGTCGAAACGGGGCTCATTGGTCAGACTCGCTGATATACACACTTGGGAGCGTTAGTTCGAAACCACTTGTTTAAATAAGCTTGATAAAGCATCAGTGCGTTGAAGCCAGCTTATATTTTGCTAAATAAAAGCCTGGAAGATAAGCAGATGGGAATTTGTGCCAGTTTGTGCCAGAATTCATTGCTAATCAACGTATCTGTGTTTATTCGTATGAATTGTGGTAAGCTTGAACCATTCAATATCTTTTAATGAAAATTGAATGTGAATTGTTGATTTATGCCTGTATATATATGTGTAGTTCAGTGGCCAACGTGAGGTAAAGCCTGTAATGCTCCAGCCTGAACAGAGGGTGTCGGAGAGAAGTAAAACGGCATGGAATGGCCAAACAGTACACTGACACCTGGATGATTGAATAGAAAGAAATAATGCTGGAATTGCAGAGGCGTAGTAACCATTAAGAAGGGTAATACTGGAATAAAGTATTTCAAATGAAGCTGACAGTTGGCCTAATGCTCTGAACTCAATGTTTGTGCTGTGTTGTGATCAGTGTAACAAGAGAGTTTAAGTTAGTTATGAAGTAGAAGGTACATCCTTCTTGATTTCAGGGACCGTGGTCTTGATGGTAGTGAGCAGCACCTGGTCAGAGCTTTGCTGAATCCAGAGTCGGACAGCATACTCCTTGGTCTTTTTAGCTATCAGTGAGGTGTCTCCTGAGCCCAGAGGAGAATTCGAGCAGAGGAGTCCTTTCCTGCCGCCATCACGCCAGATAAGCGAATTGGCCAGCTGAGCTCAACATTATGTCCCCTCATCTTGAAATGACTTTGTAAAAATAATATTAAGAGGGGAAATTAATTGTCTTAATATCAGGAACTGAGAACATCTCCAATACTAATTTCCTTAAGACAAACTATTGAAGTCATGATGACAACTACCAACAGAGCTTGAACAAAACAAACCAGTATTACCTCATACTACTATTACACAACTGACACACATAGGATATTTTTAATAATATATGTCACTACCAGATTCATATTAATACATTCTGTACATAACTTGTAATTAACATTGATTGTGATTCCTGGTTCCTTTGTCTTTGAATCAGGACACACAGTGTTGTCAAGAGTAGTGAATTAAATTGTTTATCTGTCTGTTGTTGTGACTTACACTTCACCATACTCATACCCTAGACACATAACGTAGCATCACACTATTCCAGAATAATTCTGACTGAGATATATAGATATGTGGTAGCAAGTAAGGTTATCTATAATACACTACTCTTAATAGATATAGATACCTTCACAGCTGATCTCAGTCAGTACACTAAGTTCCCTATAAGTATTTATAACATCCCACTTCACCACAGCTCCCTAAATGGCCTTTACCATAAAAAGTTGTAAATTTAGAACGTCCTGTAGGGAAATAAAATTTCCTGGGTGCGCGAGATATCGTAGTGCTTTCGCGTTCCTGTATTTGTTCTTTACTATAACATTTTTTAAAGACCAATATATTTTTTTATTGGCACATCAAAGGATCTATATTTCTTTCTGTGTAAATTGATTCTTATAGACTATAAAAAGGAATGGTCCAAATTATTTAATTCATAGAAATGTTCTAAACCTGTCTGCTGTGCTGGCCAATGTTCGACCGTGCTATTGATTACGTATTGTATTTTTGACGATAAAATATGTATTATATGTAAAACTTCCGTACGTTGAAATACATTGCATTACTGCGCCAGATGACCATTTTTCTGTAAATCTGAACGTTTTAACACATGTTCGTCTAGCAATTCAAGATGTAGTTTAAATAAAACATATATGTATAATATTTACCATTAACACATTAACTACCGAATTGAAAAACACACTGTGGCGGAATTAAATTTTTTCCCATTTTCATTCCGTAGGTGTTTGCACAAAGTAAGCTGTAGTTTTCGTAATTGTTTACAGATTTTTATGAATTACACGTCATTTTAAAGATAAATGAATGCACTATTACAATAAACACCGGTTGTAACTGTAATAGAGGTTGTTGCTATTTAACGGCCCTCCGATGGCCGAGGACTTGCAATATTTTCCCAATTATGACTGCTTGCGCCCCATCACTATCAAAATCACAATTTCAATCAATGTGCACACCGTTTTCACTCTTGTCCTTGTCGCTAGATCTATCAGTAAATTGTTGAAACACGTTTCTATCCTATTCAGCCGTTAGACGAGATGTACACGCTTTTTTTGTAGTCCTATCACAAGTTGCCACGGTAAACAGTTTTACACGATTTGGTAACTAACCCAAAACGCTGAAAATTATGAACATAATATCAATTTTCCAGTGTTCTATAACAACCAAGCTTTGGGAATTTGTTTTCCGGTGGCAACTTAAAATCCCGAACCAGATCAGAAAGATTTTCAGTACATTTTTCATTCGTTTTATTACTAAAATTAGATTGGCGATCTGAGCGGCTTGCGGTCCAAATGTGATTCTTTTGTGAGCCGCTGACAGCGGCTTGCGGTAGTTAATGTGTTAAAGCGTCGGCAAAACTCTTGTTACCGGTACATAAAAACAAACAATTTTTTTTTACACATTATGCGCAAATGAAGTAATTTCACGCTGTACCTATGGAAAGAGTCCCATTTCAAACTTGCGCATATTAATTTAACGAATAATAACGTATTTTACGCGTATTTTATTTTTTGCCAAGAAATACGTATAATACGCATATTTTACTTCAGATGTAACGTACGGTCGAACATTGGCTTGCAACACTGTTCTTGCTTCTACTATGCGCTAATTTTATCCAGCATTTGTCCAACTCCAACAAACACTTATATATTTCCTGAACGATAAACAGGACACTGAGTTGTTTATGATGTTAAAAAGCACCTGGTCAGGCAGTAATGTGACTAAGAATGATACACATTCACTGTCGTACAGAACTACCTTAAACTTTATATTGACCTTTTAAATTCATTATGCATGAATTAGTGGATATATCCGTGTTGAATAAGCAGTGTAGTATAGTCAACGAACGCAATTCGTTGTGCCAGGTACATTTTTATGTCTCGCAGATTCAGAGTTACAAGGAGAAAGAAATAAGCATGTAATTCTTGTTTTACTATACAGGCATACCTCGCAAATGCGGCGGTTTAGGTTCCAGACCACCGTCGTAAAGCGAATATTGCCTTAAATCGAATCACAGCCTGTGTTTTAACTTGCCAGTGCCTATAAAAGCCTAAAAACATGTTTATACTATTATTTATTAAGACAACAATGAAGTTTGCCTCATTGGCTGAGGCTTCCTTTCGCGAAGGATTTCTCTATACCGTACGACAGTATTTTACCCACAGTAGAACTTCTTTCACAATTGGCGTCAATCCTCTAAAAGCCTGTCACTACTGTATCCAGTAAGTCAACGTAATGTTCGAAATCCTTCGTTGTCATTTCAGCAATGCTCACTGGATCTTCATTAGTAGATTCTATCTCAAAAAGATTATATCTCAAAACGCTGAAAATAATAAACTTGAATATAATTTTAAAGCGCCGTATTAGCGAAGCGGTCCAAAATGAGCGAGGTACGCCTGTAACGATTAAGGTTTTGAAGAAGACCCCCCCCCCCCCCCCCCCCCCCCCCCCCCCCTCCCCCCCCCCCCTCACCCCCCCCCCCCCCCCCCCCCCTCCCCCCCCCCCCCCCCCCCCCCCCCCCCCCCCCCCCCCGCCCCCCCCCCCCCCCCCCCCCCGCCCCCCGCCTCCCCCCCCCCCCCCCCCCCCCCCCCCCCCCCCCCCCCCCCCCCCCGCCCCCCCCCTAACCCTCCCCCACACCCCCCACCACCCCCACCCCCCCCCCCCCTCCCCCCCCCGCATCTCTTTTCCACTTCCCATCTGTGACGTGGGCTCCCTAATCTGCCGTAGTGGTCAACGAAATGTCGCCAGATGTTAGTAAACCTTTAATCAAGAAATCATTATCCTGGTACTGCTTTGTTCTATTTCCATTTCAGCTAGTTTTGTGAAAAACGTGTTCCAAGTTTTTGAGTTACTAGTTGAAAAGAAGGATATATCACATTAAAATGAAATTTTTCATGATGATCGAAGCAGTTAACTTTCAGATATTGTGTAGGATGTTAGATTAAACTATAATATGTCGATTTATGGTCTCAGGTAATTATTGGCCAAAAGTAGAGATGAAATAAAGCAGTATTAGGATGAAGAAATACTCTTGGCAGTAGAATAGATAGAAGGATGGTATTCCAATGTAGAAAGCACTGAGGGATGCGGGAAATCAGCTGCACAAGAGCTGGGATATAATCTACTTCTGCAAAGTTCCTATCCTCGCCGTTCTTCTTATGTTTTATAATATGTTGATAAAAACATCCGGCTCGGAAACGTTGTTACAGATTGTTCTAAATTCAATACAGATGTAATTGCTATATTATCCAATCTTTAGCACTTCGCCCTTATCAAGATGCACTGGGGTTCGGAGTGGCTGAGAGGTATGGCGTCCACCTTGAATTCTAGAGGTACCGGGTTCGATTCCCAGTAGAGGGAATATAATTTTTTGAAATATTTTTCAGAACCAGTGGTCTTAATGATGTCGTACTCCCCCCTGGTCTCCTGGGTAGTGAGATCGATTGCCTAGCCTTCTCGGATAAGGGCAAAAAGGATAGGAGGTCCCCTGTGCAAGATGCGCACGTTAAAAATCCCACGGTATTTGGAAACCGTAAAGTGTAGGCCTATCAGGCCGCTGCCCTGGCAAAATTTAAAAATTAGGAAACCTACCCACAACAAAAATATTGATAGAATGTGTGATTCCTATATACACGAATTAGGATTCTCGCCGGTGCTACGGAGTTCGCACACCGTGCTGAGATTCTCCTTGTGTGATCTAAGGCAGGAGATCGGAGCACTGATGGTGTTGTCCGTGTGCAATGAAGACAGTCCTTAAAACCAAACCAAGAAGCTCTGGCCAAGGCGTTTTTTATGTCTTGCAGTGTTGGGCATATTTTATCTTGGTCTCCGTATAATTCATTACCATCACCTTTGTGGCGAAATGGCTGTTACTCCCTATTTTCCCACCCGCCCCCTTCATTATTTTTTTTTTCTTAGTTTTTCCTGGAGTCACTGGCTCTCTGTATTTCGTTCTTTTCATGTGGTTCTAAGGGGCAGTAAACCCCATTATTACTCGGTCAGACACCCACCCTGCAGAGTGGCTTTGTTCGTTGACTTCGTGTTCATTGGACCAACAACAATTGACTTCAGGAATGGGCAAGAGCACCTGGCATAGGACCAGCGGGAGAGAATCTTCGCCGAGATGTTTGTAGTTGCGTCTTTTAGAGAAAGTTCTGGTCCAGTATTACGTGTCTTTGTCTGTTGCTCCGTGCACGTGTTCATGACTGGGGGAACACCTGCGACCGAAGATGGTAGTATATAAGAGGTCCTTGTCTGTCTGTTAATTGCTTCAGTCTTGGAATTCTTGCCGGGTAAATAGCAACATAAGATAGTCTACCGCTTGTGAGTTTAGTGTGATATTCTGATCTTTGTTCGGTAAGCAAATTTGTAAACGCTAATATAAGTAATTTTTGCTAGGGCTTTATAACAGACAGAGTAAATCTTTGTAAAGGATTTTATTACTGTGGTAATTAATGCAATCATTTAACGCGCCACCTAAGCTATAGCTAGTTGGTTTGGGGAGGGTGCTACTATTTATGTGATAAGAGCCTAATGGTTATGTTACATTATGCCTGATGTTGGGCATAAACAGAGTCCCCTAATCTAGGGTTAACTCAGTTAAGAAATTTTAACCCACAATCAGGTTAACATGAATAAATGTAATTTTTTTGACCGCAGGGGCGGACTCGTGTAATATAATTCTTTTCCACACCATGTAATTTGATATTTATGTAAGCATCGGTACATTAATTGATTGGTTAAAATTCATGTATAATATTTCTATGGTTGTTATATGTGGTATGTAATTTTTAATTGTCGAACGCCTATGCGACAAGGTAGATGGCCTTGCGAATTATGTAGCTAGCTGGTCTGACTGATTTTAAGGTCACGTCTCGCAGGTGGAGCAACGGGGAGGGGCGAGCAGTTTTATAAACAAGCCGAATTTTACCAAGCGTTAAGACGCGGGATTGCGTGTTATTACGCAAATGCTATAGTGAGCCGGCCAGCACTAAGCGGTGTGTGGGCTGACAGTAGAGAGGGGAGAGTAAGATGAACTGCAGCCAAGGTCTGCCTTGACCAACAGCGGGGAGGGGAAGGACAGGATGATTACCTGTATTTAATTGTCTTAGTTTATTGTTATGCTGTGTTGTGATGTTTGATGATTTTATTTAGCAAAATGTTCTGAGGTTTATTTATGTTTTGATATCAGCATACGTCGGCCTTCTCCGGCAATCACTGAGCCGTAGGCCGGACTTCGCCTTCTGTGGTTAACGCCTTCTGTGGAGACTTTGCCTTCAGTGGAAGGTCGCTCCAGTCAACGACCCCTTTATAGCTGGGTTGCATGTAGAGATAAGCGTGCCCAGTTCATCACCCTATTACGGGTCATCGGTGTTTTTCCCGTGAGTGAGAAATAGTATTTCTTCGGAAAATCAATTAGCAAGAGGAGCGCCCTGCTCCTGTGGCTTCAGTGCACATAAAGCCACCTCGTTCATTCTTGTTTGAGGGCTGCAAAGCAGTGAACCCAATCCAGATATGATGTTATTAATTCTTTCAAGCGGCTATTTCGGCGTTGTTCCAATAAAGGATATATATTTATTTAACCGGATCAGATATCTTTTACTTTCCTCACTGGATCTGTACTATTCACTTGTACTGTATTGTTGTCTGTGGATACACCTTAGTGTATAAAAACCTTACCTCTAAATTGAGTAGGAGGCTGTGTGACAATAGTTGAACAAAAGGTCACCGAGTGGCGAGGAGAGAATTATGTTCTGTTCTCACCCTCGATAACTATAAGTCACATCATCCACCATCAACAGAATCTCTTATCTATCACCTCACATCTCTGTCAGACTCTTTTGCCTTGTCTCTGAGGTGGTGATCTAAACGGCTGTTTATTTCCCAACAGTGGTGATCTTGTCTTTATTTCCAACAAGTGGTGATCTTGTCTTTATTTGGTGATCCAACAGTGGTGATCTTGTCTTTATTCCCAACATTTCCAACAGTGGTGATCTTGTCTTTATTTCCAACAGTGGTGATCTTGTCTTTATTCCCAACAGTGGTGATCTTGTCTTTATTCCCAACAGTGGTGATCTTGTCTTTATTCCCAACAGTGGTGATCTTGTCTTTATTCCCAACAGTGGTGATCTTGTCTTTATTCCCAACAGTGGTGATCTTGTCTTTATTTCCAACAGTGGTGATCTTGTCTTTATTTCCAACAGTGGTGATCTTGTCTTTATTCCAAACAGTGGTGATCTTGTCTTTATTCCCAACAGTGGTGATCTTGTCTTTATTCCCAACAGTGATGATCTTGTCTTTATTCCCAACAGTGGTGATCTTGTCTTTATTCCCAACAGTGGTGATCTTGTCTTTATTCCCAACAGTGGTGATCTTGTCTTTATTCCCAACAGTGGTGATCTTGTCATACAATTTTAATTCTTCTATTCTACGCACGCACCACTTTATGAAATTCTGGTAACTTCTTGTTCTCATTTTAAACGTTCTCCATGTTTCGCAGCCATACAAAAGAACTATCTTGATATTTGATTTGAAGATTCTAATTTGTTTATTGAACTTGATTTCTTGATTTCTACTTCTGTCAACGAAAAACTGTTTGGAGATGTCGGGAACCTTGAGTTGACTGCTGCCTTTTTTAGAGTCATAAATGTGGAAGTCTGAAGGCGAACGAGGAAGAAGAAGAAGAAGATTTCTTTTTATATCCATTTAGTTGCTAGTGCAACAAAAGCTCCTCCTTCCTTTCAAATTCTTATCTGGATATCACCGTCGGTTCCTCGAAATATAAATTATATTAATAGAATGTGTGATTCTTATATACACACACTGGGATTCTCGCAGGTGCTACTGAATTCGTCCACTGTGCTGAGATCCTCCTTGTGTGATCTAAGGGAGGACATTGGAGCACTAATGGAGATGTCCTTGTGCAATGCAGATAGTCCTTAAAACCAAATCAAACCAAACCAATCCTCCAGCGTATCTGTACTACTTATTTCAAAATACACAGGTGAATATACCTGTTATACTTATACATGCCTGATAGCACTTTAACAACTCCACCTGGAAAAGTGATAATTGAAAACACCATTAAAAATGAGATTTGTAGAGCGGAAAATCCGGATTTTGAACAGGTGAGAAAACGAATTTTCAATTTAGTGCTGTCACACCACGTTGTTGTGTACTCTAGTTTATGTAGGTCTCCCACGTAATTTTATAATCAATGTTTGAAATGACATTCTTCTTCCTCGTTCGTCCTGAAAAGGACGTTGGTTGTGTTGTGTCTGTTTACACCGGAGCTGCCATATCTGCGCCTTCCGGCCGACACATCCGACTTCAGCACGGCATTTTTTGGACCGGGTGTGCCTTCCCTCTTCGATCCCTACTCTCTCAGCCAGACTGCAGTGATGCAGCCTGTTTCCAGGACCACCACGTGGAGGTGGAGTAGGGTCTTGGTCAGCTCTGGTTCGCTGACCCTGACGCAAGCAGTCAAGCTATGGGTCGCTGACTGCATTCTCTATTGCTGCATCTTTGCGTCCCTAAAAATTACATTCCAAATGTAATGAAAGTGGCTTTGACATTATCGAACAGTGTAATCTGCTTATATTGTGACACAACCACGAAACAGTCCAGAAATAATAACATACAGCGCGAATGCAATTTATACGTGGGTTACGAATCCGGATGCGTGTGTAATTTAAGATACAGGTAAACTTGAGATACTTTTTCGATAGAAAAAGTACTTTAAGGTTAAGGATTCTTCTGCAAACTAGATTAAAATAAAAATTACTAAAAGTTTTCCTATAAATCATTTGTCGTTGCATTGCAAATAAATGATCAAGTCCAACTAAAAAATTAGAATGTTCAATTGAAATGTTAAGTTATTCCAATTGTATGGCTCTCAAACATGGATATAACAACAGAAACAACAACCAAATAGCCACAGACTTTCATAAATAAGTGATTGCCTAGAATGGAAGGACTGAATTGGCATGATAAGATTACTAATGTGGAAATAATGACAAGAACCAGACAAATACCAGTATAACAAGAGATGGGAAAATGGCGTTGGAGATGAATAGGACACGTAGTGAGAAAAACCTGTTGATAGCATTACAGGGCAGTCTTTGTTCTAGAGTTCCCAGGCTAAGAGAGCAAGACCAAAGAACACATGGAGAAGAGAACTGGAGACAGGTAAGAAGGGGTTGAAGAGGACATGGAAAGGCCTAGAGCTGATGACACGTGACAGGAAGACGGGGCATAAATTTGATGAAATCCTATGTTCCTTTGGGAGTTGGCATGTGATGAACGAGTGAATGAAATTTGAAAAGATGCCAACAGTGGCAAATGAATAGACAGGTTGAAGCGTATGAGGGGACTAAAAATGGGTCTTCCAAAGAGTGCCTACCTTCGCATAAAATTACTCATGGCCAGAGTTGTAATAGAAGGTCTAACGTCTTCTATCAAGTGAGTTTTCATGGCTTTAATTGTTGCCGCCGTTGTTGCATAGAATTGTTATAGCATGGCTGAACGGTTTCTTCTGTTCAATCACGTACTCATGTCTTATTGGTATTACTATGGCAAAGTCAGTTAACTAATGCTCTGTCCGGCAACTATATTCTTGCTTCGATCTGTTCACTCATTGTTTTTTGTCAAAGGTTTTGCAGGATGGTTTATTGTGTATCGTGCTGTTGGTAGTCTTGCATTAGCTGCATCCAGTTCATTGTTTTTTTACATGTATGGATGCTGTGTTTGTTACGCGAATTTGTCAATATCATTAATATTTTCAATTCCCAACTGTCGTGAAATATTCTAATCCAAACATATATAAATTATCAGGGTAAATATAAAGCCTAACAAAAATACATTTAATAAAGAAAAGAGCAATGGTAAAAGAAAACAGTGCTGTCACAATGACTGTACGCAAAATCCCCACATCGTTTTTCTACTTCCAGTCTGCAAATGGTAACGCTTTCACGGTTGATAGTAAAAGCCTACTGTGTATTTATTACCACAGCTTTGTGAAATTGTATGTATGTTCTTGGAACAATCCCTCTCCAACAACTTGAGATTCCGCAAACTTGATCAATGGTGTATACTAAATTTAATATTTCATTCATTCCATTTTCCTACAAGGCGTAGACTAAAAGACAGTAAAGCAGGGGACAGAGAGGGCGAATGAATGGTCAATACATGCAATTACGCTAAAAACCCCTAAGCACGTTCGTGCGATACAACAATTGCTGCCATCAAACGCGTGGTAAGGCCACATGCACTAACTTTTTTTCAGACGAAGGGACAGTGATAAAGGAACACTAACCTTGTCCCAGAGACTTAGGTTTTTTAAAATCTTGAAAAACGCTTATTAGAAAAGATTACATTGCTAGATGAGGTTTACGTTTGGAAAACATAACAGTACCCAGACAGCACATCTTCGAAACAGGAGGTAGAAAATACATATTTTGAACGCAGCCACGTAGCTCTTTTAAATTTGGATATTTGGGTTCCTTAGGGCTTGCTGAACAAGAATATGTAAAACGTTACGCAAATAGTCCAGGAATTAATAAATTATAACCAAAATAAAATAGTGGGGATGCCTGACAGCATGGAATCATTTCTGCTCATAAAATTTTTTTATAACGTGTTTGAAAAAAATCTTACGTTACAGAATTAGCCTACCATGTAAACTCCAAATTGATTGGAGCGCAACAAATGAAAGACTAACCACGATTGGACGGGCTATAAATACTATCTTGTGTTGTCAGGGGAAACGTGAAAAAGGAGTACTTTTTTTGAAAAGATGTGTAGACATGGTTTCATTGGGTAGAGCTGCGAATATACTCGATTCAGAGCGTCTGTTCATTGCCACATCTTGTAATAAACCTACTAAGAAGCAGTGCGTTGAGCACCAGTGTATATTTTATATAAAATAAAGCCTGGGACATCGGCAGATCGGAGTTGTGCTATATTCATTGCCAGTCAACGAAACTGTTTATTATTCTATGAATTGTGGTAAGCTTGAAATATTCAATATCTTTTAATGAAAATTGAATGTAAATTGTTAATTTATGCCTGTATATATGTGTAGTTCAGTAGCAAACATGATGTAAAGCCTATAATGCTCCAGCCTGAACAGAAGGTGTCGGAGGAAAGTAAAACTGAATGGAATGGCCAAACAGTACACTGACACCTAGATTATTGATTAGAAAGAAATAATGCTGGAATTGCAGAGGCGTAGTAACCATTAGGGAGGGAAATACTGGTATAAAGTATTTCAGATGAAGCTGACAGTTGGCCTAACGCTCTGAACTCAATGTTTGTGATGTATTGTGCTCAGTGTAGAAAGAGAGTATAAATTAGTTATGACGTAGAAGGTACATCCTTCTTGTTTCAGGGACCGTGGTCTTAAAGTTATTGAGCAGCACCTGGTCAGAGCTTTTGCTGAAGCCAGAGGTGGACAGCATACTCCTTGGTCCCTGTATAGCAACCAGTGGGGTGGCTCCAGAACTCATTAAAGTAATCGAGCAGAGGAGTCTTTTACTGCAGTCATCACGAAAGATAAGAGAGTGTGGCCATGGAGCTCAACATTATGTACCCCATCTTAAAATGACATTGTAAAAATAACATTAAGAGGGGAATTTAATTGTTTTAATATCAGGAACTGAGAACATCTCCAATACTAGTTCCAATAAAGACAAACTATTGAAGTCATGATGACAAATACCAACAGAGCTTGAACAAAACAAAACCAGTATTACCTCATATTACTACTACACAACTGACACACATAGGATACTATTAATAATATATGTCACTACAAGATTCATATTAATAAATTCTGTACATATAACTTGTAATTAAAATTGATTGTGATTCCTGGTTCCCTTTGTATTTGAATCAGGACACATATACATTCATGACAGCACTGAATACATATTGTTATTTGAAAAGTTATCAGTGACTCCTTTAAGATATCCTTGTAGAGTGTTTTATGTATGTGAGTGTCACAGTGTTGTCAAGTGTGGTGGAATAAATTAAATTGTTTATCTGTCTGTTGTTGTTATGACTTACACTTCATCATACACATACCCTAGACATATAACGTAGTCATCACACTATTCCAGAATAATTCTGACTGAGGTATACATATGTGGCAGCAAGTAAGGTTATATATAATACACTACTCTTATTAGATATAGATACCTTCACAGCTGATCTCAGTCAGTACACTAAGTCCCCTATAAATATTTATAACATCCCACTTCACCACATATATTGGGGTCTCGCTCACGGGATTTTGAATCTTTACCTATTACAAATATTGGGGGAAATTCACTTCAGGGAATAATAAGAATTAAAAGGTATCCTTGGGTGGAATTAAATAAGGTTGAGCTCTCGGTGCCTGTGTTGTCCATTAGATATATATTTAGAGATTGAATTGTTAGTTAGACATTGTATAAACTTACCTGATAGACAATGGCGGACCTAGCCAAATTTCGATCTGCTGCTGTTCAGACTGCAAAAGAGTTAGGATTAGATGGGCAAGTTATGGTTGCCTATGTCACTACTGAATGTGACAAATTTATTGAACGCGAAGAAAGAAGGTTTGAAGCCGAAAGAAAGTTAGAGGCTGAAAGGGAAATTAAGAAGTTACAATTTGAGGCTGAGGGTGAGACTAAGAGGTTGCAGATTGAGGCTGAGGCTAAGAAATTGGAAGCAGAGGAAAGAAGACAGGCTGCAGAAAGAGAAGAGAAGAAATTAGCTGCAGAAAGAGAAGAGAAGAAATTAGCTGCAGAAAGAGAAGAGAAGAAATTAGCTGCAGAAAGAGAAGAGAAGAAATTAGCTGCAGAAAGAGAAGAGAAGAAATTAGCTGCAGAGAGGGAAGCAGAAAAGGAGGAGAAAAGATTACAAAGGGAACATGAGTTACGACTAAGGGAGTTTGAGTTTCAAGGCCATGCTCCTGAAAATGGTGCCAGTCCCTTTGCCTCTGATGCCACTGCTAGCCAAGGAGCCTCAACCTCAGCTATGAATTTTCATTTAGATCATTTTGTTGAGAAAGACGATGATATAGAGAGCTATCTAAATAGGTATGAACTATTAGCTACCACGTATGGGTTAGAGAGAGAAAGGTGGAGCTTAAAGTTATCTCAAGGACTTCGTGGGGCAGCTTATGAAGTTTTTGCAAAAATGAGCAGAGGTGATCAGGAAAATTATGACATGCTAAAGCAGGCTCTTTTGTTAAGATATGAAAAGAATGCAGAATTTTATAGGAAAAAATTTAGGAATGCTAAACTACTGTCAGGTGAAACCTATCACCAGTTCTCTGCACGAATAGAGACATACTTGGAGAAATGGACTTCTCTGGGGAAAACCCAAGATCTTAAGGAAATGGTCCTTATAGAGCAATTAAGAGAGTCCATGGCTCCAGACCTGAGAAAGTTTCTCATGGAACAAGGTGCAGAGAGGCTGGGTGAGTTGCTAAATGTTGCTGAAAGGTATCAAGCAGCTCAAGCAGAGGTAACAGGTAATAAAAAGAAACAAGTGGATAACTTTAGGGCACCACAGAACTTTAATAAATTTGATCCTAGGGATCAAAACAAAGGTAAGCACCAGTTTGATAGGCCACGGTATGAAAATAAAAATAAATTCCCACAATTCGATGAAAGGAAATATGATGAAAGAAAATCTTTCAACCAAGGAAAAAGGTGGTGTAAGAATTGTCAGATGGACAATCATGACACTGACCGTTGCAGAAGGAAACCTGTGTATATGGCCACCCTTCAGGTCAGGTCGACCTCAAGACAGGAGGAGGATATTATGTTGGATACCACTCCAGAAGAGATGAGGAAGGCACAGGCTGGGGATAAAACACTCAAGCCTTGTTTCAGAAAATTGTCAACTTGTCATACAACTCCAGGCAAGGGAGATTTTTACCTGAAAAACAAGTTGATGTATAGGAAGACTGGAGCTAGATCCAAAGGTCAGGGACAGCTGGTACTTCCTAAAAGATATAGGGCAGACTTAATAAGGAGCCTACATGTGAAACCAGATGGGGACCATGAGAAAGTAGGTACCATCATTCAAAAGGTGGCTCACAATTATTATTGGCCCAAAGCAAGATGGGACATTGAGAATTTTGTAGAAAGGTGTAGCATAGCACATGAGGGAACACCCACAAGTGGGAACATTGATCAGGACCTGGACACGCCACGGGGCAAAATTAGGCCTGATAATAAAAAGAAAAATAGATTTGATAAAGTGGACCAAATGGAATGGAAAGCCCCTTTTCACGGACAAGCTTCACTTAACTGTTTTACAATGGCCACTATGCGGAGAGTGCAAAAAGATGTCTTACCCCAGGATAAGCCGAAAATCCCTCAATCGGACTTAAACAAACTGGAGGAAGAGGATGTAGAGAGGAAATCTCTCATCAAGAATTTTAAGTGGGGAGAAAGCCCCAAAAGAAAGATTGGTAGCGGTCGTTTTATGCATGATAATTCTGGGAAGAAAAATCATCACTATAGAGCTTCGAGTGGAAGAGACCATACCGGTGCATGGACAAATAGGTCCACAAAATTAAAGGTCCATATGTAGCTTTGTTAAGAACGTGGACTGATGAAAAGGCAGAGGAAAACATTACATCTTCATACCAATATGTGAATGAGCTGACCACTCGTTTAAAAACTGGCTGGAAACTTGCCAATGAAAATTTGAAACAAGCCAGGAAGAAACATGCTGCCTATTATAACAGGAAGGCGAAAGACAGAGATTTGGCTGTGGGAGAGAAGGTACTGCTTCTTCTCCCCGGGAGTCAGAATAAGTTACAAATTGGATGGCAGGGTCCATATACAGTTTTAGAGAAGGTGTCTAGAACAAATTATAAGATAGATAAGAAGGGGAAAGAAAAAATCTATCATGTGAATCTCCTGAAGAAATATTTGGAAAGAGAACATCAGGAAGAGACACACTTGTTGACCTTGTCCATCGCCATGGAGATGAAAAAGGAACCACTTTCATCATTTGAATATCCATTACACCCCTGTGAGACAGCAGCACAGGTGAAAATCAGTACACATTTAACGAAAACTCAGAAAGAGAGAGTGCAACAGGTTCTAAATAATCATGCAGAGGTGTTAACAGACCGACCAGGGCATACAAACCTATTGGAATATGATATGAAACTGATAGACCCCACACCTGTCTGTATGAAACCATATTCGATTCCGTTTGCTAAGGAGAAAGCTTTGAAGGAAGAGATAGACTATCTGTTGAAGGAAGGAATTATTTCGCACAGTGAATCTTCGTATAGTTCCGGTGTTGTACTCTTAAGGAAGCCCTCTGGAGAACATAGACTCTGTATAGATTACAGGAGACTGAATGCTATTACAGAAGGACAGGTGGATCCATTGCCGGATACAAATCAGCTGTTTGCCAGATTAAATAAAGCTAAATATTTCTCAAAAGTGGATCTGAGTAAAGGATACTATCAGATTCCAGTAAAGCCTGAGGTTAGAATGATGAGAAAATTGTTGGATGTAAACATTTCGGAGGAACGTAATGAATCCCTGAGTTGCCTCTTTGATTGAGGATATTCCGAATGTTTCATACAGGATAATAAGAAGATTATGGTATCCACTACGAAAACTCTGCTATCACCAGGTATATGTTATCTCCTCATAACGTACATTTTGAGGGAAATATAATGTTCTCTGGACATGTCATTGCGCAGACTCAGAGAAGAGAAATGGTGAATACGGGTTGCGAAGCAGCATTAAGACAAGCACTCACACTTGCGGCTGTTCAGTAACATAACCGAAATATATTATTGGTTGTAGAAGTCTGAGGCAGATTTCATGAGTAGTGCCTACTCTGAATGGACCCAACTACATAAAACCATGATAGCACCACAGCAGAGTAAAGTCAAGTTGACTTACATTTATCTATGTGTATATAGAATAAAGGACTGACATATAATGTCTGTTTTAAGAGGGGAGGTGTCGTGAAATATTCTAATCCACATATATAAATTATCAGGTAAATATAAAGCCTAACAAATACATTTAATAAAGAAAAGAGCAATGGTAAAAGAAACAGTGCTGTCACAATGACTGTACGCAAAATCCCCCTCGTTTTCTACTTAGTCTGCAAATGGTAACGCTTTCACGTTGATAGTAAAAGCCTACTGTATTATTACCCGCTTTCTTCAATGAAACGTGTACTGTATTTCTTGGAACAACCTTGAGATACGCAAACTGATCAATGACCTAAATTTAATATTTCATTCATTCCATTTTATACACGGCGTAACTAAAAGACAGATAAAGCAGGGGAGAGAGGGGCGAATGAAGGCAGGAAGCATGCAATACTAAACACGCGTCGCGCGATACACAATTGCTGCCATCACGCGTGTAAGGCCACATGCACTAACTTTTTTTCAGACGGACAGTGATAAAAACACTAACCTTCCCAGAGTTAGGTTTTAAAATCCTGAAAAACGCTTATTAGAAAAGATAACATTAGATGGGTTTACGTTTGAAAACATTACAGTACCCAGACAGCACATCTTCGAAACAGGAGGTAGAAGAAATTGCATATTTTGAACGCAGCCACTTAGCTCTTTTAAATTTGTATATTTGGGTTCCTTAGGGCTTGCTGACAAAGAATATGTAAAACGTTACGCAAATAGTCTAGGAATTACCAAATTATAACCAAAATAAAATAGTGGGGATGCCTGACAGCATGAAATCATTTCTGCTCATAAAATTTTTTTATAACGTGTTTGAAAAAACCTTACGTTACAGAAATAGCCTACCATGTTAACTCCTAATTGATTGGAGCGCCACAAATATAAGACTAAACACGATTGGTCGGGCTATAAATACTACCTTGTGTTGTCAGGGGAAACGTGAAAAAGGAGTACTTTTTTGAAAAGATGTGTAGACATGGTTTCATTGGGTAGAGCTGCGAATATACTCGATTCAGAGCGTCTGTTCATTGCCACATCTTGTAATAAATCTACTAAGAAGCAGTGCGTTGAGCACCAGTGTATATTTTTATAAAATAAAGCCTGGGACATCGGCAGATCGGAGTTGTGCTATATTCATTGCCAGTCAACGAAACTGTTTATTATTCTATGAATTGTGGTAAGCTTGAACCATTCAGTATCTTTTAATGAAAATTGAATGGAAATTGTTAATTTATGCCTGTATATATATGTGTAGTTCAGTGGCAAACAGGAGATAAAGCCTATAATGCTCCAGCCTGAACAGAAGGTGTCGGAGGAAAGTAAAACTGCATGGAATAGCCAAACAGTACACTGACACCTAGATTATTGATTAGACAGAAATAATGCTGGAATTGCAGAGGCGTAGTAACCATTAGGGAGGGAAATACTGGTATAAAGTATTTCAGATGAAGCTGACAGTTGGCCTAACGCTCTGAACTCAATGTTTGTGATGTATTGTGCTCAGTGTAGAAAGAGAGTATAAATTAGTTATGACGTAGAAGGTACATCCTTCTTGTTTCAGGGACCGTGGTCTTAAAGTTATTGAGCAGCACCTGGTCAGAGCTTTGCTGAAGCCAGAGGTGGACAGCATACTCCTTGGTCCCTGTAGCAACCAGTGGGGTGACTCCAGAACTCATTAAAGTAATCGAGCAGAGGAGTCTTTTACTGCAGTCATCACGACAGATAAGAGAGTGTGGCCATGGAGCTCAACATTATGTACCCCCATCTTAAAATGACATTGTAAAAATAACATTAAGAGGGGAATTTAATTGTTTTAATGCCAGGAACTGAGAACATCTCCAATACTAGTTCCAACAAAGACAAACTATTGAAGTCATGATGACAAATACCAACAGAGCTTGAACAAAACAAAACCAGTATTACCTCAGATTACTACTACACAACTGACACACATAGGATACTATTAATAACATATGTCACTACAAGATTCATATTAATAAATTCTGTACATATAACTTGTAATTAAAATTGATTGTGATTCCTGGTTCCCTTTGTATTTGAATCAGGACACATATACATTCATGACAGCACTGAATACATATTGTTATTTGAAAAGTTATCAGTGACTCCTTTAAGATATCCTTGTAGAGTGTTTTATGTATGTGAGTGTCACAGTGTTGTCAAGTGTGGTGGAATAAATTAAATTGTTTAGCTGTCTGTTGTTGTTATGACTTACACTTCATCATACACATACCCTAGACATATAACGTAGTCATCACACTATTCCAGAATAATTCTGACTGAGGTATACATATGTGGCAGCAAGTAAGGTTATATATAATACACTACTCTTATTAGATATAGATACCTTCACAGCTGATCTCAGTCAGTACACTAAGTCCCCTATAAATATTTATAACATCCCACTTCACCACACCAACGTTCATAGACTTGATAAGTCGTTCCTTGAGTCCACACAATTTAATACATCGATTCCATACATAAACAGTTCACACATGGTCATCATGAAGAAAAATACATATTAAGTTCAGTTCGTACTTCGTATATAATTTATCTGCAAATCAGTCCTTGTCAAAAAGCATGATTACTATAGACAGAACGTCATAACTATATGTACGCGCGGTTGGTGAAAACCAACGACCGACAGTGAGATTATGCGTCTGGCAAAATATAATTAATAAGGACTGTTAATTCATCCTGACTTAGGTTTAGTCCATTACTAACCTGTAAACATTTTATCTCTTTTCATAATAACAGTGGACTGACCCATGTCCATACTTAAATACAATATAACTGTGTGGCACTCCATGCCTGACACTATAAGAATACAAGGACACGTCTCTTCAGTTCGACGGTCATACAAGAAAGGGTCCCTCTCTTGGTCACGGTGCGTGACCTACTAACGCTCACACGTCAAAATTCGATCGTGTGTATAGCGTTCAATAGCCTAATAATACTTTACATTATATTAAATGCTGCAATCCCCAAAACTGCACGCTCTAGCAGACGGCGTCTATAAAATACCGTAACAATTCCCTGTCCACCGAGGGGGGGGGGGGGAAATCGATATTTTTTTTTTCATAACCTATCTGAATGAATAATCACAAAAATTTAACAAAAATGCGACATATGGCCTACGATGTTCTGTCTAGAACAGTGTCGTGGTCATGTCGACTAACTAACAGTCATATAATCTACTAACGGTCATGTTATACAGAATTGTTATACACAAATGTTATATTAACTAAAAGAAAATGTGTAATGTTGATATATATATTACTCAATTAATTTTAAAGTCTATCGAAATGAAATGTCACGTCAAGACTAATCTAACTAATTAAAATTAAACTATGTTAAGTGGGTAATACCTATCTAACTTAACTAACTAAATAATAAACTAGTATCTAATGTGTCAACATAATTATTAAATATGCAATATGATTATGTAATTCTAAGAATATTATATCTAAGAACATTACTTAGAATTGTGTGAGATTCTTTTCTTTCTTTCATTTTTTTTTTTTTTATATTTCATTTTTTTTATCTTTTTCTCACATTTCATTTTAATTTCCATTACTTTAACTACTAAGTTAAAATTAATTAACATTGGACATGACGATCCATCCGTAGTATTGATCCTTGTGAATTCCCATTAGAAAAATTGTTCTGATTCAGAATAAATATAGATATTCTTAACGTCCAAGAATTCCTATCACAAACTGCAATTAGTTCGAAATGTCATCAAGTATTATTTCTGACATTGTCTCAACTAGTTTCATCCGGAACGGACACTAACCAAAGTCCCGGCGTAAATACGAATACATTGTCTCTTGATTTAGTTCATTTCGTATAACGTATGTATATAGTAAGCAGATACTTGGTTTGTAGTCAATGGTTCATTTCTATGTCGAAAATGCAACGATAGTACTAAGTCTCTTGGGTAAGTTTCTGTGAATAGTATTATTTTTTTTTATGAACTGACATCAGAAGGGTTTCTAGAGAGAGTATCTGCCAAGATGTTCTCTGATCCTGTAATATATTCGATGGAGAAATCAAAAGGCTGAAGGAGAATGGCATATCTTGTCAGCTTCGGGCTCTTGTGATTAGCACGACGTAGTGATGCCACGGCCTTCTGATCCGTCTGGACCACAAAGGGTGCTCCTAATAAAAATTTCTCGAGCTTTGTGATCGCCCAGATGACAGATAATAACTCCCTGTCGACGGTGGAGTACTTGACTTCTGGTGGCTTAAGTTTCCGTGAGACGTAGAGTGTGGGATGGAGGACGTCGTCATGATATTGGAGCAAACATGCGCCAATTCCGTAATTACTCGCATCTGTACGGAGTATAAACTTTTTGGAAGCATCAGGTAGTCTCAAAATTGGTGGGTGTGAAAAGATATCGATTATTTTACGGAATATTTTATCACATTCACCAGTCCATGTCACCTTCACTGGCATGTCTTTTTTCAACAGTGATGACAAAACAGCCGTGATAGATGACAGGTTAGGTACGAATCTGCTGTAATATTGGACTAGTCCTAACAAGCTTCTAACTTGTTTCTTCGTTTGAGGAACAGAGACGTTTAAAATTTTAGAAACCGTACTAGGAAGAGTTTGGATATATCCCGCTCCAATGATATGTCCCAAAAAAAGTTATTTCATGAAACGCTACTTGTAATTTTGTAGGTTTAGCAGTTAAATTATTCTTTCTTAATGTTTCCAAAACATATTTAAGTCCCGAAAAATGTTCCTCAAATGACGAACTAAATAAGCAAATGTCGTCAATGTATGTGATGATGTCTGATCTACCTGACAAAATTTGTCGCATCATGCGAATAAAGGTAGCTGGAGCGTTAACAAGCCCAAAAGGCATCACATTCCACTGGTATAGACCTTGCGGAGTGGAAAACGCTGTGTAGTATTTAGCTTTTTCGGTTAGTGGTATCTGCCAATAACCTTTAGTTAAGTCTATCTTAGTGAATATAGTTGCGGTAGATAGACGTGGCAGTAAGTCGTCGAGAAGTGGATGTGGTTCGCTATCAACTACAGTTTGTGCATTTAATTTTCTATAGTCGACGCATAGTCTAATGTTATTGTCCTTCTTTCGGACAATAACTAATGGAGAAGAAAATGGAGAATTACTAGTCTCAATAATCCCTAAAGATAACATCTGTTCAAGTTCCTTAGTAGTTTTAGTAAGAAAGTGTAGAGGAACAGAATAGGGATGTACCCGAATTGGAGTATCATCGTTAAGAGTGATGTCATGACTAATGACCGATGTGCGACCTGGAACGTCGGTCAACACATCTGGATAAGATTGTAAAAGTTCAGCAATCTGTTGATGCTGTTGCGGTGTAACCGACGAAGAGATAGTTACGTCCCGCCAAGATTCAGTAGGTTGGACTACAGGTACAGGTAAGGCCAACTGTACCTCAGGAAAAGAAGATTCTTCTTCCTGGATAACAGACAGATTAGAATAGTGACATGTAGGTACGAAAGTGTCATCTAGTTCATGAAAAATAGCTTGTAGATGTTCAGGACGAGTATGAAACTGTTTGAGCATATTTATGTGAAATATTTTGTGATGTCCCTTAATGTCCAGGACATAATCGACATCAGAAATCTTATCAATTACCTGGAATGGACCATTCCATGAGATGAGTAGTTTATTATCATTATGTGGCAATAACACATAAGCTTGATCTCCTGGAAATAATTGACGTAATCGTCTAGTACTGTTTTGGAAAGTTCTAGCTTTCGCTTTAGCAGCCTCAGATGAAGCTGTTGCCGTTTGGCAAGCATCAATAATGTTATTCCGGAGATTAATTACGTACTCATAGGATGACTGGGTATCCTGAGTCATCTCCGAGTCAATCAATAAGTCTTTTATTAGTCCCATAGGACCTCTTGGTGGAGCGCCAAAGACTAATTGAAATGGAGAGAAGCCAGTTTGTTCATGTGGCACCTCTCGATAGGCGAACAACACGGCTGGGAGTACTCTGTCCCAGTCCTGTGGATGGTTAACTGTAACTTTATGTAACATTTGTTTGAGTGTGCGGTTAAGTCTTTCTACTGCACCATTACTCATTGGGTGATAAATGCTACTGAGATTTCTATCTATATTCCAGGTCTTCATTACTTCTGCCATAGTCTCAGATATAAATTGAGATCCATGATCTGATAACAGCTTTCTAGGAAAACCTACTCTAGAAAAGATCAGGTGTAGTGCATCAGCTACATCTGTGGTAGTGGTGGTCTTCAATGGAATGGCTTCTGGCCATCGTGTGCATAAATCGATGCACGTGAGAACAAATCTATGTCCTCTGGCTGATGGTAAAAGTGGACCAATAATATCAATGGCCATCTTGTCAAAGGGTCTCACAGATATGTCACAAGCCTGAATAGGCGCCGTGTGAAAGGCTCCCCGTGCTTTCACTTCCTGGCATATAGTACAGGAGCGTACGTACTGTGAAATATCTCGTGACACTCCCGGCCAAAAAAATGAAGATAATACTCGAGAACGTGTCCGAGTATATCCCATGTGACCTGCGCACTTAGAATCATGTGCGTGTTGAAGTATGTACCGTCTAAAAACAAAAGGTACCATGACCTGTTGTCTTACTTGAGTTTTATCCATAAAACATCTTAATAATATATCATTCTTAATAATAAACCAATGATTATTATTATTGTTCAAAGTAAGATTGTCAACTTTGTTGACCAGAGCAAAAAAATTTTTCCAATGATCTGTCTTCCTTCTGTTTTGCAGCAAAGGACGCTCGGTCAATCGAAGACTGAACATCAATATTGTCATTTTTGTCTGTTTCCTTTTTATCAGTGTCCATAGTCTCTAATAGTTTCGTCTGTGCTCTGGTTGTCATTGCATTTCCAATGCATAGATTATTTCTCTCCCATTCAATAATCTCTTCTGGTGTGCAATCCTTACTGCCATGTATGCGTCCCACCATAAGGTCTGCAATTGGGTTCCTTAACATGCAAACTTTAACGTTGCCTGTGAAAAAAGGTGTATTAACATGTATAAGGGCAGTTGGATAAAATTCTATTGTCCCTCCGAAAGTCATGCATCTGACATGCTCTCCAGTTGCACAATTGGGATGAACAAGTGACTGACGGACTCCGATCGTTGTAGATCCAGAATCTCTTAACACTGAGACGATGGATCCATTAACAATTCCCCTGTTGAAAATCAGTGAGCCTGTTCCGTCATTGACTGCCAGACCGACTTCTGGGAGAATGTGTCCGCAGTTCAGAACCGTCTCTTTTGCCTTCTGAAATAGAAGATTACATTCTGGGCAACTATTTGCCACGTTATAATTTATAGCAAAACATGCAGCAGAAGACTGTATTGCATTATCGTTAGGTGGGACCTGAACCCTAGGGGTTGTATCATTTGTAACTGCTGCCCCAGTATTATGGTTATAATGTGACGATCCACGAGAATGAGATCGATTACGAGAATAATCGTTAGAATTATCTCGTTGTCCCCTGTAGTAACTGTTATCTCGATGTCTCGAGCCACGATTATTACCATTCCAATTGCTGTTATTATTGTGGTTATTTGATCTATTATAATTAGTATTATGTTGACTGTTGTTGTAGCTTGAATGAGGTGAATAATTCCTATTCCTTGATCTACCTCTGTTCAAATCATTTTTATTGTTGAAATTATTATTATTATTATGTCCTTTGTGAAAATTAACATTGTAATTTCCCTTGAACCTACTTCTGTCTACACTGTGAGTTCTTGGTTTGTTATTGCTATAGTATGCCATATTGGAAGCCACAGGTAGAGGTTCCCTTATCAAAGAGTTAGAAATGTTCGCATTCGGATGCGCATTGCAATAGTTCAATGAAATTTTTTCTAACTCGTCAATGGTAGCTGGCTTTCGTTCTTGCAAATATGCGAAGAACGGTGGGCTGACAGAGGATAATACCTTATCCCGTAGCAACAAATCAACTAATTTGTCATATGATTTGTTGACATCTGCCAGTTCAAGCCATCTATTAAATGTATTGCGAATGTTCGCAATAAACCCCACAAAGTCTTTAGGAGATTCAGGTAGGATATTTTTAAATTTTAACCTACAATTTTCTTCGTCCAAATGAAACCTCCGTAAAAGTAAGGTTTTAATAGCATCGTAATTATTAGCTATTGTTGGGTCAGCATTCAAAGATGCCGTCAATGGTTCCCCATCTAAAAATTCATTTAACTTAAGTACCCATGTATCCTTAGGCAAGTGATTTGTTTTGCATGTCTGTTCAAATCTTGATAAAAATGATGATAAATCGTCAAAATTTAATTTAAAATGGGGTAATTTAAAGTTGTAAAAATGTTTGTTTTGGTTGGATGACGATCCATTTTGTGCGTTATCATTCTGGGTTGCCGCAGCACCTTGTGCCTGTAACCTAGCTGCTTTCATTCTGAAGACGTGCCAATTCCAATTCCTGTTCTCAATTTCTTCTGTTCATTTTTTTTCTTCTTCTTGTCGACGTTCCTTCCCTTTTCCTGTCTAGCAATTTCTCTTTGTCTATTTTATTTTTCTATTTCTTCCATTTCACGGTCTGCTTCTTCTTTTTTTTTTTTTAATTGCTATCCGTCTCTCTTCTTTTTCCTCCTGTTCCGCTAATTCTGCTTTATATTTAGCAAGTTCCGCTTCTGCAAACTGACGAAGTTCCTGTGCTTTGTAACCATAATCTTTTCCAATTTTAACAAAATGGTCTAACGTAAGCATCTTGACGTTAATATTGTAAGAAATTACAGATCTATAATAGTCAACAATAGAATCTAAGTAATTATTGTACTTATTCAACGTATGAATAGTCACTCTAAATAATTATAATATTATTGAACTTTTATTTGTAAGTTCCACCAATAACTATAATATTTTATAAAAATATTATATGTATCCACTAATATATATCATAAATTGTTATGATATTTATTTATTTAAGATGCTGAAATGATATCATGCACTTAATATTAGTATTTAATAATTATGGGTATTGTCCCAATATAATTAAGTTATTCAATCAATGATATGTGCTAAGTCAGAATATAGTACTGGGAAAATGTACTAATGAACATATATGTCTGTCATATTCAAGGCAGACCATAAATTTATAATTAATTATCAATATCTATTATATTATTATGCCCTAGTCATCATATCCAAAGTGCATTGCTAGCGTGTTGAAGCACTACTGCAAATTGATGCAAAGTCCTCGAGTCATCACCAAATTTTCTTAAAATTTAATTAAATTCAATTACAAGATTATTATTAAACAAATGATAATATTAGTATTATATGAATAATGTATGAGATGAAGACAAACAAAACAATTCATCAACCAAGGATTACAACACAGCAGGACAATACCAAAGTGACTTTTCACGAATAAAAATGAATTTATAAACTAAGCAGAACAAGCGGAAGTACCATACGAAGGAAGGAAGGTCAAGGATTGACCTAAGGCGAGATTGAACTCAATCTAGGACAGAACGCATGGAAAAAAAATGAATGCAAAAAGTAATGACGTCACAGGACTCATAGACAAACTTTAAAATACACATATTCATAAATAAAAGATAGTCAGGTCAGGAATGACGAGATAGGTTACAAACATGATACAAAACTGAATAAAATAAAACTGAATATGATCCAATACACCATTAATTTACAACACTGCACAGCTAACAGATAAGGTCAAATAATGACAGGTACGAACGAACAAATCATCGGAAAGCCATCGATGGGTTCTTCGCTAAATGCAATTAATTAACAGCCCTAAGAAACAATTAAAATCAATTCGGGCATCCAGGGAGCCATAGAATTGGTTTTAATCCGCCGCCCTACCAACCCACGAATAAGTAACAACACATACGGTGGCACATAAATAATACATATATATATATGAAAATATTTAGACATGCCTATGAAGCGGAAGCGACATGGACTCAGCACTGTGTTATCTCAATGACAACAGTCACAAACTAGACTTATCTTTTAACACGTCGTCCGATGCGATCTTCACCAACGGACTAGACCAGGGTCTAGAACTGCTTGCTCCTCGTTGGCAGATAACGACTTTTCCATCTTTTGGTCTATTGAGATCTTGTATTCTTCATCAAAGCTGGAATGCGCTGACTTTGTCCTTTGAGCGTTAGCATGTACGCACGATGTTGTGACGTCAGATTGAACCTTCGTAGTTACGCGTGTCACGTCATATTTATGAAATCACGTGATTTTCTTACAATCGTAAACAGTCCGTGAAAATTTGCGAAAAATGTTTTTTTTTTCTTTCGATCCCCAAGCAATGGCCCCCCAGTTGTTGCCGCCGTTGTTGCAGCAATTGTTGCAGGCTGGTTTCTTCTGTTAACACTAGGTCATGTCTTATATTACTAATAAAGTCAGTTACTAATATCTGGCTATATATTGCTTCGATCTGTTCCTTGTTTTTTTATTCATTTATTGTATCGTGCTGTTGGTAGTAAGTTACGCGAAGGTGGGATGAACATTTGTCAACATCATAATATTTCAATTCCCAACGTTCATAGACTTGATAAGTCGTTCCTTGAGTCCACACAATTTAATACATCGACTCCATACATAAACAGTTCACACATGGTCATCATGAAGAAAAATACATATTAAGTTCAGTTCGTACTTCGTATATAATTTATCTGCAAATCAGTCCTTGTCAAAAAGCATGAATTACTATAGACAGAACGTCATAACTATATGTACGCGCGGTTGGTGAAAACCAACGACCGACAGTGAGATTAAGCGTCTGGCAAAATATAATTAATAAGGACTGTTAATTCATCCTGACTTAGGTTTAGTCCATTACTAACCTGTAAACATTTTATCTCTTTTCATAATAACAGTGGACTGACCCATGTCCATACTTAAATACAATATAACTGTGTGGCACTCCATGCCTGACACTATAAGAATACAAGGACACGTCTCTTCAGTTCGACGGTCATACAAGAAAGGGTCCCGTCTCTTGGTCACGGTGCGTGACCTACCAACGCTCACACGTCATAATTCGATCGTGTGTATAGCGTTCAATAGCCTAATAATACTTTACATTATATTAAATGCTGCAATCCCCAAAACTGCACGCTCTAGCAGACGGCGTCTATAAAATACCGTAACAATAAGACAAATCAGAAGTCAAGAACAAAGCTGCATAGGGCCGAGCAATTGTTAACTTATATCTGTCCGTCGCCTTTTGTGAAAATTTAAGCAATGGTTTTAGCCAGTACAAAACCCTAGCTGGTGTAAATCCAGCGAAATTCCTTTTATAAAAATTAGCTCTTTATTTGTAAATATATATTAAATAATCTTGCTCATACGTTTGCTTTCATACCTATAATAACTGAAGCAACTATGATTATTATCATTTAAAATAACATGTAACACATTTAATAATCAATTCGTTTGAACAGGTTAAAATAAATAGAAAGATTGTGAATTTTACATGAAAATAAAATTTTTTGTCATCGAGATTGGGTTTGAGGATTTAAATTTAAAATTAAAATTGCTGGTGCCTTTAACAAGCACTTAGCTGGTATCAGTGAGTCCTGCAGCCGCGGTTTTTTGTCGATTCTTTTGTGATGATGACACTTCACAGTCTGATAGCTTCGTTCCTCGAACGGTCTGATTGCTTAGTACCACGATCTTTCAGACAAAATAAAAACAAATGCCTCTGCTAAGTACATTTATGGGCTGCAAATTAAAAGGCGCATTGTCTCGCTGTCCACCCTTAATTACTTAGTCGTTCCCCTTCTACCGTGAGGTGTAGATGTTTGGAAGAGATAGCGCCAGACCATTCTATCAGCTGTCTTCTTCCTGTCCTGGTTCCATTCTAGTCCTCGGTCCTTCAAAGATTGTCTAATGTTGTCCTCCCAGCGGACTCTGGGTCGTCCTGGAGGTCTGGATCCCTGGCTCTTTGTTTCCCATGCTTGTCGTGGTAGCCGATCTTCTCCCATTCTGCAGACATGGCCAAACCATCTTAGTTGGGACTGTTCTATTTGGGTCTGCAGCGGATGGGATTTTAGGTCTTGACGGATCGTCTGGTTGCGGACCATGTCTCTTCTTGTTACTTCAACCACTTTCCTCAGATACCTCATTTCTGAGGTTTGGATCTGGCTTTTGTGGGTTGTAGTCATTGCCCACGACTCGCATCCATATGTCAAGACTGGGACATAGGTGGAGCGGTATACAGCCATCTTCGTTTTCTTACCAACCTCCTTCTTGCTGAGGAATCCACGATTTATGGCCTGAAAAAGTCTCCCAGCCGCTGCTTTCCGAGTGGCCAACTCTTCTTTGATGCCTCCCTTTTGGTCTATAATAGCTCCGAGATATTTAAAGTGGTCGACCTGCTCCAGGACCTGTTCTCCCAACTTAATCTGATGTTTTCTTTCTTCTCGTGATATCACCATGGATTTTGTTTTAGAGCTGCTTATGACCATCCCTCTCTTCTCCAGCTCTTCCTTCCAGACTTGCAGGTTGGATTGGAGATGTGCCTCTGATTTAGCAATCAGGGCAACATCATCAGCAAATGCCAGCTCCGAAATATAGATCTGTCTCATCTTCCAGTACCCCACTGAATACTTTCTTGTTCTCTCCTTACATGCCTTGATGACATCGTCCATAAGGAGTATGAAGAGGTAAGGTGATAGGATATCACCTTGTCTTACACCAGTCGTGGTCCTGAACTCTTCTGACTTATGGTTTGCTGTCCTCACATAATTTCTGCAAGACTTGTAGAAGCTCTGTATAGCATGAATCAGAGGTGCTGGAATATTCTTCCTTGCCAAACAGTCCCAAAGTTTCGCTGTCCACCCACCAATGTTATTCTCTCGGAATAATTATTCTTGAGTATATACAGCATAACTCAGGGAAGATGATTTGAAATCACCCATATTCTTCTGGGTATTAAACTGTGAAAATATGTGCTCTGACAGCGCGAAGAATGATTTGCCTGAATTACAAGTAACAAGGTACATATATCTCACAAAATGATATATACACTTGATGCAAACGTGGTGTAATCATAACTCATCACTGCTCCAGTCGGACTCTGGGGTCACCTCTGCTGTTGGTTTATACAATCTCCTCTCACAGTTTAGAATAGACGCAAGCAATTTAGGTTATATGCTTTCGAATCACTTGGCATGAGAAATTTCTCATATGACGGGTGTTCTGTGAATCACTTGGTCTGGAAATATTTTCTCTTATGACGGGTGATCAAATTCCTTAGGTTTCCAGTCTTGATATTTAAAATCCTGGTCCTTTTAGTTTACAGTCTTTGTATTTAAATATGCAGATTTACTTGTAAGTTCCAAAGTTGCCCAAATACTCGTTCTGTCACTTATAATTATGGAATTCAAAGTCCGATGTCTCACTGGCTTCTGGGAGTTTCTAATTTGACGTTGCTTGCAATTCACAAATAGATCAGGCGGATGAATAATAAACGCTGGTATCCACACCACAAATACCCATAGTATAAGCGTCCTCACATCCACTTTTTCGGATGGACGTACCAAATATTTCATTTTCTATGTAGAACGTATTTGACAACAGAACACACTGGAGTCGGACACGTATTAACACTTCCACAATATCACATCAAGGATGATACAGATGCTAGCCTACGTCTGGACACTTTAAAAAAAAATTTAAATGATGAAATATATCCCGTTCAACCTCTGATGGGTTATAATTAGGATATACAGTGTTTTCAATTCCAAATAAGATGAATAACTGCCGATATGGGAAAATGGCATCACATCTGTCAAATCACTGTAAATATGGCAAATCAGAATTACTGTCGTGAAATATTCTAATCCACATATATAAATTATTAGGTAAATATAAAGCCTAACAAATAAAATTAATAAAGGGAAGAGCAATGGGAAAATAACAGTGCTGTCACAAAGAATGTACTCGAAATCCCCCTTGTTTTCTGCTTCGTCTGCAAATTGTAACGCTTTCACGTTGATATAAAAGCTTACTGTATTATTACCCGCCTTCTTCAATGAAACGTGTGCTGCATTTCTAAGAAAAACATTGAGACGTACTGCGTAATGACCTAAATTAATCCTAACATTAATTATACTGCGTTACCAAAACGAACGAACAGATGGACAAAAGGATAAAGAGAGAGGGGAGGGCTGAAAATCAGGAACGCATGCAACACGCGTCGCGCGATACACAAATGCTGCCATCACGCGTGTAAGTCTACATGCACTAATTTTTTTTTCAGACGGACAGTGATAAAATACACTACCCTTTCCCAGAGTTAGGTTTATAAATCATAAAAAAAACTCTTATTAGAAAAGATAACATTAGATGGGTTTACGGTTGAAAACATAACAGTACCCAGACAGCACATCTTCGAAACAGGAGGTAGAAGAAATTGCATATTTTGAATGCAGCCACGTAGCTCCTTTAAATTTGTATTTTTGGGTTCCTTAGGGCTTGCTGACAAATAATATGTAAAACGTTACGCAAATAGTCCAGGAATTAATAAATTATACCCAAAATAAAATATTGGGGGTGCCTGACAGCATAACATCATTTCTGCTCATAAGATTTTTTTTTAACGTGTTTGAAAAAAATTTACGTTACAGAAATAGCCTACCATGTAAACTCCAAATTGATTGGAGCGCAACAAATGAAAGCCTAACCACGATTGGTCGGGCTATAAATACTATCTTGGTTGTTAGGGGAAACGGGGAAAGGTAACATTTTTTCAAACACTTGTCGAAACGGGGCTCATTGGTCAGACTCGCTGATATACACACTTGGGAGCGTTAGTTCGAAACCACTTGTTTAAATAAGATTGATAAAGCATCAGTGCGTTGAAGCCAGCTTATATTTGGCTAAATAAAAGCCTGGAAGATAAGCAGATGGGAATTTGTGCCAGTTTGTGCCAGAATTCATTGCTAATCAACGTATCTGTGTTTATTCGTATGAATTGTGGGACAGTGGTCTTGATGGTACTGAGCAGCACCTAGTCAGAGCTTTGCTGAATCCAGTGTCGGACAGCATACTCCTTGGTCCTTTTAGCTATCAGTGAGGTGTCTCCAGAGCCCAGAGGAGAATTCGAGCAGAGGAGTCCTTTCCTGCCGCCATCACGCCAGATAAGCTAACTTGGCCAGCTGAGCTCAACATTATGTCCCCTCATCTTGAACTGACTTTGTAAAATTAACATTAAGAGGGGAATTTAATTGTCTTAATATCAGGAACTGAGAACATCTCCAATACTAGTCCCTAAAGACAAACTATTGAAGTCATGATGACAAATACCAACAGAGCTTGAACAAAACAAAACCAGTATTACCTCATTTTACTACTACACAACTGACACACATAGAACATTTGTAATAATATATGTCACTACAATATTCATATTAAATACATTCTGTAAATAACTTGTAATTTAAATTGATTGTGATTCCTGGTTCCCTTGTAGTTGAATCAGGACACATATTCATTCATGCCAGTAATGAATACATATTGTTATTTGAAAAGTTACGAGTGACTTCTTTAAGATATTCTCATAGAGTGTTATATGTATGTGAGTGTCACAGTGTTGTTAAGAGTAGTGGATTAAATTAAATTGTTTATCTGTCTGTTGTTGTGACTTACACTTCATCATACACATACCCTAGACACATAACGTAGTCATCACACTATTCCAGAATAATTCTGACTGAGATATATAGATATGTGGTAGCAAGTAAGGTTATATATAATACACTACTCTTATTAGATATATATATACCTTCACAGCTGATCTCAGTCAGTACACTAAGTCCCTATAAATATTTATAACATCCCACTTCACCACATATATTGGGGTCTCGCTCTTGGGATTTTGAATCTTTCCCTATTAAAAATATTGGGGGTAATTCACTTCAGGGAATATAAGAATTAAAAGGTATCCTTGGGTGGAATTAAATAAGGTTGAGCTCACGGTGCCTGTGTTGTCCATTATATATATTTAGAATTTGAATTGTTGGTTAGACATTGTAGAAATTTACATGATAGACAATGGCGGACCTGGCCAAGTTTCGATCTGCTGCTGTTCAGACTGCAAAAGAGTTAGGATTAGATGGGCAAGTTATGGTTGCCTATGTTACTACGGAATGTGACAAATTTATTGAACGCGAAGAAAGAAGGTTTGAAGCCGAAAGAAAGTTAGAGGCTGACAGGGAAATTAAGAAGTTAGAAGCCGAGGAAAGAAGACAGGCTGCAGAAAGAGAAGAGAGGAAATTAGCTGCAGAAAGGGAAGCAGAAGATAAAAGATTACAAAGGGAACATGAGTTACGACTAAGGGAGTTTGAGTTTCAAGGCCATGCTCCTGAAAATGGTGCCAGTCCCTTTGCCTCTGATGCTACGGTTACTCAAGGAGCCTCAACCTCAGCTATGAATTTTCATTTAGATCATTTTGTTGAGAAAGACGATGATATAGAGAGCTACCTGAATAGGTATGAGCTATTAGCTACCACGTATGGGTTAGAGAGAGAAAGGTGGAGCTTAAAGTTATCTCAGGGACTTCGTGGGGCAGCTTATGAAGTTTTTGCAAAAATGAGCAGAGGTGATCAGGAAAATTATGACATGCTAAAGCAGGCTCTTTTGTTAAGGTATGAAAAGAATGCAGAGTTTTACAGGAAAAAATTTAGGAATGCTAAACTACTGTCAGGTGAAACCTATCACCAGTTCTCTGCACGAATAGAGACATACTTGGAGAAATGGACTTCTCTGGGGAAAACCCAAGATCTTAAGGAAATGGTCCTTATAGAGCAACTAAGAGAGTCCATGGCTCCAGACCTGAGAAAGTTTCTCATGGAACAAGGTGCAGAGAGGCTGGGTGAGTTGCTAAATGTTGCTGAAAGGTATCAAGCAGCTCAAGCAGAGGTAACAGGTAATAAAAAAGAAACAGGTGGATAACTTTAGGGCACCACAGAACTTTAATAAATTTGATCCTAAGGATCAAAATAAAGGTAAGCACCAATTTGATAGGCCACGGTATGAAAATAAAAATAAATTCCCACAATTCGATGAAAGGAAATATAATGAAAGAAAATCTTTCAACCAAGGAAAAAGGTGGTGTAAGAATTGTCAGATGGACAATCATGACACTGACCGTTGCAGAAGGAAACCTGTGTATATGGCAACCCTTCAGGTCAGGTCGACCTCAAGACAGGAGGAGGATATTATGTTAGATACCACTCCAGAAGAGATGAGGAAGGCACAGGCTGGGGATAAAACACTCAAGCCTTGTTTCAGAAAATTGTCAACTTGTCATACAACTCCAGGCAAGGGAGATTTTTACATGAAAAACAAGTTGATGTATAGGAAGACTGGAGCTAGATCCAATGGTCACGGACAGCTGGTTCTTCCAAAAAGATATAGGACAGAATTAATAAGGAGCCTACATGTGAAACCAGATGGGGACCATGAGAAGATAGGTACCATCATTCAAAAGGTGGCTCACAATTATTATTGGCCCAAAGCAAGATGGGACATTGAGAATTTTGTAGAAAGGTGTAGCATAGCACATGAGGGAACACCCACAAGTGGGAACATGGATCAGGACCTGGACACGCCATGGGGCAAAATTAGGCCTGACAATAAAAAGAAAAATAGATTTGATAAAGTGGACCAAATGGAATGGGAAGCCCCTTTTCACGGACAAGCTTCACTTAACTGTTTTACAATGGCCACTATGCGGAGAGTGCAAAAAGATGTCTTACCCCAGGATAAGCCGAAAATCCCTCAATCGGACTTAAACAAACTGGAGGAAGAGGATGTAGAGAGGAAATCTCTCATCAAGAATTTTAAGTGGGGAGAAAGCCCCAAAAGAAAAATTGGTAGCGGTCGTTTGTGAATGATAATTCTGGGAGGAAAAATCATCACTATAAAGCTTCGAGTGGAAGAGACCATACCGGTGCATGGACAAATAGGTCCACACAATTAAAGGTCCATATGTAGCTTTGTTAAGAACGTGGACTGATGAAAAGGCAGAGGAAAACATTACATCTTCATACCAATATGTGAATGAGCTGACCACTCGGTTGAAAACTGGCTGGAAACTTGCCAATGAAAATTTGAAACAAGCCAGGAAGAAACATGCTGCCTATTATAACAGGAAGGCGAAAGACAGAAATTTGGCTGTGGGAGAGAAAGTACTGCTTCTTTTGCCTGGGAGTCAGAATAAGTTACAAATTGGATGGCAGGGTCCATATACAGTTTTAGAGAAGGTGTCTAGAACAAATTATAAGATAGATAAGAAGGGGAAAGAAAAAATCTATCATGTGAATCTCCTGAAGAAATATTTGGAAAGAGAACATCAGGAAGAGACACACTTGTTGACCTTGTCCATCGCCATGGAGATGAAAAAGGAACCACTTTCATCATTTGAATATCCATTACACCCCTGTGAGACAGCAGCACAGGTGAAAATCAGTACACATTTAACGAAAACTCAGAAAGAGAGAGTGCAACAGGTTCTAAATAATCATGCAGAGGTGTTAACAGACCGACCAGGGCATACAAACCTATTGGAATATGATATGAAAACTGATAGACCCCACACCTGTCTGTATGAAAAATCCATATTCGATTCCGTTTGCTAAGGAGAAAGCTTTGAAGGAAGAGATAGACTATCTATTGAAGGAAGGAATTATTTTCGCACAGTGAGTCTTCGTATAGTTCCGGTGTTGTACTCTTAAGGAAGCCCTCTGGAGAACATAGACTCTGTATAGATTACAGGAGACTGAATGCTATTACAGAAGGACAGGTGGATCCATTGCCGGATACACATCAGCTGTTTGCCAGACTAAATAAAGCTAAATATTTCTCAAAAGTGGATCTGAGTAAAGGATACTATCAGATTCCAGTAAAGCCTGAGGTTAGACCATACCTAGCTTTTAGTACCTCAGAAGGACAACTATGAGTTTAATAGATTGCCATTTGGATTGAAGAATGCGCCTAGTGTCTTCTCTAGAATGATGAGAAAATTATTGGATCCTCTGAATAATCCCTGTATAACAAATTTTATGGATGATATCCTTATAGCAACAGAAACATTTGAGGAACACATTGACTCTCTGAACATGCTGTTTGATCGACTTAGGGAGGCAAATTTAACAGCCCGTCCAACCAAATGTTGCGTTGGATGTAAAGAATTGGAATTTTTTGGGACACACAGTTTATCAGGGAAATATGACCCCTGACCCAAAGAATTTAGAAAAACTACAGAAAGCCCCGAGACCACAAACCAAGAAGGACGTGAGATCCTTTGTCTCATTATGTGGTTTCTACCAGAAGTATATCAAGAACTTTAATTCCATATGTGCACCGTTAACTGAATTGACACGTAAAGGACTTCCAGATCGCATTACATGGACACCACAATGTGAAATGACTTACCAAGAATTGAAGGAAAAGCTCACAAGTAAACCCATTTTGAAATTACCTGACTTAAGTCAAGAATTCATAGTAAGGACGGATGCAAGTAATATTGGGTTAGGTGCAACTCTACTACAGAAATCAGATGCATTGGATGGGGAATTAAGCCCAGTGGCATATGCTAGCAGAAAGTTGAATAAAGCTGAAATCAACTACTCAACTAGCGAAAAAGAATGTCTTGCAGTAATATGGGCAATAAAGAAATTCAATATTTATCTATATGGGAAGGCATTTAAGTTGCAAACAGATCACAAACCTATAATGTCTGTTTTAAGAGGGGAGGTGTCGTGAAATATTCTAATCCACATATATAAATTATTAGGTAAATATAAAGCCTAACAAATAAAATTAATAAAGAGAAGAGCAATGGGAAATAACAGTGCTGTCACAAAGAATGTACTCGAAATCCCCCTTGTTTTCTGCTTCGTCTGCAAATTGTAACGCTTTCACGTTGATATAAAAGCTTACTGTATTATTACCCGCCTTCTTCAATGAAACGTGTGCTGCATTTCTAAGAAAAACATTGAGACGTACTGCGTAATGACCTAAATTAATCCTAACATTAATTATATTACGTTACCAAAACGAACGAACAGATGGACAAAAGGATAAGAGAGAGGGGAGGGCTGAAAATCAGGAACGCATGCAACACGCGTCGCGCGATACACAAATGCTGCCATCACGCGTGTAAGTCTACATGCACTAATTTTTTTTCAGACGGACAGTGTTAAAATACACTACCCTTTCCCAGAGTTAGGTTTATAAATCATAAAAAACTCTTATTAGAAAAGATAACATTAGATGGGTTTACGGTTGAAAACATAACAGTACCCAGACAGCACATCTTCGAAACAGGAGGTAGAAGAAATTGCATATTTTGAATGCAGCCACGTAGCTCCTTTAAATTTGTATTTTTGGGTTCCTTAGGGCTTGCTGACAAATAATATGTAAAACGTTACGCAAATAGTCCAGGAATTAATAAATTATACCCAAAATAAAATATTGGGGGTGCCTGACAGCATAAAATCATTTCTGCTCATAAGATTTTTTTTTAACGTGTTTGAAAAAAATTTACGTTACAGAAATAGCCTACCATGTAAACTCCAAATTGATTGGAGCGCAACAAATGAAAGCCTAACCACGATTGGTCGGGCTATAAATACTATCTTGGTTGTTAGGGGAAACGGGGAAAGGTAACATTTTTTCAAACACTTGTCGAAACGGGGCTCATTGGTCAGACTCGCTGATATACACACTTGGGAGCGTTAGTTCGAAACCACTTGTTTAAATAAGATTGATAAAGCATCAGTGCGTTGAAGCCAGCTTATATTTGGCTAAATAAAAGCCTGGAAGATAAGCAGATGGGAGTTTGTGCCAGTTTGTGCCAGAATTCATTGCTAATCAACGTATCTGTGTTTATTCGTATAAATTGTGGGACAGTGGTCTTGATGGTACTGAGCAGCACCTGGTCAGAGCTTTGCTGAATCCAGTGTCGGACAGCATACTCCTTGGTCCTTTTAGCTATCAGTGAGGTGTCTCCAGAGCCCAGAGGAGAATTCGAGCAGAGGAGTCCTTTCCTGCCGCCATCACGCCAGATAAGCTAACTTGGCCAGCTGAGCTCAACATTATGTCCCCTCATCTTGAACTGAACTGACTTTTAAAATTAACATTAAGAGGGGAATTTACTTGTCTTAAAATCAGGAACTGTGAACATCTCCAATACAGGTCCCTAAAGACAAACTATTGAAGTCATGATGACAAATACCAACAGAGCTTGAACAAAACAAAACCAGTATTACCTCATTTTACTACTACACAACTGACACACATAGAACATTTGTAATAATATATGTCACTACAATATTCATATTAAATACATTCTGTACATAACTTGTAATTTAAATTGATTGTGATTCCTGGTTCCCTTGTAGTTGTTACAGTTGACTTCCTTAAAGATATTCTCATAGAGTGATATATGTATGTGAGTGTCACAGTGTTGTTAAGAGTAGTGGATTAAATTAAATTGTTTATCTGTCTGTTGTTGTGACTTACACTTCACCATACACATACCCTAGACACATAACGTAGCATCACACTATTCCAGAATAGTTCTGACTGAGATATATAGATATGTGGTAGCAAGTTGGTGATATATACCATACTACCTTGGTTAGATGTGTGTACAACTGGACAGCTGATCTCAGTCAGTACACTAAGTCCCCTATAAATATTTATAACATCCCACTTCACCACAATTACCAGTTTCGCTTGTATGTTAAAAAACAAAAATAACAAAAACAAAATAAAAACAAAACAAAATCAAACAAAATACACCACACAAAAATAATATTCAGGGGGAGGGGTATAAATGCTGGTCTTCTTCTTTGATCCTTAGCCGCCGACAGTCTAAGCAATCAGTGGCCATGACGCCTGGTGGCGTCTTGTACGGAAACAACAAATTGATTCCACTTTGCTGGTCGGCGGCAATCCTTCGTACAGTGCCCCAACTCTGGTTCATTCCCTGCATCTCAGCCTCCACAGTCCTCCGCCAAGTTGTTTTTGGTCGCCCTCTCTTTCGTCTTTCCTTCAGGGGTCCATTGCATTGCTGTTCTTGTGATGGCATCGGGGTCTCTTCTGAGGACATGGCCAACCCAGCTCCAGCGTCTGCCAGCTATGATGGTGTGCATGTCCTCTTGCTTGCTCCGAGTGAGCAGATCTTGGTTGGTAATGGTATTCGGCCAAAAGATTCGGTGAATTTTTGTTAGGCATGTTGTGTGAAAAGAGGACAATTTCGACATTGTCCTCTCTTAACTCTCCAGCGATTCCGCACCATAGAGAAGCACAGAAAACCACACAGCTCTGATATAAAAATTTTGAGCTTGTTCAGTACTGAGAGACTTCCAAATGTTGTCGAGACTAAAAAAGGTTGTTCTAGCTTTGTTCAGTATCTGTTGTTTGATGTCTTAGCTTGCACCGCCCGTCTGGTGTTACTTCTATGCATCCTAGTATGTTGATGTACAGCTGTCTTTGCCATTCTGAGCACTGCTAAATAATGTTCCTGAGGGTAAATATATGATCTACACATCTTCTGTTCTTTCTAAATCCTGCTTTTACTTTCCTCAGTTTGTGGTCTACTGCTTTTGAAATTCTCTGTATAATTATCCTGCCTAGTATTTTGCTGGGAACTGAGAGAATAGTGATTCCTCTCCAATTATTGCAGTCTGCAAGATCCCCCTTCTTAGGCAATTTGACAATTATTCCTTTGTTCCACTCTGTTGGTGTTATCCCTGTTTTCCAGACTTGTGCAAATAGTGGTTCTAATAGTTCTGCTGCTAGCTCAGTGTGACGGATGGATGGACATGGCTAACCCTTATCGCTTTATCTTTCATACCATCGCGAGCCCTAATTATTTGGACGCAAGCAGCTAACACGTTGGATTTCCATCGCGGGCTTATTAGTATGCGCAGTCCTACACGTGGAAGCTTAGCGACTTTATTGCCAGGGTCCGATTCTTAGTCTAGACACACCTCCCGTCATTGTTTCAGGCACTAAGAACTCAGATATGTAGATGCATAATCCGTCTTTCATTGTAAAAAGGGTTTTTCTGCTGTCAGGTACGTCAACACGTCAACGGTAATACGGGAAGGGCGCAGCATAATGAGGTTTTGTGCTTAGAGAGGCAACGGTCTGTGTATTGCGTAGAAAGAGGCAGGGATTTACCCACCGAACGAAGACTTTCTTTGATCGCGAAGCACAGGGACGAAAGGGCCATCGAACAACGGACATTAAAGAAGGCAGCGCCAGCCAGGGGGACAAAAGACGTAATGATGGACGCGGATTAGCAAATCGACCAGGGAAACTTCCCTAAATCGAACAGAGGGGCTAAAACTCCGAACGAGAGATGAAAGAATAGCCATTTTGAATATAAATTCCGGACCATTTAATTCTGTGTCAGTCTGCAAATCTCGATTTCTAGAATGGTCTAGCGCGCAGTTTTCGGAGTCTAAATTTATCAGATTTCTGCAGGAAATTCGCGGAGAATTAAATTCTAAGTTTCTGTGGTTTGCGGTAAAAATATAGTTATTAGCATCTAGTGATTTTAATCGTATGATGTTTCGTTTATTTCACTGGGATCTGTGTGTATTTAAAACGTATTAAATAAACATCTAAGAAAATGTCTCTAGATATAACGTAAATTTAATTACCCGTTTGTTCCCCAGTGAAAGATGCTTAAAATAATTTATAAGCCGCTAAGCGATTGATAATCGATTAATACAGTTTAGTTCTGTATATATGAGTGTTTATCTAAACTACTAAAGACTTGCGGAGAGTTTTTTTTATATATATGTAATTAAATACGCGAGTGGTTAAAGTAGCCTTAACTGTCAATTTTCGCGCGTCAGAATATGATTTGTATTGGAATTTTCATTACATGTTTTCTATTTTTTTCACATAGGCGGAACAAAAATACCTTTGTGTCGACTCATATTAGTTGAGTACTTAATAGTTGTTTACGTTATTCTATGGATTGCCAGATTCAACGATCGGTAAGTGAGAACGTGTGTGATGACCATCGCGAGCGTGCATTTGAATGAATGAGATATTAGATACTTTTTTGTAACTTTCTTTTTACTTTATAAATATAAATACACAAATTCCTTGTATTTTTTTTTCTCTAAGTGGGGTTGTTTACATTTTTTCTTATTTCCCATCCCTTAATCTGCTTAGTCAAGGGATAACTTTGAGAAATAATAGGAATCTGTTCCTATACCCCATACTGAGTATTGTATACCCCTATCAGAATAAAATCATCTATCTTCGGGTAAATTGTATCTTTCTGATAACACTTGTCTTTGGACTGTGTTTTTGCCTATACAAGAGGGAAGGGCATATTGGGATATTACTATTCTTAACACCCCCCCCCCCTTTCCTGTTTTATTTCTGTAACTATGTCTGTTTTTTAAATGTAACATGCTCAATGTTGTGATTTTGGTTTAAATGATAATAAACACCATAAACCTTTAATTACTGTGTTGGCCGACCCATAAACCCATATCTGTTATATGTAGTTTGTATTCACGTCTGTGCGTTTGTATCACCAAATTGGTGTGTGTACATGAGTGTTGAGAAACTGGCAAAAATTGTTTAGCCAGGAGAGTAAGGAGTCTACAGATAAATAAAATTGTCGTAAGATAGGCGAATCGGATGAATTACACGATTCAGAGACTGTCCTTCCTCTTTCCAGCACCTTTGTGAATCAACTATCTATTTCTAAACCCTTACTATCACAGAGCCTTCACTATCATCCTCCACTCAGACGGGACCACTATTTCTAAGACCTATCTCATATAAAAATTACGACACTCAGGGTCTGTCTTAAATAGCTCTGCATTTAAGTTATTATGGCCAGGAGCTTTTCCATTCTTTAACCCTTTGATTTCTGTGATGATTTCTTCTTTTCGTGGAATGTCTGTATTTACATCTAGATCATTTTCAGCCTCAGGAACATTCAATTGTGTCTCTGGTGGTTCTTTGTTCAGAGTTTCTCTGAAATGCTCTGCCAATCTTGTTTCTTGTCCCACTGCTGTCGTGATGAGATTTCCTTGCTTATCTCTTACTAAGGTAATATTGTTTGCACCTCGTTTTCCGCTAAAGGCTGGTGTTTCCAGTTAAATATTTAATTGACTTTCACTTGCCACAATTCATATGTATTGTAAGAACATTATCAGACCTTCACCTTCCCAATTACTATGTATATTAACTTTTGTTTTTGTTAAATACTGTTTGACAAAATTATGCAGTTCCCTAGGTCTGACTATTCTTAACACCTCACTTCGAATGGCTCACATAAAGAGATTCAGACACTTCCACTAAACACACGCCCGGTCACCTTAAAGGGCCGACATCCAAACCGTTGTAACCAAGCTGGACAACAAAGCTCACGTCATCATTCTTACCAAATGACGTCATGCTCAACATGCGTTCAGTGGCAGTGCTATTTGGTACACAAACAACACGATATAAGATTAATTGAAGTTTGCGCACCAGAAAGCAGCTCCCAACATTAGGATAACCAATTACTTGTACTTGGGGGTCGTCATTAAATAGTAACATTTAAGCTGAGAGTCCGCTTTGTACATTTAAAGTCAGTAATGTAAAGACTCTGTCTTACGGAAGCTCCACGGGGTCTTTGTTGAGATTAAGACACAATAAGCCTACCGCTATTTCAGGCATGTCGTACAAGGCCACTAATATGTGGTTGTGCAATGGGGGGGGGGGGGGGGGGTCGGGCAACTTCATCATGTAAAACAAATTGTTTCAGAAACCCAATGCTGCAAGAGCGTATTATGGGTCATACACATAAGACGTCACGTAATTTTTTAAACCCCCATCCCCCCTCGTCACATTTCGTCACAAAAAACCCAGAAACCAAAAACAACGTGACGTCTCAAATCTCTTACACCTTCCTCCCTTTTTTCTTTTTCTTTAAATACTACTGAAAAGCAATGACGTAATCGAATGTAAATTAGTTACATAGTTATCATCATTATCATCATCATCATCACCACCTTTCAACTACCTAAGGATCATATGCTTTATGCAGTGGCGTAACCTGGTAATGCGAGCTAGGCGTGCTGCTACTTAAAATGAATATGTACGCCTACTATTTAACTTCTTCCCCTCTTAATTTAAAAACCAACTATATTCAATTACGCAACGATAGTTATTAGGGGTATATGTCAATTAACTCCGAAATGCTAATTAACTTACTATTTGAAACTCACTGTCACTGTAATAATCTGCATTCCCGGCAACTAACAAAAATTAATTACAAAAAACACTGGACGGACACAGCCGATTTTTACAACCCGAGAGCTGCAAGACCACCGCACGCATGTTCGTATTGTATTGACGTATCTGGCCATGACCCCGATTCCACACAAACCAATTTTCAGACGTGAATCCGAAAGGTACCGCACGCATTGTGACGGAATTACCCGAGAAACTTCGGGCGTTTGTAACCAACCAATAAAAACTGCACTATAAAACGCGTCTGGGAAATTGAAACTAGATATACTCGTAGGTTCTATGCGGGAAAATCCGTTATCCTGATGCGTGCGGTCAGAAAGCAGAACTTTAGAAGAGAAATATTTTATAGAATAATAAATTAAATTTTTATTTTCCTTCGGGCATAGGTGTGCGCAGCACGCACAGCACACATAGAGAATACGCCACTGGCTTTATGCCAAGTCTTCCTGTCACGTGCCATCACCTCAAGGTCTTTCCATATATTTGTCATGACCTTCATGTCTGTCTCCAGTTGTCTTCTCTGTGTGTTCCCTGGCCTTCCTCTGTCTCTCTTACCCTGGAGATTCCAGAACAAGGACCGCCTAGTAAATCTATCAACAGGTTTGGGCAGTGTGTGTCCTATCCATGTCCATCAGGGTTTTCCCTTCTTGTTTGCTAATTGTCAGTGACTCAGTTTAGTATGTTCAGATTTATTCTATGTAACACTGAAGATCTGACTTATTTTCACAGTACATTTATGAATGGAAGTAACCGTAACATACTAAATTAATACCAACAATTGTCTTATCCCTCACTAACATTACGACGTAGATTTTCACAGAAAAGTTGGATTTTTTTTATTATCCATGGAGCTTTTTTCGGGCGCGGAACTGAATTGCACGCCTTTAGAAACGACGCGCATTTTGTTTACACTCTTAATAATGGCGGATGTGGACACAATTTCTTGAATTTTCCCCATTTTCATTTCGGGTGAGCATGAATAAGCATTTTATATTTATATTTAGCAATTCATGTTCGTCTATTAGAGAATGACACTGCAATCGATGAATCATCAAGGCTAAGACTGCTGGAATTTGGCATCAAACGTAAGACCAGCTGGGATGGACGTATGAGAGGACGCATCCGCCGTGTATACAACCAGTGCGCAACAGAAACAATTCGCATTCATACCCTTCGACATTTGCTGAGGGAGACTGAACACCTATGGGTTTGCCCGGAGTGCAATGACGTCGATTCTGATTAACATTAACATTTAGCAGTAGATAATGAAAGCAGTTCGTTACATTTACTGTAAAGCGGCCGATTCTGTCGCTTTAGTCGCTAGTCCCTTAAATAATGTTTCGGATACGGAGTAATAGACAGTTTATTTTGAATTTTTGTGGGTTTATTTAAATACGTACCAAGGCTAGATTAGAAAAACAATATCCGTACATTTACAAAGCATGTTGCGATAAAGCAGCTGATAATTCATTTGTCAAATATCAGTCCACAATTTTTTGTTAACTTCTTCCCGTGTAATTTTGTACGCGTTACTCCATAGCTTCATAAAAATTCAACCAGATAAATGACCACAGGAGAATGGGTGTTGTCTGTCATCAGATAAATGACCACAGGAGAATGGGTGTTGTCTGTCATCAGATAAATGACCACAGGAGAGTTCTTACCGTTATCATGGCATGTAACAGATAGCGCACAACATAATTATTTTCCACCATATTTTTTTTTTCGGGAAAGTTGCTGGTAAATTATTAACTAGCAAGTAACCTGTCAAGAAATGGTGTGCCGTTTCTTTCACAATTTCTCTTGCATTCAGTTTCTTCCTAAATATTTCCTATCGCCACCGAGCAAGTAAGTTCGTTAACACACAATATCACTAGAAACAAAAAACACACAGACGCAAACAGATTATGTCTGAAGGGAGAAAAAGGCAGAAAGTTTGCTTGGAAGGTAAAGGTTCTACCTAAACTATCGACTTACCTTGATATATGATTTTTTTTTTTTTGGTTTAATTTTACTGTTTTAATGATTACCTCTTTCAGTCTGCGTTGCGTTTGTTATTTGCAGAAATAGCACGCAAATTACACTGACTAACAAAAAAAAACTTTTTTTTTCTTTCTCTAACATTTCTATGTTTTTCTGGTCAATTTTAATGCGCTGTTTTTAAATCTGCAAACCGTTTTTCTCTATCAGGTCGGGATCTCTAGAAATACGCAATTGAAGTTTTTTAACAACGCATACAGTAATACAACATCATTCGTACAAGAAGTATAACAGTTATATAGGCTTGAATTTCTTTGCAGTCGACTTTCGTCGGTGAATGGCATGTGGTACATCGCGATGAAGCATCCAACAATAATCGGCAAGCATGGTCACACTCCACCGTCCTTGATAACGTGACTCCATTACGGCGATATCTTGATGGAATCGTTCTCCATGTTCATCGCTGACTTCGCCAAGGTTGTCAGGGAAAAAGTCAAGATGCGAATCGAGCAAATGGATTTTGAGGGACATGTTACAGCCCATAATTCTGTATGCATCTATGCACTGCTTAACAATATGCAACATAGTCGACAGATTTGTGATTTCCCAGAAAGTTATCGACGATCGATTTGAATGCCATCCATGCGCGAAGTTCACTACCATGTAACAAGTTCTCGAATTGTTTGTCTGCAATAACTTTCCTAATCTGAGGTCCTACAAAGATATCTTCCTTTATCTTTGCATCGCTAACTTGCGGAAACTTTTCTCGAAGATAAGTGAAAGCTTTGCTCGTTTTATCTAACGCTTTTACAAAACTCTTCATGAGCCCCAACTTTATATGTAACAGTGGTAAAATGAAGCTGTCTTTGTTAACTAATGGCTCGTGTATTACATTTTTATGCCCGAGCTGCATACGATTCCGGATAGGCCACACCTTTCTTGAAATAATATTCCTGTCTGTTGCGGCTGTCCCATTCACATCGGAAGCAACAAAATTTAGTATACCCAGTCTGCATGCCCGTGAGAATTGCAATGACCTTTAGGTCTCCACAAATCCGCCATTGGTAGTCATTGTACTTTATTTTTTCCAAATTTCTGTTATGCAATAACACGGCTTTTAGACTAGTCTTGGAAGAATCGATGAAAAATCGCCATTCGTTGACTATGTGCTCATGACCGTTTACATCTTTGCAATAGCAAATGTCATCATCCATCTCAAAGTATTGAACAAGTTCTCTGTGTCTATGACGAAATTTAGATATCGGAGTATTGGGCGCTAAAAGATTCCATTCTTTGAGTCGCGAACCGAGTAATTCCGCTTGTCCTTTGGTAAGAGCGAGATCACGTATTAGATCTGAAAGTTCTGAATGGTTAATTAAGTAAACACCATCATTCACCGGTATGTAATCTGAGTCAGAATTAGTTTCTAAAGCAGGTAAACTATCACTTTCTGATGGTTCATTCACGTCCAACGGATATTGTTCTGGTGGTACTTGGATCGGACACGTGATTGGATCATGAGGCACTGATTTCGAAACCAATTCAATTTTTGAATAAACCACAGACTTTCTAGTTTTAAAAGTGAAACCATGGATATTTGTCAAGCAGAAGTAACAATCAGTAGTGTGATTTGTATTTTCACGCCATATTACTGGCACTCCAAAAGGAATCGACTTATGCTTCGGCGATTTTCGTAACCAACCTGCCAATGTATTGAACAAACTGCATTTGGCTTCCAAGATTTATTTGCATCATCAACTTTCGAATCGAAATAAAGTTCATATGCTTTCTTTAGTAATGGTGTAAAGTTTTTCTGGTCAACACCATCGGTAAAATATCCGCACACGTAACAGAATAGATCAGCCGAATTTCTACAACTTCTAGAAGCCATATTTTGCTCAGAATTATTTCAAAATACAGTAACTATTCGAAAAATCGCGTAACATATGTCATGCATCTTTTAGCAGTATAAAAAGTAGAATTATGTTGCTTTTTATTAATTTTTAATAAGTTATATAGTAAAAATGAAACGGAGCAAATAACGGTTTCCCAAAAATATATTTATTCACAAATATCTTAAGAACCCGACGTGATAGAGATAAACGGATTTCAGATTTGAAATCAGCGCAAGAAACTGACCTAAGAACACTTATTCTTATATAAGAAAGAAAAATGTTGTTTGTCAGTGTTATAATAGAAGATAACAATATATTGCAGGTTCACTCAAATAAAATGAGAATGCAAAACGGACAGTTAAATAAGGCCTGATAAGTAAGCTTTTGTTAGACTTCAAGCTTGCGACGCTAGTGTCAAATACTTAGAAACTGTTCTTTGTAATACAAGAGTGAGTTTGGTTTGGTTTGGTTTTTAAGGAAAATATTATTGCACACGGACAACTCCATAAGTGCTCCTATCTCCTCCCTTAGTTCACTCAAGGAGGATCTCAGCACAGTTCATGAGCTCCGTAGCACCGGCTAGGACCCCAGTGTGTTACAGGAATCACACATTCTGTTAATATTTTTGTGGTAGGTAGGTTTCCTAATTTATTTTGCCGAGGCAGCGGCCATATGGCCTACTCTTTATGATTTCCAACTGCCGAGGGATTTTTAACATAAACTTGCAGACGTTATCAGACCTAAAGGTCTTTTATATTTGGACATGCGCCTTAATATAACCGAAAAGGCTGAACGGGCCAAAATGAGGCAACATTTTTTTTTAAACCTGCGTAAATTGCACACGGGGCCTCCTATTTTTTCGCCCTTATCCTAGAAGGCTAGGCATCTGATCTCACTACCTAGGAGATCTCACTACCCACGAGATCTCACTACCCAGGAGATAAGGGATGAATATGACATCATTAGGAACTACTGGTTCTGAAAAAAAGATTTCCATCAATTATATTCCCAGTGCTGGTAGCGAACCCGGTACCTTTAGAATTAGAGGCGGACGCTATATCTCTGAGCCACTCCGATCACCAAGAGTCGGAAATGGATGAAGGTAATAACCTGAAGAACAGAACAGCTCATGAACGTACTAAGCAAGTGTCATATTTGTCAGGGGGAAAAAAAATAAGAAAATAGAACATGTAAGCAGTAATCAATCAGCACCTTAACAAGGTTCTTAACAACAACAAAAAAGAAGAAAATAGAACATGTATGCAGTAATCAATCAGCACCTCAACAAGGTTCTTAACAACAACAAAAATGAAGAAAATGGAACGTGTATGCAGTAATCAATCAGCACCTTAACAAGGTTCTTAACAACAACAAAAAAGAAGAAAATGGAACGTGTATGCAGTAATCAATCAGCACCTTAACAAGGTTCTTAACAACAACAAAAATGCCAATCTCTCAAGTCCTGTTCCATCCGTTTAAGGTTTTTCCAAGTCTTCATTAACTCTTTTATAGCTGTCTACAGCTTCCTTGCCCATACCTTTTGTGTCTCCTATTTCTTTTACACTGTGGATTCCGAAAACATGGACTGCCTTGAAATGCAATCAGCTTAGTTTTCTTTAATGTGTGTCCCGTCCACTGCCTGCGTCTTTTCTTAATTTCTTGTTCCACTGGTATTTGTCTGGTTCATGTCATCAGTTGTACATTTGTGATCTTGTTACACCATTTCTTCTTCTTCTTCTTCTTCTTCTTCTTCTTCTTCTTCTTCTTCTTCTTCTTCTTCTTCTTCTTCTTCTTCTTCTTCTTCTTCTTCTTCGATCACCCTCAGACGTCAACTTGAATATGTTCAAAGAAAGCTGTGGTCAATTTGAATCTGATGATGTCTCAGTTTGAATCCGTCTATTCTGCGAAAGCACCCATTTATGAAAGTCTATATGTATGCATGCATGAATGCATCAACAAATGTGTGCACGTGCAAACTCTATGCACACACATATATATGTATGTATAGAGTGTGCGTGTGTGTGCGAATGCATATTAGATAAATACATTAAAATTACATTAAGATGCATTTCCAAAAAAAAAAAAAGGTCCGACAAAGCTGGCGATAAGAATAATTTGAACATTTTCAGCAAACACACGTTGCTAAAGCAGCTACCTTAACTGGAATATTAACACACGCTCTGGCTTCACAAAACCGCCATTCAGGTTCGGGTCTGTATAGTTTACCTATTAGTGGGCATACCTGATACGCAGGTATTTCATTGACATAGCATATTTGACAGCTGCTGACAGAGCAACAAAAGGAACCGGAGTTAGAAAGAGAGAAAAAGAAAAGTATTTATTATCGCTGTATTTATATATGTCAATTCCGCTCTTGCCCCTGAGCCTTTAACTTTTATTTTTCATTGTGGCTTGTAATTGACGAGTATGTCTTTTCATATGATGACATATTCAGATTATGGAAGCACTAGACCCTAGCTGAGGAAAAAAGAGAACATGTAGAACATACAAAAACTAACACACGATTCCGCAATAAAAGTGTAATTTAAGACGTTTTTTTTTAAACCCTACTTGTCAAAATCTCTGACGAACTGTTCCTTTGTTAACTTTCATACAGGTTTCTCTGTGTAGATGAATACGGTACACTAACTGTAGCTCAGATATCCTTTTTCAAGACCTGAAGATCTTATATATTTGGACATGCGCCCTAATATAACCGACTCGGTTTAACGGGACGTGCCTCGTCAAAACGAGGCACTATTTTATTTAAATAAAAAATAAAAAACTGTACATCAGCGAATATGGCTTTATAAACATCGTTGAAGCAAACTCACCACAGGGGAACTAAGAAGGGACGATAACTTTGGGTATGGGGAGGCATGGAGAACCGGGGAGAAAAAACGAAAAAAAAACTGACGTAAACGCAGTGCGTGATATATTATAACGATCTGGTTTCATGTTTTATTTGTGCTTTGGAGTGAAAAAAGATTTCAGAGAATTTCGAAAACTTTAGAGAACGTCTGCCTATAGAATATTAGAATACCCTTGATTAAATCTTACGTTTCTCTGTCACGTGTTTCAACAACCACGACTTGTTCATAGATTATATGGTGCTTTTGATTCTTTCGAAAAAACGTGTATAGCGAATAATGTACGTCTCTTTTATAATTCGGTGAATAGATATTTGTTAATTGGTTATCCTTACTTACTTAGTCGTTCCCCTTCTACCGTGAGGTGTAGAGGTTTGGAAGAGAGAGCGCCAGACTATCCTATCGGCTGTCTTCCTCCTGGCCTGGTTCCATTCTAGTCCTCGGTCCTTCAAAGATTGTCTAATGTTGTCCTCCCAGCGGACTCTGGGTCGTCCTGGGGGTCTGGATCCCTGGCTCTTTCTTTCCCATGCTTGTCGTGGTAGCCGATCTTCTACCATTCTGCAGACATGGCCAAACCATCTTAGTTGGGACTGTTCTACTTGGGTCTGCAGGGGGTGGCATTTTAGGCCTTGACGTATCGTCTGGTTGCGGACCATGTCTCTTCTTGTTACTTCAACCACCTTCCTCAGATACCTCATTTCTGAGGTTTGGATCTGGCTTGTGTGGGTTGTAGTCATTGCCCATGACTCGCATCCATATGTCAAGATAATTGGTTATCCAGTTAACCGAATTCTCGGTTAGTAGCAACGGTTAACTGTTCAGTCCGTTTCTTTACGAATTTATCACCCTAGAGCAGCAAGAACAATTATGCGAAAGTTTCACGCCGTGTAACACGTGTACGCATATTTTCTGCCGATAGTCATCGCTGCTTTGACTCGCAGAATCAGTTGACACGGAACTCCATCGACAATCGATTTTGTTGTGCGTTTTTTTTATCTAATCGTTAATTTTTTTTTAAAGATGTTTTGTACACCACTATACACAAAAACGTGATTAAATGTAAAGGATTAATACACATACAAAGCATGAACCAGAACTGGGGCACTGCACGATGGATGCTTGTCAACAAAGCAAAGTGGAGACGGTTGGTTGTTGCCCTAAAAGACGTCACCTTCGGTGATGGTCAATGATTGCTTTGTCAGTCAACGGAATCGGACCAAAGAAGAAAATTAGTGCACAAAAACGTAAGGATTCCCACAATCAACCTTCACTATCATTACCTGTCAAGACATCTACTGTTATTGAGGTTGCCAGACTCATGCACACCATCATATCAGTGGCCTCTTACGACATGATTGTTGAAGTAGTTGTGGTTTCTGTAGCAGTCCGTTTTACAGGATGAGGTTGCCAAACCCCCATGCACAACATCACATCAGTGGCCTCTTACGACATGAATGCGGGATCAATAGTACTATTCTGTCTTTGTCTCCCTAGAGACCGACAGTAACTATACGGACTGTCTTGTTATATAACGGACAGTTATGTTGTTAACCACACGATGTAGAAATGATGCTAAGAAACAGACAGGCGCCGGTGGAACGGGAGATGAGAGAAAGACACTGGAGATGGATGTGACACGCACTGACAAAACTTATTGATGGCATTGTAGAGCACACCTTGTTCTGGAATCACCACGGTAGGAGGAATATAATAATAATATAATATCCCCTTCAGTCACAACTGACTATGGGAATGCGCCCCTGAGGTGATAACCCTCAACTGTTCATTTTCCTCGTGTTCTTTTCGACGTTTTCTCCTGTCTTATGCTTGCCTTGAGAGCTTCTTTGTGCCCGATCTAAGGTGGCGCCGTAGATATCATCACCACTTGGTGCGATCGGCAGCTTCATCCTCCCGTGTTGCTGGATTTATGTCCAGTACCCTCATGTCTCTCTTGCACACATCTTTGAACCTCAGCTGTGGTTGCCCAACTGTTCTTTTGCCATCTGTCAGTTGTCCGTAGGATATATCTGTCAGAATAAGAGAAGTGGAAGTAGACAAATAATGCACATGTAGAGGAGAGCTTCAGACAGAAATGGGAATGATAAAGAAGATATGGGCGGACCTTGAACTGATGGCCAGCGACAGGAGGACCTTGAGCTGATGGCCAGCGACAGGAGGACCTTGAGCTGATGGCCAGCGACAGGAGGACCTTGAACTGATGGCCAGCGACAGGAGGACCTTGAGCTGATGGCCAGCGACAGGAGGACCTTGAGCTGATGGCCAGCGACAGGAGGACCTTGAACTGATGGCCAGCGACAGGAAGACCTTGAGCTGATGGCCAATGACAGGAGGACCTTGAGCTGATGGCCAGCGACAGGAGGACCTTGAACTGATGGCCAGCGACAGGAGGACCTTGAACTGATGGCCAGCGACAGGAGGACCTTGAGCTGATGGCCAGCGACGGGAGGACCTTGAGCTGATGGCCAGCGACGGGAGGACCTTGAGCTGATGGCCAGTGACGGGAGGACCTTGAGCTGATGGCCAGCGACAGGAGGACCTTGAGCTGATGGCCAGCGACAGGAGGATCTTGAGCTAATGGCCAGCGACAGGAGGACCTTGAGCTGATGGCCAGCGACGGGAGGACCTTGAGCTGATGGCCAGCGACGGGAGGACCTTGAGCTGATGGCCAGTGACGGGAGGACCTTGAGCTGATGGCCAGCGACAGGAGGACCTTGAGCTGATGGCCAGCGACAGGAGGACCTTGAGCTGATGGCCAGCGACAGGAGGACCTTGAGCTGATGGCCAGTGACGGGAGGACCTTGAACTGATGGCCAGCGACAGGAGGACCTTGAGCTGATGGCCAGCGACAGGAGGACCTTGAGCTGATGGCCAGCGACAGGAGGACCTTGAGCTGATGGCCAGCGACAGGAGGACCTTGAGCTGATGGCCAGCGACAGGAAGACCTGGCTTACGTTTGTTGAAAGCTTGTGCTCCTTGTGGAGTTGAAGCGTAAAGATGTTGATAACCGTTGGAAGATGATGATGATGGTCTAATGTTCATTAATGAACACTGGCTGTAGGTAAAGAAAGAAGAAACACGCTATCAGATCAGTGTCGTCTTCACATGGAAAGCTGATTGTACTGTACTAACCTCAAACATTTTCTGCCTATCGCAATCACGGTATACTTTGAAATGCTTCACGTTCATCTTTTTTGTTAAGTTGTTTAAAGAAACATGAGAACAGCGGAATTGCGCCAGAAAAGCTTCTTTTCTTTTCGCTGATTTATCGTCTCGGGCTGAAAGCAGTGGCGGTTTTAGGCACTGGTAACAAATTTTGCATAAGACCTTGAGCTTTTTGGGGTCTCGCACACAATTATATGCTTAAAAGGGGCCTTGTAAGCAGGGCCGGACTTAGTAATTTCCCGATTAGGGCCATTCTGATGGGGCCCATAGATATAAGATTATAATATTGTTGTAACACTTTTTATGTCAAAATACAGCCAATAAAAATGGGTATTGTTTGTTGTTGTTGTTTCTTTGCGTTCGCTCGACCATATCTCACTCTTACATGCTGGCCTCGTGATGTGTTTTGCATCCCATGTTTTTCGCGTCTGTATTATTATTAATCTATAGTGGTATTTGTTATTATTTCTCATATGAATTGTTTCTTTTGGCTCATGCCTTGTCTGTGTTTTTATTACTTACTTGGTCGTTCCTCTTCTACTGTGAGGTGTAGAGCTTTGGAAGACAGAGAGCGCCATACTATCCTATCGGCTGTCTTCCTCCTGGCCTGGTTCCATTCTAGTCCTTGGTCCTTCAAAGACTGTCTCATGTTGTCCTCCCAGCGGACTCTGGATCGTCCTGGAGGTCTGGATCCCAAACTCTTAGTTTTCCATGCTTGTCGTGGTAGCCGATATTCTACCATTCTGCAGACATGGTCAAACCATCTTAGTTGGGACTGTTCTACTTGGGTCTGCAGGTGTTGGGTTTTTAGGCCTTGACGTATCGTCTGGTTGCGGACCATGTCTCTTCTTGTTACTTCAATCCCCTTCCTCAGATACCTCATTTCTGAGGTTTGGATCTGGCTTTTGTGGGTTGTAGTCATTGCCCATGACTCGCATCCATACGTCAAGACTGGGACATAGGTGGAACGGTAAACAGCCTTTTGCTAAGGAGTCTTCGATTTATGGCCGTAAAAAGGCCTGCTGCTTTTCAGGTAACCAACTCTTCTTTGATACCTCTCTTCCGGTCTATGACAGTTCCGAGGTATTTAAAGTGGTTAATCTTTAGGACCTGTTCTCCCAGCTTAATCTTGATGTCTTCTTTCCTCTCGTGATATCACTATGGTTTTTGTTTTAGACCATCCCACTCATCTCCAGCTCTTCCTTCGAGACTTGCAGGTTGGATTGAAGATGTGCCTCTCATTTAGCAATCAGGACAACGTCATCGGCAAATGCCAGCTCTGAAATACAAACCTGTCTCCTCTTCCAGTACCCCACTGAGTATTTTCTTGTTTTCTCCTTACATGTTTTGATGACATCATCCTTGAGGATTATGAACAGATATGGTGACAGGATACTGCACCAGTGGTGGTCCTGAACTCTTCTATCATTTGGTTTGCCGTCCACATATAATTTTTGCAAGACTTGTAGAAGCTCTGTATAGCACGTATCAGAGGTGCTGGAACGTTCTTCCTTGCCAAGAAGTCCCAAAGTTTGTTCCAGGGGACCTTGTCAAATGTCTTTTCTATATCCAAAAAACAAAGGTGCATCTCATCTTTATACTCAAGGGCCTTTTCAGCTGTCTGTGTGAAGATCAGGTCTTGAGTACTTCGGTTTGCTCGGAAGCCACATTGAACCTCATCCATTTGTGGCTCAGCTAGGCGTCTGTCTGAGTCTCTGCTCCAGGAATCTAGAGTAGATTTTACCAGGGACACTAAGAAGGGATATGCTTCTTTGATTTCCACATTGTCGGTTGTCACCCTTTTCGACAATGGGTGTTATGGTGGCAATCTCCCAATCCTTTGGTATGGTCTTGTTGCACCAAGCTGCCTGTAGGACCCTTAAGAGCAATAGGTCACCTGCTTTACAATTTCTGGTGTTATACCATCATGCCCTGCTGCTTTTCCCATCTTGATTTTCTCTAGTGCTGCCTTCAGTTCTTCCATCTTGATGCCATCTTCGGCACCATTGGTTTCCTCTTCTGTGCTAGTGGTTATCAATGATAATTTCATTTCTGATGTTTGACCTTGCTCACCACCAAGGAGTTCTGAGAAATATTCTTTCCATTATTTCCTTTGGGGCAGTAAGCAATTTGCCTTGCTTGTCCTTTATAATTTAAGAGTGCACTGTTTTTCCTTCCTCATGTTCTTTAGGATCTTGTAAAACTAATTCTGGTTTTCTTGAGCATCTTTTTCTAGCTATTCTCAAAATTCTTTACAGGACTTCTGTTTGCTGCAGGCTAACAGGTTCTTTGCTTCTGAGTATCACATATTCTCTATATTTTTCTGTTTTTCCTGCTGTGTTTTTAGCTCCTAAGTATTGTTTGCATGCCTTTTTCTTCTCTCTTATTTTCTCTTTAACTTTCTCTTCTTTTCAAGTCAGACTTCACCACATGCTTCTGCTGCAGCTGTCTTTATGATGTTCTTGAATTTAAGCCAGTGGGTTTCCAGGTGATCAGGTTGTTCTTCTGTGTGTCTCACTGCTGTAGAAATAAGCCCCTGATATCTGGTCTTAACTTCTGGCTCTCTCAGCTTGTAGGTCTTAATGCTCACTTCTCTGTTAGTTTACTTAGCTTCTTGCCTGATGTTAGGCAATCCCTTGGTCGAGCAACTCTTTCAGTTGTTCTTTTAATTGTTAGCAGGTAGTGATCACTTCCAATCTCTGGCCCCCTCCAGACTCTAGCATCCCGGACATACTTGAATGAGCTCTTCCTAACTATGGCATAGTCGATCACTGATTTCTCATTCTTTGTTGGTACCGGGTACACATCTAGTGTAAGCATGTATGCGCTTATGGAGGAACTTTGCTCATCTTCATTTGGCCTATATACAATGACAAGGTTGACTATGGTTCCTCCTTCTTTTAGTTTTAGGACCATGATGCGCTCCAAGAAAAAGTTCTATCCCTTGATACCATCCTTCTGATTTTTTTTGCCACGATACATTCCATGCCCCCTTTAGCTCTTTCAGATATGTGGAGCAGCGTTTCGCCACCGAGATTCACCTTGCCCCTTTTTTTCATTTCCGTTAAAGCCAGGATTTCTAGTTTTGCTTTCCTCATCTCTTCCACCAGCTATTCTTCCTTGCCATTTATATTTCTTACATTCCATCTTCATAAGTCGTAGTCTGTTCCAGTTCGTCGCCTTTAGAATCAGTCCAGTTTTCTCTCTAGCATTTCGTGTTATTATGTTTTAAGGCAAACAGGTGATTGGCATATTGTTCCTTTGCATGATGGAGGAGCTGCCACCTTACGGCCTCCATGCAGGCCGCCCTCCTCCTTTTTCAGCCGGGCTTGGGACTGGCCTAGGCGGTGTTTGTTTTTATTTCTCATATGAATTGTTTCTTTTGCCTCGTGACGTGTCATTGTTTATTAAGTATTCCATGTGTATATGGACACAATAACATCAGAAGCAAACTGAGATGATGAAGTTTAAAACTAAAGGCGGATGACTGCATTTATTTTTGAGTTATGCCTTGGTGGGGAATTAATCCCAGATTGACTGCCTAGAGGACTAGCATGCTGACCATAACTACCAATACTCCTTATGCATGGAGGCATATATGACCACCAGCTATGCACGTTACAATATACATATGTGGAAACGAACCTTTGTCTGTGAGGCTAATTATACCCTCACTGACTCTTGAGATCATCCAAACACCTCCAGGGATTCCCCCCCCCCCTCCCCCCCCCCCCCCTCCTGTGGTGAAACTTGTTGAGAACCCAACATTGCGCACTAAGCATGGAGAAGTCACTTGAGCACCAGTCATAATTCTTTGGCTTTGACCTGGTTGACTGCATGAAGGAGGATCTCACTATGGACCCAGTGATAGGCAGGGGGAGCTGAGAAGTGGCTCTGTGCAGGACGTGACTATTCCCTGGGACAGCCTACAACCAGAGCACAGTATTTTAGCTCTGCATAGTTGGAGAGCCGCCTTTGATGGCGGGAATGCACAATATGCCTTACGCTTCTTACTCCTAGCTTGGGACTAGATGTGACGATCCTTAAATGCAAGCCAAGCTGGAGAAACTGGAGCTCATGACTTAAACTCAGCACGTTTTGGAATGGCAGAAAAGCCACAGGAAAAGCCTAGATCTACAGTGTAGATAATATCAAGGAGTCTTCAACTTGGTATTGTCTGCAAAATAGCGAGAAGCTCATCAGCCATAGTTAAACAACCAATACTCCTTATCAAATAATTAGGAGCTGAGACCAGGGCTGTGGAGTCAACCAAATAATTTTCCGACTCAGACTAGTTTTTTTTACTAGCCATATGGCATAATACTATTCCCTTACATGGAGTTATATGTATAAGTATGGTATGTGTGTGAATAAAAGAATACGTGGCTTTCGTGGATTACATTTTTTAAACTATTCAATAATTCAGATAACAGTACAAAACAAAATCTCAAAAAGTAATTAAAAATATGATAATTTTTAAAAATTTAAACTGAATTAGTTCTTAAAGAAAGGATATACGCTGCATCGTAAAATTTGGAGTGGGAACATTTTTTAACGACTCCGACTCCACAACACCGACCCCTGCCTGAGACTATTAGAGATTTTGAAAGAATAGCATTACAAAATGTTGTTTGTGTTTAAAGTTGACACTACAAGAGATTTTGAAAGCACAGTATTACATACTGTTGGTCGTTTCAATTATGTGTAAGGTTTCTATATTAATATATATGAATTTAAATGAGAAAACATACTTTGTTTTCATAACATGCCCAAAGACATATGAGTAATAAGCTTTATTTACGCACTTTCATATGGTCTTCATTTCTCTATATACCTGCTCACTGTATGTGTAACAGTATGTGGTCTCCAGGGTTTTTGCTGCTTGTCTACTAATTGTCCGTGCATCACTTAGACATGTCAGGATTGGCTCTTTATAACACTGAAGAATTCTCTTTCTTACTTCCCCTGACAGAGAGTTGGTGCATTAAACACTTTTCATTTTATGGAATATATGGCTGCGTTTTCCTGGGCTATTTTACTCTTCACCTCTGAGATGCATCTTTCATCCGATGTTCTAAACGTGCCTAAGTATTTTAATCTATAAACTTGTTTTAAAACTGTTCCATTTACTTTAACAGTGCATTTTGTACCCAATCTCCTGTGATTTAAGGTCTGAGGATTCCAGAGCAAGGACTGGTTATGGACCCCTTTGATTGTCCAATGAAGATTATGGACCCCTTTGTCCAATGAAGGTTATGGACCCCTTTGATTGTCCAATGAAGGTTATGGACCCCTTTGATTATCCAATGAAGATTATGGACCCCTTTGATTGTCCAATACAGGCTATGGACCCCTTTGATTGTCCAATGAAGGTTATGGACCCCTTTGATTGTCCAATACAGGCTATGGACCCTTTTGATTGTCCAATACAGGCTATGGACCCCTTTGATTGTCCAATGAAGGTTATGGACCCCTTTGATTGTCCAATGAAGGTTATGGACCCCTTTGATTATCCAATGAAGATTATGAACCCCTTTGATTGTCCAATACAGGCTATGGACCCCTTTGATTGTCCAATGAAGGCTATGGACCCCTTTTATTGTCCAATGAAGATTATGGACCCCTTTGATTGTCCAATACAGGCTATGGACCCCTTTGATTGTCCAATGAAGACTATGGACCCCTTTGATTGTCCAATACAGGCTATGGACCCCTTTGATTGTCCAATGAAGGCTATGGACCCCTTTGATTGTCCAATGAAGATTATGGACCCCTTTGATTGTCCAATACAGGCTATGGACCCCTTTGATTGTCCAATGAAGGCTTTGGACCCCTTTGATTGTCCAATGAAGATTATGGACTCCTTTGATTGTCCAATACAGGCTATGGACCCCTTTGATTGTCCAATACAGGCTATGTACCCCTTTGATTATCCAATGAATATTATGGACCCCTTTGATTGTCCAATACAAGCTATGGGCCCCGTTGATTGTCCAATGAAGATTATGGACCCCTTTGATTGTCCAATACAGGTTATGGACCCCTTTGATTATCCAATGAAGATTATGGACCCCTTTGATTGTCCAATACAGGCTATTGACCCCTTTGATTATCCAATGAAGGTTATGGACACCTTTGATTGTCCAATGAAGGTTATGGACCCCTTTGATTGTCCAATGAAGATTATGGACCCCTTTGATTGTCCAATACAGGCTATGGACCCCTTTGATTGTCCAATACAGGCTATGGACCCCTTTGATTGTCCAATACAGGTTATGGACCCCTTTGATTATCCAATGAAGATTATGGACCCCTTTGATTGTCCAATACAGGCTATTGACCCTTTTGATTATCCAATGAACGTTATGGACCCCTTTGATTGTCCAATGAAGGTTATGGACCCCTTTGATTATCCAATGAAGTTTATGGACTCTTTTGATTGTCCAATACAGGCTATGGACACCTTTGATTGTCCAATGAAGGCTATGGACCCCTTTGATTATCCAATGAAGATTATGGACCCCTTTGATTGTCCAATACAGGCTATGGACCCCTTTGATTGTCCAATGAAGATTATGGACCCCTTTGATTGTCCAATACAGGCTATGGACCCCTTTGATTGTCCAATGAAGGCTATGGACCGCTTTGATTGTCCAATGAAGATTATGGACCCCTTTGATTGTCCAATACAGGCTATGGACCCCTTTGATTGTCCAATGAAGATTATGGACCCCTTTGATTGTCCAATACAGGCTATGGACCCCTTTGATTATCCAATGAAGGTTATGGACCTCTTTGATTATCCAATGAAGGTTATGGGCCCCTTTGATTATCCAATGAAGATTATGGACCCCATTGATTGTCCAATACAGGCTATGGACCCCTTTGATTATCCAATGAAGGCTATGGACCCCTTTGATTATCCAATGAAGGTTATGGGCCCCTTTGATTATCCAATGAAGATTATGGACCCCTTTGATTGCTCAATGAAGGTTATGGACCCCTTTGATTGTCCAATGAAGATTATGGACCCCTTTGATTATCCAATGAAGATTATGGACACCTTTGATTGTCCAATGAAGATTATGGACCCCTGTGATTGTCCAATGAAGGTTATGGACCCCTTTGATTATCCAATGAAGATTATGGACCCCTTTGATTGTCCAATGAAGGTTATGGACCCCTTTGATTATCCAATGAAGATTATGGACCCCTTTGATTGTCCAATGAAGGTTATGGACCCCTTTGATTATCCAATGAAGGTTATGGACCCCTATGATTGTGCAATGAAGGCTGTGGATCCCTTTGATTTTACAATGAAGGCTATGGACCCCCTTTGATTTTACAATGAAGGCCATGGACCCCCTTTGATTTTACAATGAAGGCTATGGACCCCTTCTTCAAAAGTAAAATGTACATAAAAGCATAACTACAAATTTTAATTTATGTACAATCCATTCGTAGACCATAAGTTAAGACCCAGGGTCAGAGTGAACTGGATCTTGGTGATCACATGACCACCACATTTAAGCTATAACACAAGTGACAGAAGATGTGTAGATCATATATTCTCTCTCAGGAACATTATAGAGCAGTGCTCAGAATGGCAAAGACAGCTTTACATTAATTTTGTTGATTTTGAAAAGGCTTTCGACAGCATACATAGGGACAGTTTATGGAAAATACTGAGGGCTTATGGAATTCCAAGCTGCATAGTGTCAATCATAAAAAGCCTCTATGCCAACTTTACGTGTAGTGTTGGGCAGAGCAACCTAACCTTTGAGGTGAAGACAGGAGTACGACAGGGATGCCCCTTATCAACCACTCTATTTTTAACAGTCATAGACTGGGTGATGCGCCAGACAACAGAGGGCAGTCCAAGAGGAATAAGATGGACAACATTTTCTACATTGGAAGATCTGGAATATGCAGATGACACTGCACTACTAGCACATTCACATCAACACATCCAGGAAAAAACGGATAGACTTAATAAGTTTAGCCAGCTTGAATATCAATTTAAAGAGGTCTGAGGTCATGACGCTCAATGTGAGCAACCCTGAGCCCATATCAGTAAGGAATCAGCAATTGGTACAGACAGATACCTTCACATACCTAGGAAGCATAGTAACACCAGACGGCGGGGCAGGCAAAGACATCAACATCAGAATGAATAAGGCAAGAACAGCCTTCTTTAGCCTAAACAACATCTGGAAGTCCTCCCAATACAGCACAAGCACAAAATTAAGATTATATCAGAGCTGTGTGCTTTCTGTGCTTCTCTATGGTGCGGAATGCTGGAGAGTTACAGAGAAGGAAATGTCGAAATTGTCCTCTTTTCACACAACCTGCCTAAGAAAAATTCACCGAATCTTTTGGCCAAATACCATTACTAACCAAGATCTGCTTACTCGTAGCAAGCAAGAGGACATGCACACCATCATAGCTGGCAGACGCTGGAGCTGGGTTGGTCATGTCCTCAGAAGAGACCCCGATGCCATCACAAGAACAGCTATGCTTTGGACCCCTGAAGGAAAACGAAAGAGAGGCCGACGAAAAACAACCTGGTGGAGGACTGTGGAGGCTGAGATGCAAAGAATGAACCAGAGTTGGGGCACTGTACGAAGGATGGCCACCGACCGAGCAAAATGGAATCAATTTGTTGTTGCCCTACAAGACGCCACTAGGCGTGATGGCCACTGACTGCTTTGACGGTCGGCGGCTAAGGATCAAAGAAGAAGAAGACAAGTGACATTTACGACTACCACCACATCATTCCAAAATACTGCCGTAACAGCACTACCATCACTGCCATATTTCTGCATGCTATATCAGTATTACACATCATTAGCATGTACTTTTTTTTTACTCCCTACTGAGCATGGAGCAGCTTGCCCATCTGCAGGAAGCCTGCAACTAAAACATTCATGTGATGGTTTCTTTAGCAATTTGTTTGACATGCCTCATATGACATTCCTGAGGGAGCAATAGTATATTCTTTCACTATCTCCTCAGAGATCCCTGAGAAGTATAAGGTCATTGTGTTACTGCTAAGATACTATTCCATTTAAATGCTATAATACCACTGCTCCCATTGGCATGTTGTACAAGGCCTCTTTGAAGAAGTAGAAAGCTTTACATATCTGGTGAGTAACATTGACAAAGGAGGGGGAACAGCTGGTGACGTCTGCTTCTTCTTCTTCTTGCGATAGCATCTTTGATGTTTACACTGTCAGAGGAGTTCTCATGATGAATTCTACCATTGTCTGAAGTTCCTCTTTAGCTCCATACAGCTCTGAGTTTAGGGTTGAGTCATTGGGCCAATATATCTTTCTTAACTGGTCGTACAAAAGACAATCTTGCAGAACATGCTCAGCAGTTTGTTCGTTTAATCCACATGTGCACAGTGGTGAAGCAGACAGTCGTAGCTTGTGCATGTGTTTATTCAGTTTGTTATGCCCTGTCCTGAGGCGAAAAATGGAGATCTGTCCCTGCCGGTCAAGAGTGTGGTAGTCGTCGTTGGGTTGATTCTGACGTCTGCTCAAAGATAAATAAAGTCAGATGCGCTTTTAATGCCCTTTGACCAATACAGAACTCCTCGGCTATATCCAGAGAGAACAAAATTCGAATCTTAACTCAAATGTGAAGTCAGTCTTGCTGTATGGTCCAGAGACATGGCATGTTTCAAAGAGTATCACCTCCAAGCTACAGACATTTGTAAATAGATGTCTCCGATGGATCCTCCGTATAAGATGGCCAGATGTAATAACAAATATAGAGCTAAGGAAAAGATGCGGGCAACAGCCAATACAAACAGAAATTAAGATAAGAAAGTGGGGATGGATAGGACATACACTCTGAAGAGAACAATCAAGCACAGCCAGAACTGCCCTTCACTGGAACCCACAGGGGAAAAGAAGAGTTGGGAGGCCAAAGAGAACTTTGGGAAGAACTGTTGAAGAGGAGGCTAGGGAAATTGGAATGACTTGGGCACAGCTGAAATAAAAAGCGCAGAATAGAAATCGCTGGAGAGCAACTGTTTCTGCTCTATGTTCCACAGGGAACAAAAAGGAATGATGATGACATGGGGGCTGGTAAACTCATCATGTAAAACAAACTGCCACATAACCCACTGCTGCACAAGCTTATGACTGTTTGGTGCAGGCTCCCTGTAAGAAAACCAGTTATAATAGTGGCTCTAGGCTCTGTAAATGATAATGGTGAAACATTACTGATACTACCCTGGATAGATTAAATAAACACTTTAATAATTTCACACTGTATATCTTTACTTTTAAGTGAATATTTTTCATATGTTCATAATGGACAGCATTAAAATAAAACAATTCAATATACAGCAGATAATCATCAACCCTTTCTTGAATATCAGCTCTGTTTACTCTTTTTTGATGAAACTGTGACATAAACAAGAAATGCACCTGCGAAAAGAAACAAAATAAACACATTTTGATTTAAATACTGACAGTATTTTGTACTGCTACCTTCAATAAAGCAATCTTCAGCATTTCTGGTCTTGTCTAAGCCTGTCTTACTATAATCTCTCATTTCTCTGTTACTTTCAATAAAGCAATCTTCAGCATATCTGGTCTTGTCAAAGCCTGTCTTACTATAATCTATCATTTCCCTTTTTTTTTCAACTTCGCGACTCCTTTAACCCATTTTTGAAAGTACAGACCATCAGATGGAACTCACTTTCCTACAACAGCGCTGTGTTGTGGGTCTTTATGTTTCCCAAGGGATTTTTCACATTTTTTCTTTTTTTACATCAATCTCCTACTGGATTGGCTAAGCCATTTGAGCGCAGACAAAGTTACAAGCTTCCAATATCAACATCTGGAAGTGTCATGCTCCAGTTTACCCAGCTGTGAAAATAGGTACCTGACTCTGCTCTTGAGTTAGAGAAGGCAAAGGTAGCACTGAAGGGAGCTGGCCACCCCACTTCATAAAGCTGGACCTAGTATAGTGATGACTAACATTTCACTCCCCATCTGCATGCTTGGAGGCATTTCTGGAGTCATCCTTATATGACCACCAGCTAAGCACAATGTTACAATATACATATGTGGAAATTACACCCTCACTGACTCTTGAAATCATCTTGAAACACTTCCAGGGATTCCCTCTGTGGTGAACCTTGTTGAGAACTCAGCATTGCTCACTAAGCTTGGAGAAGTCACTTGAGCCCCGGATGTAACTCTTTGGCTTTGACTTGGTTGGCTGACTGCATGCAGGAGGATTTTACTATGGACCCAGTGCTAGGCAGGGGAAGCTGAGAAGTGGCTCTGTGCAGGACGTGACAATTCCTTTGGAGAGCACAAAACCAGAGCACAGTATATTAGCTCTGCATAGTTGGAGAGCCCTCTTGGATGGCGGGGAATGCACAGTATGCCACACGCTTCTTACTCCTGACTTGACACCACATGTGATGATCCTTTAAATACAAGTCAAGCTGGAGAAACTGGAGCTCATGACTTCAACTCAACATATTTCAGAATACCTGAAAAGCCACAGGAAAGTCTGGATCTACAGTATAGATAATACCAAGGAGTATCACCACCCAGACCTAAGACATTAAACCACACACTTATTCCTAACTTATTCTGGGTATGGAAAAATTGGACGAGACATGTAAACTTGATGTCCTGCTCAAAACAGAAAGACAGGCACCTACAAAATGGATGGCAGCCCCCGGCATATGGAACCTATGGAAATGCATGGTCATAATGAGAGTCTTAAGAGGCGAAGACATGAGGTGCATCAAGTAAACATGATATCACATCCACACTTACCAATTAAGGCAAGAGCGATAACTCCAGCTAAAAGTGGCCCAGCAATTGCAAAAACCCGAGGTAGGAAGAAATTATGAATGGGCTGGTTAGGCTCCACAAAAGGCTGCAAAACAAACAAAATGAAAAGTGCATTATGATGAAAACCTTGAAAACAATAAATTGTTGATTTTTTTTTTTTAAACATTAGTAGTACTAATAGTACAGTTTTCTAAAATGAAGTCATTGATAAGTTTACTGAGTGCAGTATTTTCAATGCAGCCTAACGCAATAAAACATTTGGTCAATATAAAAAAAAGATAAACTGTCCAAGTGATTTATAACACAAAAGATGGTGCAGATACCAAAACTGCTAGTTTTGCTGCTTTTCACTTGTCAAAATAAAATTATTTTTCTAGTGTCTATGTAATGGAGAGACTGTGTACTATTTGATACTTTTTTTCCCAATTGGTTTAAAATTGCTGACACGTGGAAAGAAAGGAAAGAAAAAATAAATTGACTGGGAAGTCACAGTAAACACTCTATAATCCATATGATATGGGATATCTAGATAAAGCACTTGCGTGATTTATGGAAAAAAAGGGGGAGAATGTGCAAAGCCATTAATTTTACTATAAAACAGTCAACACCCTATTATCCAGTCCTTCTGGGTTGCAATAATTTATTTCTGAAGTTCAAAAGCAATTCACCTAGAAATATAAATATTAGAAATGTACAACTGACGTGAATGACTAAAGAAAGAAAGATCACTGAGTTGCAGTTGTAAAATTCCATTTATTTTTATCTCCATAACACCTCTCTCATAACTCTGTATCTTAAAGTTCTTAAATGATAATAAGAAGGCAGTGAATCACTAGACCAAAACTGCCCTCTTTCCACACAATCTGCCAAAGAAAAACTCTCAGAATCCTTGGCCAAATACCATCACCAAACAAGAACTGCTTACTTGGAGCAATCAAGAGGACATACACACCTTCATAGTTGGCAGACGCTGGAGTTGGGTTGACCACATCCTCAAAAGATACCCTGATGCCATTACATGAACAGCTATGCTATGGACCCCTGAAAGAAAGCGAAAGAGAGGCTGACCAAAAACAACTTGGTGGAGAACTGTGGAGGCCGAGATGCAAAGAATGAACCAGAGATGAGGCTCTGCATGAAAGATGGCTGCCAACCGAGCAAATTGGAAGCAGTCTGTTGCTGCCCTAAAAGATGCCACCAAGTGTGATGGCCACTGACTGCTTTGACAGTCAGCGGGTAAGGATCAAAGAAGAAAGAATAAGAAGAACCACTAGATGTTGTGTCCATGTAATTAATTAGCAGGTCCAGAGATGTCCTGAATTCTGAAACCTTGAAAACTACCTCAACCCAGTACAAGCATAACTTTCAAAGAGGCAAAGAGTTTTTTAACAACCAGATACAGTAACAAATGGGATGCAGAGCATACAGAACACACACAAAATTATGCATATTACCAACTCAGCAGAAGAGAACAAGTGATAATCTTCAGACTCCACATGGGCCACAACAGACTGGGATATCATCTATTCAACAAGCTAAAGATAAGAACTATCTTTGAGTGTAACTGTGGCACTGATAAAATGACTGCTGAACATCTACTTCAAAGATGCCCAACATATGAGGAATACAGAAAGTACATATGATCATCATCAGTACCATTTTCAGAAAAAAACTGTATGGAGATGCAAATAGCCTGAAGCTGACCACTGCTTTCTTTGAAAATATTCAAGCAGACGTCTGAGAGTGTACGAAGAACAAGAAACCTTAAAAATCAAACTCAGCATCTGTGTTGTCAAAGATCTACTTCAAGCAGTTTACAATCATTATAATCTAGTTTCTTACATGCACTATGTGTAAAGTTTGCAATGTACCTGCATTTACCACAGTACAATCTTTTACTGGCCATGAAAGAAAATGTTGGCATGACATAGACAAACAGAACCGAGATGAAGATGGAACCACCACGGCACTTGGTGCCCTTGCAGGAAGCCTGCACCAAACATTCACATGCACTTACATCAGTTAATTCTGTAGTAATTTGTTTTACGTGATGAGGTTGTCAGCCTCATGAACAACCTCACATTAGTCGCCTCACATGACATGCCTCAGGCAGCAGTTGACATTTTCTTTCTTTGTCTCATCAGAGACCCCTGGGAACTAAATGGGGCTGCTTTGATATGTTTGGACTAAAATTTGTCTTACATTGACGTGAGTTAGTATCTGCAGTCTTTGACAACTAAGAGGAGGAGCTACACTAAAAATGGCTGAAATAAGTGCATGGTTTTCATTAAAATGCACAAGCCCAATCTATAACAACTAGTGTAAAAGCCCGTCATAAGACGCGAATTAAATTCAAAAGCACCAATACCTAACTGCAATTTTACTTATTCAAAAGTATTATTAAAAAAATACCATGCATCACCACAGTACACGAACTACGTAGCAGCAGCTAGGATCCCAATGTGCGTATACAGGATCACACATTCTATAAATATTTTTGTGCACACCGTCAGTTGCGCACTTTTCTGTCGAGTGTTACTATTTTCGGGAGAGTACATATAAGGGAAACAATACAATTAATGTCTAACTTTCAACCAAAGTTGCATCCCTTAGCGTTAGTGACAGAAAAAGCTGGGATTTTATATATATTGATTGAATTTTAATGCTATAGTGAAATCCACAAAGGATTTTTATTTTTTAAGATATAAGCATCTTATGTGAGTGGAGAGGTCATCATTACATTTTAAAACATTTTATCACAATGGATTTTTTTTATAACTTTGGGAGATCTGAAGTTGTAGGTCTTTTGAATTCATTATCTAAAATTGGTACATAAAACAAGGTTCCTAGAATTTAATGCTTTTGTTTTAAATTGGAAAACACAACTACATATGGCTATTCAAAATGAAAATATATGGGAAAAACAAGGGTATAGTCTGCTAGACATTCCATTCCCTTTGTATTTGTGTATGAAAATGCTGTCTATGGTAATAGCGAGAGAATCCATGTTTGATTCACACTTTTGATTATAGGAGTAATCGTTCTTGATATTGATCCGGCGCATGGATTGCTCTTACGTTTGTACTTATTTTTTAGGGCCAGAAAATATATTAATTTGCTTATTATGTTTATGGCCTGAATTCATATGTATTACATATTATTAGTACAAGTAGAATCAGTCCTATATTGTATATTTTGGATGGGTAGGCGGGACTAGATTCTTATTATTCCGGTCTAGCGGAAGTATGAGTTGTCTTGACAAGTCGTGATGAGTTCCGATAATGTCGCCAAGAATGGCTGAGTGGTTTTCCAGGGCTGGCACTGTTTAAGGTTTAACAGTGATTCGTAGATGCTTTTCCAGGAGAAGTTTATGTCTCTGCAAGAGTCTATTTGTCAGAGATCCTCCTCATATGTGTGATTCGGACTCCAGGTATGCCAGACCCTATTTTTGATGATCTCGAGTCGGTTAGACCTAGATGGAACATTGTGCTTCGTATTGCTAGGGTCGTGTTTTGTATCGACAAAGATGACAGACTTTCCTACAGCGGTTATGGCTACGTGAATTAACCTGATCATCGTAGAGCTGTATGGGAACATTTATGAAATCATTTATATACCCATTATAAATTAACTCTGGCTTATATTCTCCTTCCTATGAATGAGTGAACGACAACTCAGGGAGGCGGCCATGTTAGATTTCGGTCATCATATGTTTTGATCACTGCCAAGAGAACAGATTATTTATCCTATTATCGGACAGTGACAGGGAGATCTCAATCTTGCTAGAAACCCCTCTTTCGTGGTTTCATAATATATGCTACAAACTATGGACGTCAAGTAACCTTAGTTATTTACCGATCTGCCTTCACTGACGCGTTTAGTCAGATAGGGGGATGCGGCCATAATATATCATGACATTGAACTTTTGATGTACTGCCCATTATTTCTGAATGTGTCATGACTTCAGATCTGCTATGTATACCTACAAGTTGATATGTCAACATACCATGATGTACTCGTATGTCCCAGTGTGTACGTCTGAATAAATTGAGTAAATAAAGATTCCAGCAGTCTGCATTGGTGCCTTGTAGACACAAGTGTATGAGTGGTTATATTGGTCAGCACACGAACAGTACACCATTCGCGGTAATCACACTCTGCACTTCTACTTCATACATACACCATCCTGCGTCGGTTGGAGTGACCAAGTTTAGGGCCTGCTTCCCCTGGAGCCTTTGCCTTCCCTAACTCAGGACTAGGGTGAGTTACCCATTTACAGCTGGGTAGACTGGGGGCATGCCTGATCTCAACAACACACCACTCTTCCTTACAGAGCATACAGACTGACACTTCATTAGAGTGGAAAGAAGAAAAGAAACTTTACAGTGGACAATATACAAACTTTTACAGAGAGTGTAAAAAGTGTAATTTCAAAGACATGTTGCACCCTAGTCTCTCGTAGCGCTGCAAGAGGTTTTCTACAAGCTCCTGGTAATTGTCAGCCTTATTGTTTCCTAGAAAGTTGGTGGCCACTTGCTGGAAAGCATTCAAAGATAACTTTTTATCACCTGTGAGAATATCATCAAAATGCTGATCTCGGAAGAGCTGGCATATCTGTGGACCGACAAATACACCTTCCTTGATTTTGGCCTCACTAAGTCTTGGAAATTTATCACGAAGGTATAAAAATCCTGCTCCATTTCGATCCATGGCCTTTATAAAATTCTTCATTAGTCCAAGTTTGATGTGGAGAGGAAGGAGCAAGATCTTGTGGGATTCTACAAGTGGTTCGTTAAGTACATTCTTTTTCCCCGGTTCAAGTGATTGTCGTTGGGGCCAATCCTTTTTCTTGTAGGTAGTGGGAAGTCCTGGCACGGCTGTCCTACAAACACAACTTCACATAAAAACACAATATTCAAAGTGAAAATACACTTTTTTAAATAATGTACTCAGATAATTAATTTTGATATGTTTAGGCTCAATTATCTGAAATTATCTTTAAAATAAAATCACAAATACCACTTCTATATTTTGTTTAAATTATTACTTAAAATCACCTGCTGCTCCTCTATTTAAACTCTAGATTACTCAACGCTCAATGTGTATACAAACCAGACGGAAATTAAGATAAAGGAAGTAACTTATTACAAAGAGATGGACAGTGTGAAAAAAAAGTACTGACAGACAGAAAATCAGAAATGGTTATGAAAAAAAGAACCATAATGGCTGAAAATTATTCAGTTATCATAATTGCAGGTGGTATATATGAGAAGGAATCAGTTACTTACTCCGGAAATGAAAAGGCAGATAAACTTGCAAAAAAAGGAGGAGAATGTGAACAAGAAGATAATGAAATCACATACACTGAGAAAAAGAGAGCTATCCAGACTATCAGAAGAGAACAGAATCAACCCAACGACGACTACCACATTCTTGACCGGCAGGGACAGATAACCATTTTTCACCTCAGGACAGGGCATAACAAACTGAGTAAACACATGCACAAGCTACTATTGTCTGCTTCACCACTGTGCACATGTGGATTAAACGAACAAACTGCTGAGCATGTTCTACAGGACTGTCCTCTGTATGACCAGTTAAGAAAGATATACTGCCCCAATGACTCAACACTAAACTCAAAGCTGTATGGAGCTAAAGAGGAACTTCAAACAACAGTTGAATTCATCATGAGAACTCGTCTGACGGTGTAAACATCAATGATGCGATCGCAAGAAGAAGAAGAAGTTACTTACTAGCACTATCACCCAGGTGGTGTAATACACAAACACAAATCCTGCAAATGACACCAAACCCCATCCTGCCACCTGGTCACGTCCTGGTGCCTGAAAAATTAAAAATAACTTTAGTCCAAGTTCATTCATTCATTTCCTTGTGTAAGATGGAGCCACCACAACAACAACAGCTAGCCACCTCATACTTCCTACAGTGGTGGTTTGTGCTGCAGTTTCTTTTACACGATGAGGTTGCCAGCCACATGCATAACTTCATATTATTCAACTTTTATGACGTGCCTGATATAACAGTAGCCTCAGTTTTTGGTTTTTTTCGGTCTACTCAGAGACCCCTTAGACCTGCGGTACAGAAAACATCCAGCAAATTGCAATTATTTTTCTAATTCCGCAGGACACTGAGTTTAGCCTTGTTTTAGCGAAAGAACAGGGGGTTACAGGTAACCGGCGGTGTATTATATGAGATGTCGGGTGCAGATAGATTTCAGTTGCCAGCTAGCAGTGGCGTCACACCTCATTGGTTCCTCGCAGGTGTGTCAATATCAGTCCCTGATGGTGGTGTGCTGTGGACCAACCGCAATGGGCTATGGAACTAGGGGGAATAATTTGTTTTCAACATAGGGGTTACTTTCACAATTGCCCTCACTGGCAGAAAAGCGTGGATTTTGATGCTGCAACCAAGGTGGATTGGGTTCAATTTTCTACTCAAGACAACAGGAGACTGACACTTGGGAGTCATGACCCAGGTGGGCCCATCCCCCTAAGAGTGTAAAGGAGAGTAAGGGGCCGAAACCTTGATCAGATTGCCTCCTTTTGTATCGCTCTGTATAGAGTTTCCTATCATAGAAGAGGCTGTAGTTTTAATGCTACTGTCAATTTCAGAGAAAAAAAAAAGTTATTTTAGGCAGCCTATTTTTCTGAACCTAGTAATCTTTCCTATGTATGCATCTTCTATACATGACCATTACCTCAAAACTGAAATTCATTCTGAGTTTAATTAGCTATCATACTACAAAGAACACATGAGTTGCAGTTCTTGAAGGAGATCAATGTTTTCAAACACTGTAAAATTCCATTTATTTTCATCTGAGAATCCTTCATTGGATTATGAAGTTCAATAACCCTGACCATATATGAACTGTGAAGGCTGAGATGCAAAGAATAAACCAAGTTGGGGCACAGCACGAAGGATGGCCACTAACCAAGCAAAATGGGGACAGTTTGTTGCTGCCCTACAAGACGCCACTAGACATGATGGCCACTGACTGCTGTGTCGGTCAGGGGCTAAGGATCCAAGAAGAAGAATACATGAGTGCTTCAGATAAACGATAGAGCCACGATAGCACAGTGGTTAGTGCACTGGCTTTCTAGCTCAGTGGTCCATGGTTCAATCCCATATACCGAATATGCCTCAATGGGCGTGTAGCAGGATCCTTTACCTTTCAGATAAACGATACTGCTTTTGCAGCCTTAATCCAAGAAATGTTGGTCACATTCATTGAAATTCACGTTCAAAAATCAGGGAGCCACACTCGCATAGTGGTTACCACTCTGCGCTGGCGACCAGGTGACCTAGGATCAAACCCGGCCGAGGACATTTGAAGATTTTTCGTCGACCGGGATTTGGACTGGATTAACTCGAGCCCTGGCGAGTACATTTGAAGAAGTTTCGTCGACCAGAGACTGGTGGCTCCTGAGCCGACCCAGCTCTAATGGGTACCTCCGAAATCGGCGAGTATCTGCCTGAATGGCAAGGGACACTGTCTCTGTGCAAGAAAAAGGGATACTCACGTAAAATCAGTGTCAGGTTAGACATACATACTAACCTGAGATTTCGCCTCGAGTAATAGCGGGCGTACGAAAAAAAAAAAAAAAAAACGTTCAAAATAAAATGCTTAGGATGCAGGCTTTTTAAAATATGTCTCCTCATGGACACCCTTTGTAACGCATACAATGTCCATCCAATTCTCCAGTTCCAGATGTGTTTTACCTGGGCATAAGAGCAATCAGTTTCAATGAACGTGACCAATAAAATTCCTTTGGCTGAGGCTGTAAATGCGGTACTTCTAAAACTCGTGTCTGCTCAAGGTTATACAATTTCATAATCGGGTGCATGATTCTTGGTCATACTTAGCCATCTATCCATGACTCTGCATGCCAGCCAACAGTTCAATTTTGGCAGCCATTGCACTACGTGACTGTACATGAGTATTTCTTTATCATCACCACCTCCAGTTTTCATTCCTTAAGAAGCTTAGATTCACTAGTGCAGATGGCCCCCTTGAGGAAGCACTTACTCTTGCAGCTGTGGTTTCTGTAACAATTTATTTTACATGATGAGACTGCCAGCCTCACGCATAATAGTTGCCTTTTACTATATGCCTGAGAGAGTTGTAATCCTGTTACTTCTTTGTTTCTCAGAGACCCTCTATACATTGCATGTCTCTGCCACATATTAATATTTCAAACATTTGTATTTTGCCTGTACTGTTTTTAGACAGTCAAAAAGAAAAAGGAAGGTGTTTTTACATGTACATATGATAATTAAACTGCTTTCTTGACCAGTATGAGGAAGAAAGTTATTATGCATGCTAAAATAAAAAAGGAAAATCTTTATGCTTAACAGGATGATTGTTGGACTGGTTGACTGTGGTCATCAGTAGAGGAAAATAATGCAACTGATGTCATAAAGCTTCATCATCATCATCATTCCTTTTTTCATTTTCCATAGAACAAACGCCTGCAGTTGTTGCTCTCAACTGATTTATATTCTTCGTTGTCTAATGACGAGAACTAGACAAGTATCAGTTTAACAAGATATAAGAAGACAACAGGACATACACTGAGGAAACCTGTTGCTAGAAATACCAGGCAGTCCTTGTTCTGGAATCCCCAGGGTAAGAGAGGTAGAGGGACACCAAAGAACACATGCAGAAGAAAACTGGAGAGAACCATGAAGGAGATGAAGAAAAGATACACTCTTAACATTCCTAACTCTAACCCTCACCCGTTATTACTGACGCGATATGCGTGGTCCCAATATCTTAGTGGAATCGATGCAGCGCAAAGCAAAGGTTTCAGCCAATGAGAGCAGCATGAACCTTACACTGCGAGTCTAGGAGGTTAAAATCCGTAACAAAGATGGATGGTTCAAGTGTGCAAATGTGTTCATCTTTCCATTGGATTTATGAAAATTCGGATGGATTACAAATAATAAAACCATCACATTTAGATATTAGAGAGCCTAAGCTTCATCCAGATACCAATATCTTCATGTAATGTGCAGCACAACCCGAGATAATTGAGGTTGAATGCAGATACATGTGAGTCGTACAGACTTTTGCACATTGTCGTTAGCTATAGCGAATTATACATTGGACTGAAGTGGAAGAAAGTTACATAGAACGACAGCTCTCAATCGCCCGGTTTAAACAAGACCAAGATGGAGAGAATCAGATGAATATTAAAGAAATGGAAGTTGAAATAAAAACACAATTGGTCAAATCAGCTCGATTTGCCAAAAATTGAGATGGATGGATAACCTATGACGTCACTGCTTTCTCATTCAGACACAGAAGAAAGGACAGAGCTCGCCACCAAGCATTTTGCCATCTGGATGCGTGTGCAGTCTGCCAGGCTATTGATGCCTTGTGTATTTCTGAATTGAGGATAAGCTGACTCGCCTTGGTAAATATGTATATAATATTTTATTGCAGATTCAATTATATTGTGTAGAATTATATGATGTAGCTATTTGGAGGGAAGAAGCCATTGATGCTATACATTTTTTTAAATGAACCAGAGGATGAATTGGAATGCAGATTAGTTATCAGGAGACTTACAAAGCCTTTCTTGTTTACTGGATGGAACAATACATACATTGAAATGTCAAAGAATAGGATGAATCAACTCAAATGAATGATGTGTATATATTTATGATAAATTATGCCTATACTGTGTCACTGAATTGATCTGTTTAGTCTGACTATTACAAATGACATCTGATGACTTACTGGCCTCACATCTGTGCTAGAGAAAGCTTCTCCTTGCAAAATACTAGCCTAGGAACATTATGTTGATGCAGGTTAAATAGTACATTACTGTCAACACGGCAGAAGACTGTTTGTCATGCCAGGGATACGCAAAAGAGGCATTCAAATCACCAAGAGTATACAACAGGTCAGGTCTGGAAACCCTACTGAATGGGACCGAAATCTGATTGACAGCATGGTGATGTCACACAAGCTAAGTCATCTTAAGAAAGACTGTATGGACTACCAAGATTTCTAAAATCAAATGATGAAAAACATTTGTTGATTAAGTCAGTATATGTGTAAAGCAGAGGAACAGGAAACTAGATGGGCAGTACATTTCAGAGAAACTCTGAACAAGGAACCACCAGAGACACAACTGAATGTTCCTGAAGCTGAAAACGATCTAGATGTTAATACAGACATTCCACGAAAAGAAGAAATCATCACAACAATCAAAGGGTTAAAGAATGGAAAAGCTCCTGGCCATGATAACTTAAATGCAGAGCTATTTAAGACAGACCCTGAGCTAGCAGCAGAACTATTAGAACCACTATTTGCACAAGTCTGGAAAACAGGGACAACACCATAAGAGTGGAACAAAGGAATAATTGTCAAATTGCCCAAGAAGGGAGATCTTGCAGACTGCAATAACTGGAGAGGAATAACTCTTCTCTCAGTTCCCAGCAAAATACTAGGCAGGATAATTATACAGAGAATTTCAAAAGCAGTAGACTACAAACTGAGGAAAGAACAAGCAGGATTTAGAAAGAACAGAAGATGTGTAGATCATATATTTACTCTCAGGAACATTATAGAGCAGTGCTCAGAATGGCAAAGACAGCTGTACATTAATTTCGTTGATTTTGAAAAGGCTTTTGACAGTACACATAGGGACAGTTTATGGAAAATACTAAGGGCTTATGGAATTCCAAGCTGCATAGTGTCAATCATAAAAAGCCTCTATGCCAACTTTACGTGTAGTGTTGGGCAGAGCAACCTAACCTTTGAGGTGAAGACAGGAGTACGACAGGGATGCCCCTTATCAACCACTCTATTTTTAACAGTCATAGACTGGGTGATGCGCCAGACAACAGAGGGCAGTCCAAGAAGAATAAGATGGACTACATTTTCTACATTGGAAGATCTGGAATATGCAGATGACATTGCACTACTAACACATTCACATCAACACATCCAGGAAAAAACGGATAGACTTAATAAGTACAGCCATTTGGTGGGCTTGAACATCAATTTAAAGAAGTCAGAGGTCATGACGCTCAATGTGAGCAACCCTGAGCCCATATCAGTAAGGAATCAGCAACTGGTACAGACAGACACCTTCACATACCTAGGATGCATAGTAACACCAGACGGCGAGGCAAGCAAAGACATCAACAACAGAATGAACAAAGCAAGAACAGCCTTTTTTAGCCTAAACAACATCTGGAAGTCCTCTCAATACAGCACAAGCACAAAATTAAGATTATATCAGAGCTGAGTGCTTTCTGTGCTTCTCTATGGTGTGGAAAGCTGGAAAGTTACAGAGAAGGAAATGTCGAAATTGTCCTCTTTTCACACAACATGCCTAAGAAAAATTCACCGAATCTTTTGGCCGAATACCATCACCAACCAAGACCTGCTTCTCGGAGCAAGCAAGAGGACATGCACACCATCATAGCTGGCAGACGCTGGAGCTGGGTTGGCCATGTCCTCAGAAGAGATCCCGATGCCATCACAAGAACAGCTATGCTTTGGACCCCTGAAGGAAAATGAAAGAGAGGCTGACCAAAAACAACTTGGCAGAGGACTGTGGAGGCTGAGATGCAAAGAATGAACCAGAGTTGGGGCACTGTACGAAGGATGGCCACCGACCGAGCAAAGTGGAATCAATTTGTTGTTGCCCTACAAGACGCCACTAGGCGTGATGGCCACTGACTGCTTTGACGGTCGGCGGCTAAGAATCAAAGAAGAAGAAGATGTGTAAAGACAGTATTACAAGTCAAAGTGACTATAGTTTAGTTTGAGAACAGTGCTTCAAGAACTATTAGTGCAAGTCTATTCAACAGTGAAAGTCAATTTAAGCGACACTAGAATCTAAAGTGATATTCCTAAGAGGAAAGAGATATTGTACTAAATTAGTGTATAATTTAATATTGAGTTACACATTTTCTCATGTAAATTTAAATACCATTTTTATTTGCCATTCATTCATTTTCTAAAAAGAGAAAAGAAGAATCATTATATATAATAAATTGATTTAACTGTACCCGAGGACTTGAGTAACTCTATACTGTTTGGTTTGAAGTTATAGTTTTCATAAATTACCCTTTAATTATTACATTATAGGATAGTTGCTGAGAGTAGGTGATTAAGTATCTGGTACTTATCATTATCATCTGGGCCAGATAACTTTATTGTCTGACTATACCTATGACAACTGTCCACCAGTTCTTATTTCTAAGACTGGGGTATTTCTTTTAAGTCCAGAACTCTTATCTGGCAACTGTATCCTTGTATTCTCTGATACACCTATTTATCTACTATCTTTTATACCAAATCAACCTCTCGTGACAATTACTACTACCATGAATTCTTTTTTCAGCGGTATCGAACACATGTCCCACTTCTGTTAATTTCAACTGATTTATGGTCTAAGTTAGTGTTTCTCAACTGGGGTTCCGTGGCACCCTAAGGTTCCATGAGTAGTCGCTTGGAGTTCTCACAAACTTAACGTCATTTTTTTTTTTTTTAACTTAGAGCGTTGGGTATGTTAGCACATGCAGAGGTAGGCACTGACACAGTAACCTCATATGGCAGTGCGCAATAGGACCGTGTTCAGTCATGCACATACCATATTTCATTAGCATCTTGTAGTATGATGGAGTGATCGTGTGGATGATGGCAGATAGTTGGTGGATTTGATGTAATCTTGGACAACTCCAGGCTTTCTCACCCCCTTCCACATTGTTAACAGCAGGGCAGTTGTGAGAGACTTTACTTTGTTTTTTTGTTGGCTGTTTGTTTTTCCTTGTTTGTTTTTTATTTTTATTATTTGTTTGTTTCTTGAAAAGGGGGTGTCTCACACAAATTGTGAATAATAAAATTAAAAAATTTAAATAGGAAATCTGATTTCATTTTCTTGAATTTATTACATTACATTCCTAATTATAACCCCATCAGAAAGAAAGGGTGAGAAAGCCACCCCTTTATCTTTGTCACCACCATCATTGAACCTTTTGTATTAATTTTAGTTCCTGTTTTATATTGTTTTACTAAATTGTGCAATTCTCTAGGTCTAGCCTATCTATTCTCAACAACTGTCCACAGTTATGGATGAATTGCATGCCTGTAAATAATCCAATAGGCTATTGGTTTTCTCTGTTGTTCATACTTCGTAGGAAATGCTCTATATTATTTGTTTCTAGACACTGTACAGTAAAGTTAATCTATTCTGAAATTCTTGGACGAATGGCTGTTCTCGAATAATAAACTGGATACTACATACCATGCTACTGGATGCTTTACTAGGTTACTATTTGGTAAAATGTCAATGTTTTAAAATAAGAACAGATGTTTACACAGCATCTGATGACAAACGTTGGCATGTTAATACCAACTTTATTTTCCTTAATAAAGAGTTCCAAAACTTTCCATTCCTCATGGAAGAAATCCTGGAGAAGTTTACAAAGTATAATGACATAAATTACGATACAATACATTTTTATTCATAACAAATCACGTCACTATCACATGATTTAATTCCCATATGTAGAATACAAACTACCTCTTTTGTTCTTACATCCTTTTTAAAGAATAATGGATGATTCAAACACCGATTGTAATAACTTTATTTTAGAGAAAGAACCACACATTTTTAACTCAACCCGTTTTGTTCTCTTAGTTGTATATTTCTAAAATTCTGCGTTATGGTACTGTCGAAAAGAGTTTTAAAGATAAAAAAAAGTGTCATCATGTGGCGTGCGAGAATGAATTCCAAGAAACAATAATTAAACTGACTTGTTTTTTATAGGCTTGTGCAAGGTAGACAAGTGGCCAAGGAAAATTAATTCGGGAATGGGATAGTTGGGATACTGCCGATATAGCCTAATGTTCGAACTTCGATGAGCAAAGCTTACGAGTTACTAAGCAGTGAGCTACAGACTAGTAGACCTACATGCATAATTCTGAACTTGTTTATAATTAGCAGTCAGCAGACCAAATGATAAATATCATGCATCAATATTTGATGTAGTTTAAATTATTTCAAAATATCAAAAGCTAAGGATATTTTTTTAATGCCTGTAGGCTAAACATAGAACAAAATCAAAGGGCTGACTGCTGTAAGAAGTTCAATTAAAAATATTGTATGCTGAAAAAAATGTTTTATGTATTAACTCTTTGGGTAAAGAGGAAGGATAGTGGAACAAGGTCTGCCATTTTGCCTGAACATTATCTATACGGATGGGTAACCTTATCACATCGACACATTGCGAAACACCCACTATTAAACTAAACAAAATCAAACTAAAATGAACAAAAAATATTCATTTCAACATTTTATAGGTTACGATTATGATATATAACGCTGCAAATTTCTAATATCATAATAAATCTTGCTCGCAGAATTTATGTTACGTGCAAACACACCTCTCTACATGCAAACACACCACACGGAGTCACAATATGGCAGCCAAACACTATTTACTCTTGATTGTACATAAATGAGGCCGGGTACCCGCGCGTGCACTGTTTGTGCGCGCGCGGGCCCGTTTGTTTTTTTTGGGTCACCCTGTATTATTACAATATTTTCTATATAAGGCTATGTAAAAAAAAACTATTGCTGTCTAGTCCTTTACAAAAGAAAACTGCTTGTTTACTCTCAGTTTCAGTTTTCCAAGAATCTTCCCAGAATTGCCTTTTTTAGATTTTAAGCCACTGCATGCATGTTAGTATGCTACTTATTTTATTACACTTCTAACAGAGAATGGCATCATCTTCAAGAAGAGCATGTTTTCTTTCACCGCATTTATTTTGTTATATTTGTGGAGAGTACACTTTCAAAGAAGAACATAGGAAGCATATTACTGTTTTTGTGAAAAAGGCATACTTTGCTTACTTTAAAGTAAAACTAGGTGACCAGGACAAGTCTTGGGCTCCTCATATTGTTTGCAAAACATGTGTTGAACACCTGCGACAGTGGACTTGTGGGAAAAGAAAATGTTTAAAATTTGGAATTCCAATGGTTTGGAGAGAGCCCAAGAACCACTATGATGACTGTTATTTCTGTGTTGTGAATATTAAGGGAATTAATGGAAAAAAAATCACAAAAAGTGGAAATATCCAGATTTAGATTCTGCTAGGCGACCTGTTCCACACGGAGATGACATACCAATTCCAACTTTCAGTCAGATTTCGGATTCCCTGCTAGAAGATGAGACAGCAGTGGCATGTGGAACGACAAGTGACAGTGATAGTGATTTCGAAGATGATTTTTCAGATGCTCAACGCTTCGACCAGCTTGAACTAAATGATCTAATCCGAGATCTATATCTCTCCAAGGAATCTTCAGAACTTTTGGCTTCAAGATTGAAAGAAAAAAAAATTACTGACTGCTGAAACAAAGGTTACATTTTATCGCAGCAGAGAGCAAGGTTTTATTCCATTCTTTTGTAAAGAAAACAACCTTGTGTTTTGTACTAATGTAGGAGGTCTTGTTAACAAAATGGGTGTAAGTTATACACCAGATGAGTGGCGACTTTTCATTGACAGCTCTAAAAGAAGTTTGAAGGGTGTTCTCTTACACAATGGTAACAAATATGGCTCAATTCCAATTGCTCATTCTACTACAATGAAGGAGGAGTATGCTACAATAAGCACAGTTCTGGAAAAATTGAAGTATTTAGAACATAACTGGATGGTTTGTGTAGATCTTAAAATGATGAACTTCTTGCTTGGCCAGCAAATGGGATTCACCAAATATCCATGCTTTATATGTTTGTGGGATAGCAGGGCAAAAGATATGCACTGGACAAAGAAACAGTGGCCGTTGAGGGATGAATTTAAAGTTGGAGAAAAAAATATTGTCAATAAGCCTCTCATTGATCGAAAAAGAGTTCTACTGCCACCATTACATATAAAGCTTGGCTTGATGAAGCAATTTGTTAAGGCACTGAACAAAGATGGTACCTGTTTTAATTACTTATGCAGAAAGTTTCCAGAATTGAGCATAGACAAACTTAAAGCTGGAATTTTTGATGGACCTCAAATTAGAAAGTTAATAAACGATCCAAATTTTATTGATTCCATGAACAAAACAGAGTCCACAGCCTGGTCATCATTTGTTTTAGTTGTGCAAAACTTTCTGGGTAACTTTAAAGCAGACAATTATTCTGAATTAGTTGGAAACATGCTGTCGAGTTTTTGTGAACTTGGATGCAACATGAGCATAAAATTGCACTACCTCCATAACCATTTACATTTATTTCCGGAGAATCTTGGCGACTTTAGTGAGGAGCAAGGTGAAAGATTTCACCAAGATATAAAAACAATGGAAGAGAGATACCAGGGACTTTGGGATGCCCACATGATGGCAGATTACTGTTGGACCCTTAAGTGTGACTGTCCAGGCATATCACATTCCAGGAAGTCCTCGAAAAGATCCTTTTTGCATGTTGACTAAACAAGTGCTAGTGATAAAGTTTTATTACATTTTTGGTAATATATGCACAGTAATTACATATAATATGAATGCAGACTAAAGTCAAAATGCCACTGATAGCACCTAACTCTAGGATTGTACATAACAATTGCCCTACTAATATGGTCATTCTTAGTTATCTCAAAAACTAGAGCTGATAGAAAAAAATCTGATTACATTTTTGGAATCAGCAACCCAAAATTACCAAAGAACAGCTATAAAATTTAAGGCACCAAAATGTGTGTATACCAGCGTAATTTATTGTTGGAGACACACGCAAAATGATGCATATTAGCAACTCAGCAGAAGAGAACAAGTGATAATCTTCAGACTCCACATGGGCCACAACAGACTGGGATATCATCTATTCAACAAGCTAAAGATAAGAACTATCTATGAGTGTAAATGTGGCACTGATAAAACGACTGCTGAACATCTACTTCAAAGATGCCCAACATAGAAAGTACATATGATCATCACCAGTAGCATTTTCAGAAAAACTGTATGGAGATGCAAATAGCCTGAAGCTGACCACTGCTTTCTTTGAAAATATTCCAGCAGACGTCTGAGAGTGTACGAAGAACAAGAAACCTTCAACATTAAACTCAGCATCTGTGTTGTCAAAGATCTACTTCAAGCAGTTTACAGTCATTATAATCTACAGTTTCTAACTCCGCCTAGGCCAGTCCCAAGCCCGGCTGAAAAAGGAGGAGGACAGCCTGCATGGAGGCCGTAAGGAGGCAGCCCCTCCACCATGCAAAGGCACAACAGGTCAATCACCTGTTTGCTTGAAACTTTTGATTTTAACCTTTAGCACGCTGCATAAAAATTCAAAAAACTTGCCCAACCACTGCATTCTTTTTCACAACGCCCCATTTTTATAGTGGGTGACTTGTAAATTCTATAGTTTTTTTGTTTTTTGGTCAATTGCTCTAATTTTTAGATTGTATAGAAATGAATGAATGATGAATCTGATGATATAAAATTTGTTTGAGTATATGTTAGATGTGATAGGAAGAGAGGAAAGGAAAGATGAAAAAAACGAAAAAAATTAAAAAAAAATAAAAAAAAAATTTTTTTTTTAATTTTAAAATTAAAAAAAAAAATTTAAAAAATGACCAACGAACGAAGAGTCCATATCTCTTGCATCTCAATGAAAGTCATTTGACCAATAGAGCGATACAAATCAAATGACGATCTTTTCGTTACACCCATCATCAGTAGCAAAGCAACAAACTCCCTAGCCAGCCGTGACATTCGGCCGTAATCCTATTTTTTTCCGATATTCCTAATCCTAACCCCGAAAATTATACATACTTGAAAGGCCATTTTACTTTCGTTTCCATCTCAGCCATCAAACATATTCTGAGAACCGATTTCAGCGCTTATAAAGACAAAAATTTCATCCCCACCGCATGGCGTCAGAATACAATAAAATTAGAGCGAAATGGCCGCGTGTCTGATGCCGATTCATTTCGATTTAAAAAATTTACAAAAAATAAACGCGGATACACCCATCACTTTTTTAAGATCGGAAACGGAAGCTAACTCTCTTGCAAATAAAATTACAACTTAACATCCGGGGCTGAAAATCACGTGTACACAAGTCCTCATGCTAGAAACGGTGATATCCGTAAGGCGACACATGGCAGCTCCAGCGTGCAGAGCATAGGTTATCTTCGGCGACATGTGTCGCCCGCAGCGTGCTAAAGGATAAGAACTACAAGAGAGAAAACCGGACTCATTCTAAAGGCAACGAACTGGAACGGACTACGACTTATGGAACTTGGAACACAAGAAGTATAAATGGGAAAGAAGAGGAGCTGGTGGAAGAGATGAGGAAAGCAATGCTAGAAATCATGGCTATAACGGAAACAAAGAAAAAAGGACAAGTAGTCATTGTGGTCTGCCATCAGTGGTACCTATATCTTGTAGCGGTATGGCAGCTTGCGTACCCTGATAATCCCCAGAGCTATGCCAGTGGGAGTTTTACTCCTGGTAGGTTCAACCAAGCTGGACTGGTCTGTGTGGGTAGGGGTCAGACAAAAGCTGGTACCCTGGTCCTCCAGGTTGGGGGTTTTAGCACAGGGCTGACACCCCTGTCTGTGTAAAAAAAAACAATGAAGTTACGGAAACAATAATAAATGAACAAACTTTGCTGCGGGATGGACATTCGGAGTCTGTGGCTCGTATGACTGTCAGTGGTGAAAGCTGAAAGGAAGCCACTGACATGAAAACGGATGTCCTGACCGCAAAACAGGATAAAAGAATAGGTTTTTGGAATGTCAGGACAATGTACGAGACAGGTAAACTAAGACAGGTCACGGCAGAAATGAGAAACTATAGGTTACACATTCTAGGGATAAGCGAGAGCAGATGGACAGGGGCAGGAAAAGTTAAAACAGCAACAGGAGAAACAGTACTTTACTCTGGAAGAGAGGATGGACAACACAATGAAGGCGTAGCCATTATTCTACAGAAAGGAATAGAAAGGACATTACTGGAATGGAAACCCATCAACAACAGACTGATAAGATTAAGATTGAGAGGGAGATTCACCAACACTACAATAATACAATGCTACGCACCAACAAATGATAGCGATGAGGAGGTCAAGGATGAATTCTATCAACAACTGCAGAAAGAAATGGAAGACACACCTAGATATGATCTTGTTATAGTAATGGGAGACCTCAATGCGAAAGTTGGTACACACAATACATATAATGAAAGAACAATGGGGAAATGCGGCAGCGGAACAGCAAACGAAAATGGGGATAAACTAATAAGTTTCTGTAGCATTAATAACCTGGTCATTGGAGGAACACTCTTCCCACATAAAGAAATTCACAAATTAACATGGGAATCACCAAATGGTCAGGACAGAAACCAGATAGACCACATCATGGTTAATGGTAAATGGAGACATGCATTACAAGATGTGAAGGTAAGAAGAGGTGCAGATGTGGGAAGTGATCACCATTTAGTAGTAGCAAAACTGAAAGTGAAACTAAGAAGGGCTGCACCAACTGTAACTACACAGAAAAGGTTTGACATCAGCAAATTGAAGGACTCCCTTACCAGAAAAGCTTTTACGGCCGACAAAGAAACGATATCAATTTGCCAAAAGTCAGGAAAAGACATTGACTGATGATATAGACCAGAATTTCAACACCATTTCAACAATATACAAAGAAAGCAGCAAATTATGCTTGGGATTCCAGGAAAGGAAGAAGCAAGACTGGATAACACCAGAAACTTTAAACACCATAACGATGAGAAAGGAAATGAAAAGAAAGAAAACAGAAGCGAAGTCCCCCAGGTTAAAGCAATTATATAGCGAACAGTACAGTCAGCTGGACAAGGAAGTTAAACGCCAAACCCGAGCCAACAAAAGGAATTTCCTAGACGATCTTGCAAGACAGGCAGAGGAGGCAGCACTGAGAAATGAACAAAGCACAGTATACAAAATAACTAAATTCATCAGTGGAAAACGAGGTGCAAACAATATTACATTAGTAAGAGATAAGCAAGGTAATCTCATCACGACAGCAGAGGGACAAGAAACAAGATGGGCAGAGCACTTCAGAGAAACTCTGAACAAGGAACCACCAGAGACACAATTGAATGTTTCTGAGGCTGAAAACGATCTAGATGTGAATACAGACATTCCACAAAAAGAAGAAATCATCACAGCAATCAAAGGGTTAAAGAACGGCAAAGCTCCGGGCCATGATAACTTAAATGCAGAGCTATTTAAGACAGACCCTGAGCTAGCAGCAGAACTATTAGAACCACTATTTGCACAAGTCTGGAAAACGGGGACAACACCATCAGAGTGGAACAAAGGAATAATTGTCAAATTGCCCAAGAAGGGAGATCTTGCAGACTGCAATAATTGGAGAGGAATAACTCTTCTCTCAGTTCCCAGCAAAATACTAGGCAGGATAATTATACAGAGAATTTCAAAGGCAGTAGATCACAAACTGAGGAAAGAACAAGCAGGATTTAGAAAGAACAGGAGATGTGTAGATCATATATTCACTCTCAGGAACATTATAGAGCAGTGCTCAGAATGGCAAAGACAGCTTTACATTAATTTCGTTGATTTTGAAAAGGCTTTTGACAGCATACATAGGGACAGTTTATGGAAAATACTGAGGGCTTATGGAATTCCAAGCTGCATAGTGTCAATCATAAAAAAGCCTCTATGCAAACTTTACGTGCAGTGTTGGGCAGAGCAACCTAACCTTTGAGGTGAAGACAGTACGACAGGGATGCCCCTTATCAACCACTCTATTTTTAACAGTCATAGACTGGGTGATGCGCCAGACAACAGAGGGCAGTCCAAGAGGAATAAGATGGACAACATTTTCTACATTGGAAGATCTGGAATATGCAGATGACATTGCACTACTAGCACATTCACATCAACACATCCAGGAAAAAACAGATAGACTTAATAAGTTTAGCCAGCAGGTGGGCTTGAACATCAATTTAAAGAAGTCTGAGGTCATGACGCTCAATGTGAGCAACCCTGAGCCCATATCGGTAAGGAATAAGCAATTGGTACAGACATACCTTCACATACCTAGGAAGCATAGTAACGCCAGACGGCGGGGCAGGCAAAGACATCAACATCAGAATGAATAAGGCAAGAACAGCCTTCTTTAGCCTAAACAACATCTGGAAGTCCTCCCAATACAGCACAAGCACAAAATTAAGATTATATCAGAGCTGTGTGCTTTCTGTGCTCTCTATGGTGCGGAATGCTGGAGAGTTACAGAGAAGGAAATGTCGAAATTGTCCTCTTTTCACACAACATGCCTAAGAAAAATTCACCGAATCTTTTGGCCGAATACCATCACTAACCAAGATCTGCTTACTTGTAGCAAGCAAGAGGACATGCACACCATTATAGCTGGCAGACGCTGGAACTGGGTTGGTCATGTCCTCAGAAGAGACCCCGATGCCATCACAAGAACAGCTATGCTTTGGACCCCTGAAGGAAAACGAAAAAGAGGCCGACCAAAAACAACCTGGCGGAGGACTGTGGAGGCTGAGATGCAAAGAATGAACCAGAGTTGGGGCACTGTACGAAGGATGGCCACCGACCGAGCAAAGTGGAATCAATTTGTTGTTGCCCTACAAGACGCCACTAGGCGTGATGGCCACTGACTGCTTTGACGGTCGGCGGCTAAGGATCAAAGAAGAAGAAGAAGTCATTGTGGTGGGGCGCTGTTTGAAATATATTGTGTGTTAATAGCTTCCCCTGTCCACACTTGAAATATATAATGATTATGTTAATCTATATTTGATTGCTCCTGCTGTTGTTTCATATTAATGCTCGTTACTCTGTTACGTTCAAAGTGAAATCTTCCAATGATTATAGTTTCCTTTCATACTCCACAACATAAATGCGGGTTCCTTAACTGACCCAATCAACAATGAGGAACTAAGACAGTCTTCCTTTAGAAACGAACTCAAAGTCCTTTAATAACTTATATCCCTTGTAGCATACATCTCCGTTCGTCGAGATTAATCCTTATTTACAGAACATCATCATTACAGTATTAATTCTATTCCAAGAGTATTCATTCTCTTGTACAAACCACATCCTTTAAGAAAGGTGAACACTTCGTAATAGGTTCCCAATGGAACTTAAATGAAAACACAGCCAAAAACAGCTGCCACAAAGCTCAAGGCTTTCCTCAACACCTTGGCCATACACATAACAATAATCTACGTCATTTTCTGGTGCGCATCATTTTCAATATTCCAAATAGTGCCACATTTATCAGCACTGACTCAAACTCAATATATCTAACATGTGGTGTGCATGGGCAGACACCACATATTCCCCCCCCCCCCCCCCCCCCCCCCCCCCCCCCCCCCCCCCCCCCCCCCCCCCCCCCCCCCACCCCCCCCCGCCCCCCCGCCCCCCCCCCCCCCCCCCCCCCCCCCCCCCCCCCCCCCCCTCCCCCCCCCCCCCAATCCCTGCACGCTACTGGAAACTGCAGGTTTCCAGGCCATCATCCGAAATAAATGACGTACTTTTGGTAACACCACTACTATGTGGTAATGATAAAATAACTGAAATTAACTATCATGATAAAATTGAAAATCAAATTCAAGCAATGAGTGAAATGATATCACGATGAGTGAAATGCAGTTAAAATATGTGGCAACAACTTGTGAGCAACATATGAATGCTACGAAAATATCGCTATATAATCTACATATCACTTGATTATGAAAAGAAATAATGTTTGTTGTCACTTCCTGTACCCAGGAAAGCTACATAGTTCAATGTATTACTCTCGACAGTGTATCAGCAATTACATTATTATGTCCTTCTATATGGACGATATCGAAGTCATACGCTTGCAACTGCAATGCAAATCTCGTAAGTCTTGCACTTGGTGATTTACAGGTCTGGAGATACGTTAAAGCTCTCTGATTTGTCATTATAGTAAAATGCGTACCTACCACAAACTTTTGAAGTTTATTCAAAGTCCATACTATACCCAATAGTTATCTGTCGAAAATAGAGTATTTGGATTCGGCTTCTGACAGTTTCCTACTCAAGTAGTAGATCGGATGAAACTTGCCATCAAAACTTTGTCCCAAACACCCGCATATTTCGTGAAGTGAAGCATCTGTTACAACAGTAAACGATCTTTTTAAATCTGGCAGTCTTAATATAGGATACTGTGAAAAATGAGTTTTAATGTTTTGTAATGCCTGGTTACATTGTTCTGTCCAAACTACTTGTTAGGCATACCTCTTTTAGTTAGATCAGATAAGACAGCAGACAAAGACGAGAACCTTGGAATAAACTTGGGGTAAAAATTCACCAATCCTAATAAACTTCGTACTTGCTTCTTTGTAGTTGGGATTGTAAGATTAAGTATGCATTTTAAATTAGATTCATCAGGTTTTATTACATGTTTGCCAATTTTGTGTCCTAGAAATGAAATTTCATTGAATCCAATTTCTATTTTTGATGGAAGGGCTGTAAGATTGTGTATTCTTAGTGTCTGTAGTAAAGATTGTACACCATTCACATGCTCTTCCCATGTGTCATGAAACATGCAAATGTCATCTATATAAGATATTAGATTAGAACGGCTCCCAAATACTCGACACATCATCCGTACAAAAGTTGCAGGCGCATTTTTGAGCCCAAAACACATGACATTGTATTGGAACAAACCCTTCGATGTTGCAAATGCCATCAACGGTTTACATTCTTCGGTCAAAGGGATCTGCCAATACCCTTTTGACAAATCGAATTTGCTAAAGAAAGTAGCGGAAGCTAAACGAGGTAGCAAGTCCTCCAGCAAAGGCATTGGTTCAGAATCTGATATCATGACTTTATTTAGTCGACGGAAATCAATGCATATGTGAATGGATCTGTCTTTCTTCCATACTGCTGCCATCGGAAAACAAAATGGAGAATCTGATGGAGAGATTATACCCATTTTCAACATATTGTTGCCCTCACTATCAACCTGCTCTCTGATATGCAAAGGAATTGCATACGGTCATAACTTAATCGGAGTGTGATCCGATAATTTTATTTTGTGAGAAATAATGTTAGTTCGTCCAAGCAGATCAGACAATACATCTTCAAAAGATTTCAATAGAATGAGAATCTGATTCTTCTGATCTGAAGGTAAATCGTTACAAATGATTACATCCTTCCAAGTTTCAGAGGCTTGAATAGGTACCACAGGAAAATCAAGCGGTACATCCGCGAAACTGGTTGCTACTTCATCAACTAAAGCAATAGATGCCAGATGTGGAGATTGATTTGTGATAGATTCACAAATATGTTCGAGTGGAAGAGGTCGAGAAATGTAAGGTTGTAACATGTTAGTGTGGAATGTTTTTCTTTTTCCCCTAATGTCGATGATGTAATCCACGTCGGTTTTCTTACCCACAACTTTAAAAGGACCTTGCCACGTAACCAACAAATGATCACCTTTAAGTGGCAAGAGAACAAAAACTTCATCGTTAATCGATAATGATGTCAATCATCTATCACGATTAATATGTGACAGAGTCTTATATTTTGCTAATTCTGATGCTTCAGTCGCGATCTCACATGCATCCACAATGCATTGGCGTAGATCTGTGACATATTGGTGACTAGATTTCATAACCATATTATCATCATTTGTTATCACCAAATCATGTAAGATAGACATTGGTCCTCTTGGATTAGCCCCGAAAACTAATTGAAACGGTGAGAACCCGGTTTGATGATTAGAAACTTCTCTATAAGCAAACAGAACCGCTGGTATAAGCCGGTCCCAATCATGGGGAAACATTGTTGTTACTTTGCCCAACATCTGCTTTAGTGTAGAATTCCAGCGTTCTACAACTCCGTTTGATTGCGGATTTAATCTGGCACTCAATGTATGACGGATGTGAAGCACATTACAAATTTCTGAGAACATACCTGAAGTGAATTGCGTGCCATGATCCGACAGAAGCTCTTCAGGAAATCCGATGCGTGAAAATATCGATAATAATGCATCAGTCACCGACATCATTGTAATGGACTTAACAGGTATGGCTTCAGGCCATCTGGTGCAGAGGTCGATAAAAGTTAAGATGAAGCGGAATCCTCTGGATGATAACACCGGAAGAGGCCCGATGATGTCGACAGCCATCTTATAAAAAGGTCGCACAGAGATATCAGTGGTCTGTAGGGGTGCCAACTGATGCGCACCCTTACGTGCAACTCCCTGACAAACAGTGCATGATTTACAAAATGTTGCGATGTCCTTATGAACCCCTGGCCAAAAAAAATGTGCCATCACTCTATAAGCTGTGCGGGAAATCCCCATATGACCCGCAAAAGGAACATCATGTGCATTAGATAAAACTAGTGATCAAAATGACGTAGGTACTACAATTTGTCTGAGTACCGAAGAATAATTGTCAGAACAACGTATCAAAATATTGTCATGAAATTGATACCAATGTCTGGCATTATTCGTATGTGTAATAGTTTTAGCCGTGGCTAAAGAGAATAAATGTCCCAAAGAAGAGTCATCTTTTTGTTGGTTAATGAATTAATTTTTATCTATGTAATGATTTGTTGTCACGTGTGGGATATTATTGCTATCATTAAGTTCATTTGCTTCTGCAACCAGCTGTTCTCTAGTAGTCACAGCATTGGATAAAGAAAGATATTCTCTTTCCCATGCAGAAATATCATCAGGAGAACATTCTTTTATACCCTTTATTTTTCCCAAAATCAAGTCACAGCAAGGCTGATCAAGGCTACAAACACGAACTTTCCCAGTAAAGAATGGCGTGGTTATTGTTACGTCGGCCATGGGATATATCTCTACCATGCCTCCGAAAGTTATGCATTTCACCGACGTTCCAGTGAAACAAGAAGGAGGGATTAAAGACCATCTAATCCCGACCGTTGTGCATCCAGTGTCCCTCAAAATTTTAATTGGAGTGTTAAACAAAAACCCATTTTGTATAGTGAGAGTACCAACACCATCATAAGACGACAACACTGGTAATGCATGTCCACATTTAAGCCTTGGTGTAGCTCCAGGTTGAAATAACATCTTACATTCTGTACAATTATTAGAATTTTCTAAATCAACGTTACACGCATTGGCATGATTATTGGTTGAATGAATACCATTACTGAAATTTCTATCTTCCGTCTGACAAGCATTGGCTTGTGAGCGTGCTCTATTATGACTTCTAACGAAGTGAGATCTTCTGCGATCTGAAAAATGGTCTGAATGAGAATGTCCATTGTTGGGGTCCTGTCATAATGGCCACCCCGCGGTGACAAATTATGATTGTCAGTATATTTGTTGTGTGAATACTGGTTATTGCGATACCATTGGTTATTGTTATAATTGTTGAAATTATGCCTGTCTCTACCCCGTGAAGGTGAGCGATTATGGTAAAAATTATATTTGCCCCTATAGGATGTGTGATTATTTTCTCTATGATTATATTGTCTGTCCAAGCTACGAGTGCGCGATCTCCCGTGTGTAGCAGCACATGCAGTAAATGAGTCCAAGACTTTTGTTCTGCTCAATGACAAGTTTGGATGAGCAACGGAAAATTGTTGCCCTAATTTTTCCATTTCCTCGATACTCGTCGGATTACGTTCTTGTAAGAATGATACATTATCCTGGTTTACCGACGAAACAATTTTATCTCTTAATAAGAGATCACATATTCCTTCAAAAGTTTTAGGTATAGAAGCCTGCTCAACCCATCTTTGGAGACATAGTTTTATGGAGGAAACAAAATCCTCAAAATTTTTACCCTCTACCGGCAACATGGATCTAAATTTTTGTCTATAGCCTTCCTGGTCCAGACCATATCTGCGTATGAATGCTGTTTTTACGACCTGAAAATCATGTCTTCTCTCTTGGTCTATACCCAGATAGACCCCAACTGCATCCCCTGTGAGGAGACCAGAAAAAACACCAGACCATGAATCTTTATCAATGTTTAAGCAAGAGACTCTTTCCTCAAATCTTAATAAATAGAAACTTATATCATTGTGAGGGGGAGAAAAAGGTGGTAGTCTTAAATTAAAATTAGTGGTTGTGGTCGCCTTCTTCGATGAACCCTTACCATCTGAATCATGGGAAACATGTTGTTGTTGAAAATGAAGTTTCTCAACCTCAAAAGCTTTCTCCCTTTCAAATTTTGCCTCCTCGGCAGGAATTTCTGCTAAACGAATTGCCTTTTCTTGTTCCATTTTCTCTTGTTCAGCAGCGATTTCTGCCAAACAAATTCTTTCTTCCCTATTTGCTTTTTCTTTTACTAAAGCAAATTCCCTTTCTTCTTTTTCTTTTTTCTCATTTCTTTCTCTTTCTTCTTTTGCCTCTGCTTTTTCATATGCAGTCAAAGCAAAATTTTTTTAAATGTCGCCCTCCATACACAGAGCTTTGCTTTGTTTAATAAAATAGTCAAGAGTCGCCATGGTATACTAAGAAGTATAACTTTTCTAAACAATAAATCAATATATAGTATATCCTCTGCCTTACTTAGTCCATCACACTATAGACTAGTGTGTATGATTGGTGTAGTCACAATGTGAATATATATGTGTGTATATATATATATGTGTGTGTGTGTGTGTGTGTGTGTGTGTATATGTATATATATGTATATATATGTATATATATATATATATATATATATATATATATATATATATATATATATATATATATATATATATATATATATATATATATATATATACATATATATATATACATATACATATACATATACATATACATATACATATATATATATATATATATATATATATATATATATATATATATATATATATATATATATATAATCACCTGCACAACTCACTTAGACGTGATATAATTATCGTGTATGATTATGCTTCTTGCTGTCCACAAGAATCGTAGGATATATAACAAACAATATTATTGTATTATAGTTAATCAATAAATAATGAATCATATGTATGCTGCAAAGGAAAATTAGCACATGACATGAATAACGACAGACATGGATGGAAACAAAATAAGGAAAAGACAAAATTGTAAATAGTTGAAAATTCTAAGATAAAAGAAAATTAAAGTTTCCACCAGTAACAAACAAGACACGACGACAAATCCATTTACAATTAATGTAAATCTTACAAAACACAGCCAGGAAAGACCCACGTAAGACTAAATTTCCAAACAAAATTGAAATTTAAAAAATAATACGACGAATCATGGCACAGCTAACACGCATGAAAGCCTTAATTTCAACAGAGCGGTAATCACGACAGCACTAAATGCTGAATCCCTGAAAGAAATTAATGTAATCACCCTATAGATCAACGACCCTGAAACATAAAATGTCCCCTTTCCAACCGCCCGCAAGAGAAACAGAAAAGGAACATAAAACATAAAAGAAGCGAGATTTGCCCAATAATGATAGGACCAACAACCATGACGTTACATAACATTACTTATCTGAATCGACCATGAGCATCCACTCCTCGCTGTAACTCCAATGCATCGTTCCACGCAATATCAAATTGAAATACAAGGTGGATAATGTAGTAATCAGCAAACATGTTGACGTAATCTGAAGACGTTCTCGTAACTCGTTCACTGAGTATTCAGTTAACTAGGAATCTTGAAAATGAATTCAACGTCGAAAATGTGTGACCTTCACTCGTGTAAGACACATTGTAGAGACAGTGTCAATATATAATGTTAGAGACGAAAAATGTAGCACTTCAGAGTCTACTTGTCCAGCGAAACGACCTATTGGTATACTCCAAGATTCATATTTCTCACGTGAAGATATTCGTCAGATGAAGATATTCATCAGATTGGTATAGCATTTTTTCATGGTAAATAAGTGTGCATGATCTCATCATGGATATAATGTTTTATCTGATCCTCAAGTACGGTCCCAGGTCTGGGCATGACCTAGTATACGAATACTGCAAATTTCATATCTGCACGGAATTGCATTACAACAGCTGTCTCTGCATAAAAAGTTCCTTGCTGATTTAAATAATGTGACAGCGACAGTTTGATACAAAATTCCCGATATTGTCCCAACATAGGACTCTGTCTGCAAATGTCATGAGCAACCTTTATCTGTCCTTCAAATCCAACGGACGATGCCTCCCATATCTGTGGTGGGGCGCTGTTTGAAATATATTGTGTGTTAATAGCTTCCCCTGTCCACACTTGAAATATATAATGATTATGTTAATTTATATTTGATTGCTCCTGCTGTTGTTTCATATTAATGCTCGTTACTCTGTTACGTTCAAAGTGAAATCTCCCAACGATTATAGTTTCCTTTCATACTCCACAACATAAATGTGGGTTCCTTAACTGACCCAATCAACAATGAGGAACTAAGACAGTCTTCCTTTAGAAACGAACTCGAAATCCTTTAATAACATATCCCTTGTAGCATACATATCCGTTCGTCAAGATTAATCCTTATTTACAGAACATCATCATTACAGTATTAATTCTATTCCAAGAGTATTCATTCTCTTGTACAAACCACATCCTTTAAGAAAGGTGAACACTTCGTAATAGGTTCCCAATGGAACTTAAATGAAAACACAGCCAAAAACAGCTGCCACAAAGCTCAAGGCTTTCCTCAACACCTTGGCCATACACATAACAATAATTTACGTCATTTTCTGGTGCGCATCATTTTCAATATTCCAAATAGTGCCGCATTTATCAGCACTGACTCAAACTCAATAAATCTAACATGTGGTGTGCATAAGCAGACACCACAGTCATGGATCTCGATCGCAACCCGCTGCTCGACAGTGATGTACCCACATCTGAAAGAGCTAAAGGGGGCATGGGTTGCATTGTGACCAAAAACCAAAAAGATAGTATCAAGGGATGGAACTTTGTCTCGGAACGCACTATGGTTGTAAAACTAAAAGGAGAAACCATAGTCAACCTGGTCATAGTGTATGGGCCAAATGAGGATGAGAGAGCAGAGGTCAAGGAGGAATTCTTCGAGCTGCTTCAAAGGACAGTGGATGACTGCCTAGATGAAATTATGCTCCGAGATTTCAATGCAAGAGTTGGAAATGACCATGCTAGATGGGGTGGAGTTATCGGAAGATATGGAGAAGATACTCTCAATGACAATGGAAAACGACTCCTTAGATTCTGCAGTGAACAGAATCTGATCATTACAAACACAAAGTTCCCCCATAAGCGCATACATACATACACTAGATGTGAACCAACAAAGAATGAGAAGTCAGTGATCGACTATGCCATTGTTAGGAGGAGCTCATTCAAATGTGTCCGGGATGCTAGAGTCTGGAGGGGGCCAGAGATTGGAAGTGATCACTACCTGCTTAGAATCAAAAGAACAACTGAAAGAGTTGCTCAGCCTAGGAACTGCCCAACATTACGCAAGAAACTAAGTAAACAAATGGGAGAAATGAGCATTAAGATCTACAAGCTGAGAGAGCCAGAAATTAAGACCAGATATCAGGGGCTTATTGCTGCAGCGGTGAGCAACACAGAAGAACAACCTGATGACTTGGAAACCCTCTGGCTTAAATTCAAGGACATCATAAAGACAGCTGCTGCAGAAGCATGCGGTGAAGTCTGACTTGGGAACAAGAGAAAGAGGACACCTTGGTGGACAGAGGAAGTCAAAGAGAAAATAAGAGAGAAGAAAATGGAATGGAAACAATAATTAGGAGCTAAAAACACAGCAGGACAAATAGAAAAATATAGAGAATATGTGACACTCAGAACAGAAGCAAAGAACAAGGTGCTAGCAGCAAAACTGAAGTCCTGGGAAGAATTTGGAGAAAAGCTAGAAAAAGATGCACAAGAAAACCAGAAATTGTTCTATAAGACCCTAAAGAACATGAGGAAGGAAAAACAATGCCCTCTCAAATTTATAAAGGACAAGCAAGGCAAATTGCTTACTGCCCCGAAGGAAGTAATGGAAAGAATATTTCTCAGAACTCCTTGATGGTGAGCAAGGTCAAGCATCAGAAATGATAACCACTAGCACAGAAGAGAAAACCAATGATGGTGAAGATGACATAAAGATGGAAGAACTGAAGGCAGCACTGGAGAAAATCAAGATGGGCAAAGTAACAGGGCATGATGATATAAAGCCAGAAATGGTTAAGTACATGGGAGCATCAGGCGACCTATTACTCTTAAGGGTCCTACGGGCAGCATGGTGCAACAAGACCATACCAAAGGATTGGGAGATTGCCATCATAACACCAATTTTCAAAAAGGGTGACAATCGACAATGTGGAAACCATAGAGGCATATCCCTTCTCAGTGTCCCTGGTAAAATCTACTCTAGAATCCTAGAGCAGAGACTCCGACACCTAGCTGAACCACAATTGGATGAGGTCCAGTGCGGATTCCGAGCAAACCGAAGTACTCAAGACCTAATCTTCACACTCAGACAGCTGAGTGAGAAGGCCCTTGAGTATAAGAGTGAGATCCTTCTTTGTTTCAAAGATCTGGAAAAGGCGTTTGACAGGGACCCTTGGAGCAAACTTTGAGACTGTTTGGCAAGGAAGAACATTCCAGCACCTCTGATTCATGCTATACAGAGCTTCTACAAGTCTTGCAGAAATTATGTGAGGACAGCAAACCATAAGTCAGAAGAGTTCAGGACCACCACTGGTGTAAGACAAGGTTATATCCTGTCACCTTATCTTTTCATTCTCCTCATGGACGATGTCATCAAGGCATGTAAGGAGATAACAAGAAAGTATTCAGTGGGGTACTGGAAGATGAGGCAGCTCTGTATTTCAGAGCTGGCATTTGCTGATGATGTTGCCCTGATGGCTGAATCAGAGGCACATCTCCAATCCAACCTGCAAGTCTGGAAGGAAGAGCTGGAGAAGAGAGGGATGGTCATAAGCAGCTCTAAAACAAAATCCATGGTGATATCACGAGAAGAAAGAAGACGTCAGATTAAGCTGGGAGAACAGGTCCTAGAGCAGGTCGACCACTTTAAATACTTAGGAGCTATTATAGACCAAAAGAGAGCGATCAAAGAAGAGTTGGCCACTCGAAAAGCAGCAGCTGGGAGACTTTTTCAGGCTATAAATCGAGGATTCCTCAGCAAGAGAGAGGTTGGTAAGAAAACGAAGATGGCTGTATACCGCTCCACCTCTACAGAATGTAACGTACTGTTTATGCGTGATAAAAGCTGGCAGAGTGAACGTGTCGTTTATCACCTGGACTGTGTAATGTTGCGGTGTTGATGTAGGTCACCAGAAATGTAACGGCCACCAGAGTGAGGCACTGCCAGGGGTACTATGATCACTCACCCAAAACAGCATACATGTTGTAGATATGTGGTACTGGTATTATGATGTGCTGAGTGTGGGTGTAGACGAGAACGCGAATGCTTGAAGCTCTTAGTAAAGTCAATAATTCACCCATATCCATATACTCGCATGCAGTAGTCAATGATGGATTGAAGACTGCTGGCACGTTTCAGACATTTATTTACGAAACTGACAGTAGCATCAACAGGACAGTCAAATCGACAAGATCAAGGACTTCACATAAATAATGAATGACTGTTAAATGTCTGGTAATCAAAGGCTTGCATCATACATCAACTAGGACATACCCAAACATCATCTGTCCTAATGTTACAGTTTATAATGTAGCTTCCGTACCATTGACTCAGCGCATCAGGTACTTAACTAGCTCTGTCGTCCAACAAACGAGCTCCTAAATTGCGTAGCAATAATACATAAGGCTGTTATTCAACTGGCATAGCCCGCCAGGTATATTTCCTCTTGCTGAAAAATATTGGCCGTAATACAGGGCCTCAATATGTAGACAGCTCTGTATCCTTTGTTAGCAGGCACGATCAAACCATGCTAAACATATATATACCGCCAACCTGCGACGTCCACAATAATTTATCATCATCATTAGGCTTCTGTTCAATTGAAAACACATAGTCTCATTTGGCTAGAACAAGAAGCAAAGAAGGCATTCTGTCTCTCAAGATCTGTGAGCTTCACTCGCAGATAGGTAACTTCAAATGTTCTGCAACCAAAGGCATATTAATAAGAATGTCATTTACCTTTTACAGAATCTTCCAGATACACACTTAATAAATGTCGTCACTCTTGACGAACAAAGAATCACTGGGGAAAACATTGACATTTCAGTCATATCGAAAACTTTCCAATCCCCATGATGATATAGAGAAAATCATAACAGACATCATGTCTGACAGCCCAAAAAACACTACCTCCCTGACGGAAATTTCCTCAGTTCGCTCCCAGAACTTGCGCATGCCTAGACAGCATAAAACTGAGCATCGTTAAGACAGATCAACGACAACGATTGAAAGAAAGAGAAGATAACCCTTTAAACAACCTGTCATAGAAGTTAATACCCAATTATCCAACCTTGACCAACAAAGTTTTACAACAAAAGTATTAAATAGATTTACCTATTATGACTCCGTCAAAAACGACATCAACAGACTACCACACCCCCCGTATAAAAAAAAATGACCCATTTTTAAAAAAAATACATCAATGAGCAAGATACCACAAGCTCATGACTATTTAAGTATTATATGTGGCCATTTTAACATTTTTCCTTTTCTTATTTTTTTGGCCTTTATTTTATGTTAACTCTAACCTTCCACATTACATCAAAGATAGTAATAGAAAAAGAGAACAATCAATTTACTAATCTAAAGTGAAACAAATGTGTTAATGTATATTATGAACAGACATGAGTCTGGAAATGTATCATGAAATCTAGAACACAAGACTTAAGTGGAATCATTTGTCCCCCATCACATTATCCGAACCACGGATAGCCCGCACCGTGAAATTAAAAGGTTGAAGAGCAATAGCATATCGAGTAGATCTTGAGCTCTTCAAATCCTTGTTCTGCATAGCTGTAAGAGCTTTTTGGTCGGTTTCCATAATGAAATGCGCACCTAGAAGGAATCTTTGTAGCTTAAGAATGGCCTAGACCATAGCTAACAATTCACGGTCTAGAACCGAATAGTTCCTTTCTGCCGCATTCAATTTCCTAGAGATATACGAGGGGCGTTCAGAAAGTAATGCACCAGATCGTTTTTCTCAGGAGCTGTTTATTCAAAAAGCATGACATTTATAAACAATATACATGGATATGTCATGTAAACATCGGTATTATTCAACATAATCCCCATCAACTTGTACGGCTTTATGCCAGCGCGAAACAAGTGCATGTATTTCTAGCCCGTACCAGATTTTGTCTTGATCATGCAGCCATTTCTTCGCTGCATGAATCCCTCCTTCATCATCTTCAAACCTTGTCCCACGGAGTGCATCTTTAAGTGGACCAAATAGATGAAAATCAGAGGGTGCCAAATCGGGACTATAGGGTGGATGGGGTAGTACAGTCCAGCCCAATTTGGTGATTGCTTCCCGTGTTGCCAGACTTGTGTGAGGGCGCGCATTGTCGTGAAGGAGAAGCAGGTCTGCTGGATTCTTGTGCAGCCGAACTCTGCGAAAACGTTGATTGAGTTTTGTCAATGTCTTAATGTAAGCTTGCGAATTGATTGTCTCTCCTCTTGGCATAATGTCCACAAGAATCACACCTTCAATGTCCCAAAAGACAGGGATCATGACCTTTCCAGCTGAAGGAATTGTCTTGAATTACTTTCTTCGTGGCGATTGCGGATGATGCCACTCCATTGACTGTCTTTTTGTCTCAGGTTCAAAATGATGTGTCCAGGTTTCGTCACCTGTAACGATCTTAGCCAAAAAGTTCTCTCCAGCAGCATTGAAACGCTCCAACAATTCAGAAGAAATTGTTTTCCTTTGCAATCGGTGGTCATTTGTGAGACTTCGAGGAACCCATCTTGCGCAAACCTTAGAAAATCCGAGAGTTTTTATAACTGCATTTGCACTACCAATGCTGACTGACAGCTGTAAGACCAATTGTTGAGTAGTGATTTGCCTATCAGTAAGAATAATGCCCTCAGCGCATTTCAACATTTCTGCGTTGGTGGCTGTGGCAGGACGTCCACAGCGTGGCCGATCAAGCAGCTCTGTATCTCCACTTCCTGATTCTTTGATTCTCTGAACTCAGCGACTGACTGTACTCCTGTCGGCTGCAAAACTTCCATACACATCACATAGACGCTTGTGAATGTTCACAACAGTTTCCTTCTCTGACACGAGAAATTCTATCACAATTCGCTGCTTATAACGCAAGTTGCTAACACGCTCCATTTCAACGGTTTAGGACAGCCGTATTATTTGGCCGGTTGCAGTGCAATTTGGTGCACACAATTGGCACATGCCATATTTAAAGTATGCAAAATGTCATGCTTCTATCTTCATTATTAGATGAGAAAAACGATGTGGTGCATTACTTTCTGAACGCCCCTCGTACATCACAGGATGCAGAGTTCCTGAATACTCCTGCATAAGTGCCGCCCCGATCCCAGTGGAAGAGGCATCACTACGAAGGACAAAAGTCTTATCAATCGATGGTAGTCATAAGATAGGAGGAGATGAGAACAAATTCTTAATCTGATCCAATGAAGATTGGCATTCTTGGGACCATCGCACCATATTAGGAGAACCTTTTTTCAATAAAGTTGAAAGAGGTGCCATAATGGAGGACAGATTCTTAATGAATCTTCCGTAGAATTGTATTAATCCCAAGAGACTACGCACTTGCTTTTTTGTTTTAGGAACGGAGATATTTAATATCTTAGAAATGTTTTGGTCCTCTGTCTTCAATAGACCATGACCAACACGATGACCTAGGAAAGAAATTTCACTAAACCCAACAAAGGCTTTAGAGGGTTTTGCAGTCAAATTATGCTCGCGTGGAGTAGACAGTAACTCATTTAAACCCGAATAGTGTTCTTCCCAAGTATCGCTGAAAAGACAGATGTCTAAGTATGCGATGACATCTGTACGATATGAGAGAATTCGACGCATCATGCGTACGAAAGTAGCTGGGGCGTTCATCAGCCCGAAAGGCATAAAATTCCATTGATACAAACCCCTAGGTGTTGAGAAAGCAGTGAAAGGTTTGGTGCGTTCAGTTAACAGAACTTGCCAATAGCCTTTCGACAAGTCAAGTTTAGTAAAGAATCGCGATTTAGAAAGTCTAGTAAGTAGATCTTCCAATAAAGGCATAGGTTCAGCATCGAACTTCGTAACTTGGTTCAATTTGCGATAATCGACGCAAAGACGTATGTTATTGTCTTTCTTTCGAACAATAACCATGGACGAAGAGTATGCTGAAGTGGATGGTTCAATTATTTTCAATTGTATCATTTCATCCAGTTCTTTCTCGACTTGATCTTGGAAATGAATAGGGATAGGATATGGTCTTACTCTGATCGGATTATGATCAGTAAGTATAATGTCATGTTTGATAATATGTGTGTGTCCAGGAATGTTGGTAAGGACATCCTGAAATGATTGTAGCAAAGAAGATACTTGACGCTGTTCCTCAAAAGACAAATTAGAAGAAACCGAAACGTTTCTCCATGATTCCGTAGAATTAAGTGGAATCATAGGAAGAGGTAGATTAACATCTGAAAACGTAGTTTCCTCCTCCTGTATAACCGACAAGGATGAGATATGACCATGTTGGACTGGAGAATTGTCTGTCGCCTGGAAAATAGGCTGCAAATAGTCTGGTCGTTCAATAAATTCCGTAAGCATATTTATATGGAAGGTTTTATGCCTTCCATCAATATCGACAACATAGTCGACATCGGAAATTTTTGAGACTATTCTATATGGACCTTTCCATGCAATGAGAAGTCTGTTCTCCCTCGAAGGAAGTAAGACAAACGCTTTGTCTCCAGGACAAAGTTGACGTAGGCGTCTCTTCTTATTAGCGAATTGCCTCGCCTTTTCTTTGGCAAATTCGGAGGATGAAATCGCTAACTTGCATGCTTCGATAATCTTATGCCTGAGAGCAATGACATACTCATATGAAGATTGAGTGTCATCGTCAATATTATCGGCAGTTATCAAATCGTGTAGCAAGGACATAGGACCGCGCGGTTGCGCGCCAAAAACTAGTTAAAAGGGAGAAAACCCTGTATGCTCGTTGGGGACCTCTCTATAGGCAAAGAGAGCCGCGGGTAAAACCCTGTCCCAATCCTGAGGATGATCCTCAGTAATCTTGCCAAGTAAGTTCTTAAGTGTTCTATTAAGACGTTCAACTAACCCATTAGACATTGGGTGATAAATACTACTGAGAGACCTTTTAATATCTAGGATAGACATCACCTGCGACATAGTGTCTGATATGAATTGAGTACCATGGTCTGACAATATTTCTCTGGGAAAACCCAAACGAGAAAATATTAGCCAAAGAGCGTCTGCGATATCGGCAGTAGATATGCTCTTTAGAGGTATAGCCTCTGGCCAACGTGTGCACATGTCGACGCATGTTAGGATGAATTGATGTCCTCTGGCTGACTTAATCTTAAAAGGGCCAATAATATCTATTGCCATCTTCTGGAATGGTCGAATGGGAATGTCTGCAGCCTGGATAGGTGCAGCATGTCGTGGACTTCTAGATTTGACTTCTTGACAAATCTTACAAGATCGGCAATAATTTCGTATGTCTTTGTTTACGAATGGCCAAAAGAAAGCCGCTAGAACTCTCGACTTAGTGCGAGAAAAACCCATGTGTCCAGCACACTGAGAATCATGTGCATGTTGAAGAATTAAGGCTCTCATACTTTTGGGCACAAGAATTTGAGAGTGCATAGATTTGTCTGAGTGTTGTACCATACGTACTAGTATACCATTCTTCATAGTGATATACGATTTGTGAATAGTATTTTGATTCGGATCACCGTTTTTAGCGAGAAGAAAGTATTTATTTAGAGAAGAGTCTTCTTCTTGTAGTTTCACAAACGAGTCATGTGAAATCACCAAGTGATCATCTTGGCTACCAACTTCATTACTATCATTAGATGAAGTTGAAGGAATAAGAGCTTGTGCTCTTGTTACAACCACATTGGCTGTTTGGATATTATGTTCTTCCCAAGCAGCAATTTGCTGCGGGGTACATTCCTTAACCCCGTGAATACGACCGATTATAAGATCTGCAATAGGATTAGGAAGAAGACACGCGTGGACATCTCCTGTAAAGAAGGGAGTATCCATGTGGATGATAGCAGTAGGATATATCTCCAAAGTTCCACCAAATGTCACACACTTAACCACCTTTCCCGTAGCACAGCAAGGATCTATGAGAGATTGCCTAACCCCAATAGTAGTACATCCAGAATCAAAAAGTACTGAGACTGGATTATTATTCACTAGACCTTTATGTAAGATAAGAGATCCTGTCCCATCATGCGCAACTGTAGCAGGAAGAGCGGGAAGAGGGTGACCACAAATTAGGGTAGATACTGTAGATGGCTCGAACAATGTTGAGCATTGGGGGCACTTAGCTGCTCTCCCAAAATCGAAAGCAGAGCCAGTGATAGCATTAGAGTTTCTACTATCGTTCACTTGACTACAGGCTTCCTGAGACTCATGTTGTGCAGCGTTTGCCTGACAATAAGATTTTCTTTTGTTATGTCTAGGTCTGCTGCGATTATTATTTCCCCTGTAATTATCATTATATTGCCCATCATAACCATTATTCTGGTTTGCATCACAGTTTCCATAACCATCATTGTAATATTCTTGACGGCGAGGATAATTATTTCGAGAAGAAAAACTCGGATAGTTTCTAATGTGATAACCTTTGCGAAAGTGTCTATAATTGTTAGACCCAACATTACGAGGACTATCAGCTCGTCTCCAATTCTTTGAAGAAAACCCACTGTGTGATGGATTGCTTTGATATTGAGTGTAATTCTGATTACTCTTCTTATTAAAGCTTTGTTTAGCACCTTGAAATTTATGATTGTAATTAGAGCCATATGGTGCTGCCGAAGCAACTGGCAACCCTTCTTTCACTTTAGAATTGCTAACTGTAGCATGGGGATGCGCAGTTACGTACTGGCAACAATATTCCTCCATGTCTTTTATGTTTTTAGGTTTACGCTCATGAAGAAAAGCAAGGAAAGATTCGTTGACCGATGACATAACTTTGTCTCGAAGTAATAAGTCCATTAGGCCTTCATATGTTTTTTCAGTCTGAGACAACTCAATCCAACGTGTGAATGTACGGCGTATCTTTATAATAAAGTCAGAGAAATCTACTCCATTTTCTGGCAACATTGTCTTAAGACGAAGACGATAATCTTCTTCTTTTAGTTGATATCTTTTAAGTAATGCTGCTCTGACAACATCATAGTTAGTTCTATCATGTTCCTCTATTGTCATAAGAGTAGTTACTGGTTCACCTGAAAAAAATTCCATCAGTTGTTCGACATATTTTTTCCTTTTTTATTTTATGCGTATCGCATAAAAATTGGAATCTATCAAGATAATCCGTTATATCGTCCTTTAAAGGATTGAAATGAGGTAATTTGATCTTATTAGACTTCTCCTTTGTCGTATCCGAAGTTGCTTGATGAGCACCCGCATTCATCAATTTCAATTTCTCTAACTCCAAAGCTGCGAGTCTTTCATCATGTTCCATTTTTGCTTTTCTCTCTTCAGCATGAAATTTTCTCTCTTCAGCAGCAGCTTCAAATTTTCTCTCCTTAGCAGCAGCTTGCAATTTTCTCTCCTCAGCAGCAGCTTGAGCTTGAAGTTTTTTCTCCTCAGCAGCAGCTTGAGCTTGAAGTTTTTTCTCCTCAGCAGCAGCTTGAGCTTGAAGTTTTTTCTCCTCAGCAGCAGCTTGAGCTTGAAGTTTTCTCTCCTCAGCAGCAGCTTGAAGTTTTTTCTCTTCAGCAGCAGCTTGAAATTTTCTTTCATCTGCCTGCATCTGTAATCTTAAATTCTCAGATTCTCTGTCTAATCTTTTATTTTCCTCTTTTTGTCTCTTTTCTTCAGACTTCAATGCTTTGTCAAATTGAGCTGTTGCGAATTCTTCTAACTTCTCACCTGTCTTCCAAAGGGCTTTCCCTTGTTCAATAAAGTAGTCTAGTGTAGACATTCTGTCTAACTATGTGAGATCAGACCTGAAAAATTAAATAAATTACCTTATCCCACTTTGATGGGAGACAAGTCTGTAATACTAGACTTGTATACTCACTTCACTTTATTTCACTCTCTTTGAGAGACAAGTCTTAGTCAAAGACCTTGTATAGTTACCTTGTTTCTCTATAATATTATCATTATAAATAACCTTTATATGAAAAGTGTATGATATTAGTAACAATAGTCCATGATCAAGTATATCTATAGACTGTATGACAACAATGTATATAATATCAGTTAACAAAGACAAGCATATAAACAAACGAAAACATTCGCAGAAGTCAAAAAATTATAAGGCGAAACTAAGGAAAAAATTTTCACAAAGCATGTGATGATAACTGCGATACGTAAACAAAACAAATGACACCACAGTGTATAAACATAAGGGTGTATAGAAATAAATGATAGACAGAAGAGGCAGACAAATTCAAACAAATGAAATCAAAACTAAAGAACAGAAAAAATTTTACAAAAACAACGAAAAGGCACACCTCGGCACAACTAAACGTAAATAGCAACAAATATTGCTAACAAATTTCCCTGTGGAAAATTTGTATAGTCCCTATAGAAAATGCTCTCAGATAGAACCTCTTTCACGTGGTATATTCTAAAAGGAGTCACCTTCCCAACCAACCCGCTGAAATACACACTAAATAAACATGTAAACAAAAACATGTATACACAAAACATGCATAGCATATGTAAATAAACAATATACAGTATGTGTATAGAGGAAGGCTCAGCTTTACACAAAATAAAGGCACAGTTTACACACTAAACAGGCCACTTATCTTTAAGCACAATCCTCAATAGCCGCAAAGATGCAATATAATGCGGTACTACTGTCAACAACAATGGTAGACGATCCACCGTTGAAGGTCACCGTAACTTCATAACAGGCAGTGGTCTCCAAAGTGTAGCTACAAAAATCATACTCGACACCAGTTGAGACTAGAAGATCCAACGTCGATATGTTTGTAGAATGTAGTGTAAACAACCAGCGGTACTGTTTACGATCTTAGGTTGACTGGTAACGATGTGACTTGATAGCTCAGAATGTAGTGTAAACAACCAGCGGTACTGTTTACAATCTTAGGTTGACAGGTAACGATGTGACTTGATAGTCCAGATATATTGCCATCATTTGTAGAACTCCAGAAATGTATAACAATGTCACTTCAATTCCGTAGCAGTTGTGGTCCATGTAGCAGTAACACAAAAATGCCAACGCCAGTGTTTATGTGAGTCAGCCCAGTTGTTGACCAATTTACCACTGTCTTGAAAATGTAGAAAACCCACAAATCTGGTCCACCATAAATGTAACGTACTGTTTATGCATGATGAAAGCTGGCAGAGTGAACGTGTCGTTTATCACCTGAACTGTGTAATGTTGCGGTGTTGATGTAGGTCACCAGAAATGTACCGGCCAGAAATGTAACGGCCACCAGAGTGAGGCACTGCCAGGGGTACTATGATCACTCACCCAAAACAGCGTACATGTTGTAGATATGTGGTACTGGTATTATGATGTGCTGAGTGTGGGTGTAGACGAGAATGCGAATGCTTGAAGCTCTTAGTAAAGTCAATAATTCACCCATACACTCGCATGCAGTAGTAAATGATGGATTGAAGACTGCTGGCATGTTTCAGACATTTATTTACGAAACTGACAGTAGCATCAACAGGACAGTCAAATCTACAAGATCAAGGACTTCACATAAATAATGAATGACTGTTAAATGTCTGGTAATCAAAGGCTTGCATCATACATCAACTAGGACATACCCAAACATCATCTGTCCTAATGTTACAGTTTATAATGTAGCTTCCGTACCATTGACTCAGCGCGTCAGGTACTTAACTAGCTCTGTCGTCCAACAAACGAGCTCCTAAATTGCGTAGCAATAATACATAAGGCTGTTATTCAACTGGCATAGCCCACCAGGTATATTTCCTCTTGCTGAAAAATATTGGCCGTAATACAGGGCCTCAATATGTAGACAGCTGTGTATCCTTTGTTAGCAGGCACGATCAAACCATGCTAAACATATATATACCGCCAACCTGCGGCGTCCACAATAATTTATCATCATCATTAGGCTTCTGTTCAATTGAAAACACATAGTCTCATTTGGTTAGAACAAGAAGCAAAGAAGGCATTCTGTCTCTCAAGATCTGTGAGCTTCACTCGCAGATAGGTAACTTCAAATGTTCTGCAACCAAAGGCATATTAATAAGAATGTCATTTACCTTTTACAGAATCTTCCGGATACACACTTAATAAATGTCGTCACTCTTGACGAACAAAGAATCACTGGGGAAAACATTGACATTTCAGTCATATCGAAAACTTTCCAATCCCCATGATGATATAGAGAAAATCACAACGGACATCATGACCGACAGCCCAAAAAACACTACCTCCCTGACGGAAGTTTCCTCATTTCGCGCCCAGAACTTGCGCATGCCTAGACAGCATAAAACTGAGCATCATTAAGACAGATCAACAACAATGATTGAAAGAAAGAGAAGATAACCCTTTAAACAACCTGTCATAGAAGTTAATACCCAATTATCCAACCTTGACCAACAAAGTTTTACAACAAAAGTATTAAATAGATTTACCTATTATGACTCCGTCAAAAACGACAGCAACAATCGGCTACCACGACAAGCATGGGAAACAAAGACGACCCAGATTCCGCTGGGAGGACAACATTAGACAATCTTTGAAGGATCGAGTACTAGAATGGAACCAGGCCAGGAGGAAAACAGCCGATAGGATAGTCTGGCGCTCTCTCTTCCAAACCTCTACACCTCACGGTAGAAGGGGAACGACTAAGTAAGACAATAACATTTTCTTTTTAGTCTTAAAACAAGGTATTTCATTTACGAGTACAATTTTGATTTTGGCCACATTTAGTGGTGTTCACACCATTTTTACTATAGTCCCTTATATAAATCACAAAATATATAGGTGTATTACATAATTTTCAAACAAATAAGCAAGAATAACATCACATAACAACTTTTAATACATGTTCCACGTTTTAACAATATCCTTAGCTTCATCTTCTATCTATGACTAGTCATTAGATGTAACTGTAGGTCTAGATCTTTTGTTTTTTGAAGGGTCAGGTTAGGGTCATGCCCACTCATCAGCTAAATCTGTTGTGTCTGACATTTCTGCACAGATCTCGTCATTTGACTACAAACTGTGACCATTAAAGAATCATCAATGTTTCTAAGTAAGATTGACACAGTTATCCCCTTCAGGGCCTTAGAATTTGTATATATAAATCCTGACATATTTCTGTTGCAATAACAAAGAAAAGCACAATCGCAAGATCGTCACACCAATTGCAATAATAACATCAAAACACATACGCACACTGCATAACTACACTCACAATGGTTGTTTAAATAGTAATGGAAGTCAGCCTTTGGATTTAAAATATAGACTGAATTAAATGGGTGAATTTGGGGGTTTATTTTTGAACTACTAAAATACAACGGTCTCACAGTTGTTTTAGCATGAGCGTCAAAACTGACCTACAGTCAGACCATTGCTCCGGAGTCAGAGAGTTAAAAGTGTTTTGTAAAATAAGGTTGAAAGTTAATTTTCCTATGAATAACAACAAGTGAGGATTGAACTCTGACCAGTTGGACTAGGAGATGATGATTAATTCTTGAAACTTCCTTTCTTCTTTAAATGTAACATTAATTGAAAGAAAGGTTTAAGAAGACTTGGTTTATTTAATAAACATTTTTTTTCAATTTTTGTTCCAGCGACAGTGTTAAAAAAGAGAAATGGCACAGCGGCATCCACATAATGAACCCTTTAGACAAAGAGGGCCGTCTGTGCCAAAAGGTTTTGGACGAGGTGTTGCTCGAGGATATGGAATTGCACACTCACCAAGAATTCCCAGCATGCAACAACTTTCAGGTGCAAATCAAAATCCCAGAGCAACAAGAAGCTGTGATTCAATTCAAATGGCTAATAAGTGGGCAACAAATGTAAGAAAGGGTGCCATCAGTCAGACTGACATCTTATCCAATGATGTCTTGGAAGGCTATCTAGAACAGCTTCAGTGTATCTGGGTTGATGATCATTTAAGTGGCAAGAAGGCAAAAGGTGAAGCTATTTACAAAAAACTCTCAGTGATTCTCAGTGATAGCCCAAATCCATGGGAGACAGCACTATATCTAGTAACACATGCTTCCGATTATGACCAGACCAAAGCTGTTACGCTGTCTTTCACAATTCTGATGGAATTTCAGAAATGGGTCAATTCATCTGATAACCACCTTCGTGGAAGGGAAGAAGAATTTGTCTCTGAAGACCTGCAGACTCGAGTGTTCTATGCCACCACTGGCAGACAAATGCTGTACTTCAATTCAGCAGTGAAGGCTTTCAGACTGGATCAACCTGGAAATTTCTTCTTCATTCCAATGATAAAATCTATTCTCTTGCGGAATAAACTCACTGAGGTAAAGAAATGGTTCATCTTAAGTGTCGTACCATAAAGTATTTAAAATAAATATGTTTATGCCTGAGCAGTTTGTGTCATTGACATCTTGTTTGCTCTTCTCTGCCCATCCTGCCACACTTTTTGAGCATACTTCCTGGATATTTGAATTCTCTGGCTTGTAAGCAAAATACTGTTGATATGGACATTGATTGGTTTTAGAGTTTTGCTAGCTACTCGTTATGCTATATCTCCATTAATAATTATTATAATTGAAGATTTTTTTCATTGTGATTCTTTGAATATTACTTACTTACCTACTTACTTAGTCGTTCCTTTTCTATCGTGAGGTGTAGAGGTTTGGAAGAGAGCACCATACTGTCCTATCGGCTGCCGTCCTCCTTGCCTGGTTCCATTCTAGTCCTCGGTCTTTCAAAGATTGTCTGATGTTGTCCTCCCAGCGGACTCTGGGTCATCCTGGAGGTCTGGATATTAGTTTCCCATGCTTGTCATGGTAGCCGATCTTCTCCCAGTCTGCAGACATGGCCAAACCATCTTAGTTTGGACTGTTCTACTTGGGTCTGCAAGTGTTGAGTTTTTAGGCCTTTATGTATCGTCTGGTTGCGGACCATGTCTCTTCTTGTTACTTCAGCCACCTTCCTCAGATACTTAATTTCTGAGCTTTTGTGGGTTTTAGTCATTACCCATGACTCGCATCCATTCGTCATGACTGGGACATAGGTGGAGCAGTATACAGCCATCTTCGTCTTCTTACCAACTTCTCTTTTGCTGTGGAATCCTCAATTTATGGCATGAAAAAGTCTCCCACCTGCTGCTCTTTGGGTAGCCAACTCTTCTCTGATGCCTCCCTTCTGGTCTATGACAGCTCCGAGGTTTTAAAGTGGTCGACCTGCTCCAGGACCTGTTCTCCTAGCTTAATCTGATGCCATCTTTCCTCTTGTGATATCACCATGGTTTATGTTTTAGAGCGATTCTTTGAACATGCAAGATTTAATTTCCCGTGACTGTAGATTCATTCTTATAAACTTCCCCTTTTTTACTCCATGTGGAGCATAGAAACACCACTGCAGCTGGCCTCCTCATAGGAAGCTTACATCAATGTATTCATGTGCTTACACAGTGGTGATTTCTGTAGTGATTTGAATTACAGTATAAGGTTGCCTCTGGAGCTGGGTTGGCCATGTCCTCAGAAGAGACCCCGATGCCATCACAAGAACAGCTATGCTATGGACCCCTGAAGGAAAATGAAAGAGAGGCCGACCAAAATCAACTTTGCGGAGGACTGTGGAGGCTGAGATGCAAAGAATGAATCAGAGTTGGGGCACTGTATGAAGGATGGCCACCGACCGAGCAAAGTGGAATCAATTTGTTGTTGCCCTACAAGACGCCATGAGGCGTGATAGCCACTGACTGCTTTGATGGTCGGCGGCTAAGGATCAAAGAAAAAGAAGATAAGGTTGCCAGCCCCATCATCATCAACTGCCATCTCCACATCGAAGGTCAGCTGCAATGGATCTCTACATCTTCTGTCTCTTGTCTTGATGGTGCACTTTGGTAGATTCTTTCCTGTCCATCTCTTGATGTTATCTTCCCACTTATAGCTGGAGATGCAATGAAAAGAAAAGAATAACCAGACCAATGCACAATTGCTTACGTCAGCACTCAGTACATGACTGAGAGAGTAGTTATATAACATTTTAATCTATATAGTTGTCCTGCGGATGACAGTGGGATGTCCTCAAGAATTTGCAGTAACCTTTTATTGTTTATCAGGCAGTTTTTGTTCAGAAATCCTTAGGGAAAAAAGAAGTAGTCTCAGATTGAAGAACACATGGAAAAGAGAATTGGAGACAGAAATGAAAATGGTGTGAAAGATATGGAAAGATCATGAGCTAATAGCAAGTGAGATAAAGACTTGGCATGTGTTTGTTCAAGGCCTGTGCTTCTTTGGGAGCTAAAGGGCATTGATTGATTTATCTATTGTCTATCCTATTTTATGCATTTAGATTTGTTGCACTTTTCTTTTTTGAGTGTTTTTGTCTGGCTTTTCAGTGATGAAAACCTATATGTGATAATGTGGCCTGTGATGTATCATAATGAGGCTACTGCCTAACTTACTACTGATTATACTACTACATAGTTGACTATGTTTGTAATAGCCATTGTGTATTGTGGTTGCCATGGTTAATTTTATTTATGGTTGCTAATATCTACCTTTCATAAATGGGGGGTTGCATAGAATAGAAGGATTGAAAAAAAGTATGACAAGATCACCAAATGTAGAACTGACAACAAAGAACCAGACAAGTGCCAGTGGAACAAGAGATGAGATGAAGATGCTGGTGATGGATAGAACATGCATTGAGGAAACCTGTTGATAGCATTACGAGACAATCCTTTGTTCTGGAATCTGCAGGTGAGAGAGGTAGAGGGAAGCTGAAAAACACATGGAGAAGAGAACTGGGCAGAAGCAAAAGTAATAAGGAAGACACGGAAAGGTATTGAGCTTATGGCACAGGACAGGAAGACTTGGCATATGTTTGTTGAAGGCCTGTGCTTCATGAGGAATGAAGGATAATGAATGAATATCTACAGTTACATGCCTTAGACTGAAGTCCACAAAGATGTGAAGGCCAAAGAGGACCTGGAGAAAAGAATGTCAAAAGAGGAAGCCAAGGTAACCCAGATCTTCTGCACAGAGCTTAAGAAGGCAGCCCAAAATAGACATCTGGGTTGAGATGAAAAACAGTGGGCCAATTGTTCGTTACAGGCATAAAAAAGAATTCAGAGATGAAGTAAAAAAGGGTAAGGGTTTAGATATTCTAACCTTAATCCTAAACCTAACCACATTGCTGACGTACTAGGATGACATCGAAGAACACAGCCCACTGTTCTTCATTTCAACCAGAAATCAGTGGTAAGCAATGCTTGCAGCTCTGTTTTCCACATGCAACAAAAATGAACGATGACAAGGATTATCCACTGTTATGTGGGGTGTCATGGTCCACCATTTTGTAATTTGTTAGGGCCAGCAATGTTTGTAGGAGCCATCATGTGTATTTGTGGCAGCCGTTGTCTGCTGATTACATGTATAATAGCCATTGTTCTCAAAAAATTATGTTAACCATGGCCCATCTAAGATGATACCATAATCGGGCTGAGTAGAATTTAACTATTTTTCTATTAAATGGCTAAATGAGCTTCATAAACTCATGATTTCTAGTAGTTTTTGACAGTTTTCATTTATTTGTTCTGAAACATGGAGAACAACAGATATATCAATCAAGGTGTTACAGTCTTTTATAAATCGATTCTTGGGATTTAAATGGTATGACAAGATCACCAATGTGGAACTGTTGACGAGAATTAGGCAAGTACCAGTGGAACAAGAGCTGAGAAGAAGAAGCTGGTGATGGTTAGGACACACATTAAGAAAACCTGTTCTTAGCATTAAAAGGCAGTTCTTGTTCTGGATTCCCCAGGATAGGAGGGTGGAGGGATACCTAAACACACATCCAGCAGAGGATATGGAGACAGAAAAATGCTGCTTAAGCTGGGAGAACAGGTCCTGGAGCAGGTCAACCACTTTAAATACCTCAGAGCTATTATAAACCGAAAGGGAGGCACCAAAGAAGAGTTGGCCACTCGAAAAGCAGCAGCTGGGAGACTTTTTCAGGCCATAAATCGAGGATTCCTCAGCAAGAGAGAGGTTGGTAAGAAAACGAAGATGGTTGTATGCCGCTCCACCAATGTCCCAGTCTTGACATATGGATGCGAGTCATGGGCATTGACTACAACCCACAAAAGCCAGATCCATACCTCAGAAATGAGGTATCTGAGGAAGGTGGTTGAAGTAACAGGAAGAGACTTGGTCCGCAATCAGACGATACACCAAGACCTAAAATCCCACCCCCTGCAGACCCAAGTAGAACAGTCCCAACCAAAATGGTTTGGCCATGTCTGTAGAATGGGAGAAGATCGGCTACCACGACAAGCATGGGAAACAGGGATCCAGACCCCCAGGACGACCCAGAGTCCGCTGGGAGGACAACATTACACAATCTTTGAAGGACCGAGGACTAGAATGGAACCAGGCCAGGAGGAAGACAGCCGATAGGACAGTCTGGCGCTCTCTCTTCCAAACCTCTACACCTCACGGTAGAAGGGGAATGACTAAGTAAGTAAAATGCAAGGGATGAGAAAGACATGAAAAGAATTTGAGCTGATGGTACTGGACAGAAGAACTTTTGCATGGTTTTTGGTGTGGTTTGGTTTGGTTTGGTTTAGTTTAGTTTGGTTTGGTTTATTTTTAAGGACTATCTTCATTGCACACGGACAACTCCATCAGTGCTCCGATCTCCTCCCTTAGATCACACAAGGAGGATCTCAGCACAATGTACAAACTCCGTAGCACCGGCGAGAATCCCAGTGTATGTATATAGAAATCACACATTCTATAAATATTTTTGTGGTGGGTAGGTGTTGCTGTCATTTTTGACGGAGTCATCTGTCAAGTTATTTGCTTATGTTTTTATCATAAGAATAATTGTGTCTTTACCTGCAATGTCAGGTTGATTAGGGGTTGTCTTCCCTTGTTTATTCATTCATTGTGTTTGACCTTTAGGGTCAAAGGTAGACAGTTCGGGCGTATGCCCATGGGCAGGTTTTTTTAAGCGGGAGTTGAGTTAGACTTCCGGCAAGCCGGGAAGTGTCCTGGTTTCTGAAGGGACGAGAGTCCATTGTGTTTTTCGGGAAGAATCTTCGAAGTGACTGCACTGGCAGTTTTCCCTAGTGAATCTCTGTGCGTTGGAATGACAGCAGAGTTCCTTGTTAAGTTCTGTGGACTCGGTTACAGGTAATACCGACTTTTTCCATTACTATGCTTTCGGTAGCAGAACATGTTAGAAGATTGCCTAGTCTGTGAACTGCAGCTCACCGGTCCTCCATTTCAGAACTTATATTTTGTGCTCGAGGTAGTCATCCAAGACTATTAGTCTTTATATTGTCCAGAAATCCAGTGACGAAGATATATTGTGGGAGCCGCAGATTGGCGGCATATTTATGTCTACAATAAGCATTACTGCAGGGTTGATGGTAACCTGCTTATCAGAAGTACACAGCCGACGTCAGAACGAGGCCTGTGTTTTCGGCTATTATACTACAGCCTGATAATGTGCAATTGGCGGGGAATGCCAAGTTGCACCTATGTGTCAAAGTGATTAAGGTATCTGACGCGTTTAGTCAGTAATCCCAGGGCGACGCCACGAACTGTCCTTATTGAAGAACATTGTATTGACCATGCACGAATATTCAAATGTTTACCAGCTTGCTGAATGCCTAATGTATACCTATCGATTTCCGGTCAGCATGACCTTGTTTACACTGACTGTTCCTGTTGATACCATGTGTGTTCTCGTCAATAAATGTTTTTGAAACGTGCCTGCAGTGTCCAAGCATCCTTGACTACTGCATGTGAGTGTATGGGTTGCAGGGTCTACATACATACGAGCCTAAACACATTCGCGCCTTCATTCGCACCCACACTCAGTTCATCATCCGCTCGCACTACACACCTAACAACATGTATACTGTCTTGGGCCAGTGATCACCTCAACAAGAGAAAAGAGACAGTTACAGTAGGTTTCTAATTTTTAAATTTTGCCAGGACAGCAGTGTTACGGCCTACTCTTTACGATTTCCAACTACTGTGGGATTTTTAAATCACACTGGACCTCCAGTTTTGTTGTCCATATCTGAGAAGGCTAGACATCCGATCTCACTACCCAGGAGACCAGGGGGGAGTATGACATCATTAGGACCTACTGGTTCTGAAAAAAAAATGTCCTGAAATTATATTCCTTCAACATAGACATACTGCACTCACTAAACGTAGAGGAAAATTGGCTCCTAAATACCATCGCAATAAGGAAGCTGAAATGTTTTGGTCATATAAAAAGACATGATAGTCTGGAAAAAAATAGTGATAGAATGCATGGTCCCTGGAAAAAGGGGAAGGGGTTGACCTAGACGACGGTGGACCCAGGACATCACAGAGAGTCTGAACTTGTCTTTGGCTGATGCAGGTCGACTTGCCCAGAATCGTGATGCATTCAGAGCAGCTGTAATGGAGACAACGTTCTGGAAAGTATACGTCACATGAGGATATTCCTTCTACTGGGAATTGAACCCTGTACTTTTAGAATTTGAGGCGGACGCCATACTTCTTAGCCACTCTGACCCCAGAACTTGGCATGAGTTTGTTGAAGGCCTGTGCTCCTTGGGGAGCTAAAGATTAATGAATGAATCACAATTCTCCTCCAATGCTTCTTAAGAAGCTTGGTGCCGCCACCACAGTTGACTCCGTTTGAGGAAGACTGGGACAAAGCACTTCATGTGCTGTTGCAGTAAGGGTTCTTATAGAAACGTTTTTTCATATGATGAGGCTTCCAGCTGCAGTCACAACCTCTTGTTCATCATCTCTTACAACGTGCCTGTGAGCATTGCTAGCTTAACCTGTTTTCGTTTATTTTCTGTACAGGCTGCACAGATTATATCGAGACTAGGTCTTCAGTCACACTTTTCACAGGATGAGGTATGGTGTGTTTTACTTTTTTATGTATGTGTGTCATGTATTTGCTTTAGCCATTCTCGTAACTGTCAGTCCCGTCAAAAACGTACAAGAAGCTCAAGGAATGTAGAACTGATGTAGGGCATACCTTGAGGAAATGAGTTCATAGCATTACAAGGCAGTCCTTGTTCTGGAATCACCAGGGCAAGATACATAAAGGGAAACCAAACAAAACATGGAGAAGAGAATTGAAGACTTAACTCTTTGACTCCACAGCAACGCTCTGAGCGTTGCAAAATTCAACACGCCGTGCCCCAGCAACGCTCAGAGCGTGGTTTTTAGTTTATCACGAATAAACCCTAAAAATCGTCCACTTAATGCAGTTCATATATTAAAACTCGTAGAATGACTTCCGCTACTATTTAAACAACTACTTTGACTTTAGTTAATCAGCACATGTGCGTGTTTTCATGTTATTATCACAATTTTTGTGAAGATTCGCGTGTTTACATTTTTCGTTGTTTTTGCTAGAGAAATATGTCACGCTTTATATTTACATTTTCTAAGTCTCCTAAGCAAATAATTGTGTCAAACTACTTTGAAACATTGCTGACATTGATGATGATTGTTTGGTAGTCATAGTTTGTTGTCAAAATACGGAATATATGCAGAAAAGCTAGACACACTAGATTTAGTTGATGAGTGGGCGTTGTCATATTCTGGCCGATCAAAAAGCAACAAAACTAGACCTACCGTAACATCTAATCACTAGTTCTTGGTAGAAGATGAAGCTAGGGATACTATTAAAACATTAAACAAGAGTAAAAAGTATTTATATGACGTTATTCTTATTTATTTGAAAATTACGTAATGCACGATTGCATAATTTATTTTTTTCTTACAAAGAACCACGGACAAACTGGTGCGAATAACACTAAATCTACTAATTTTGGCCATAAGCATGTTTTTTTTACTTTGTAAAATAACAAAATCATTGGAGAACAAGCTGAATACATTCGAGAACAAATGTCTTAGAAAACTCATGAACATCAGTTGGAAAGAATTCAAGACTAATCGACAAATAAGAGAAGACTCTAGGCAGAAATATGTCTCCGACTATATAAGGAAAAGACGATGGTCATATATCGGTCATGTCCTACGAATGCAAAACAACAGAATACCACTACAGGCGCTCACTTGGGTTCCTGAGGGTAAGCGGAAAAAAGGAAGACCAAAAGAAACACTCAGAAGAACAATAATAAGAGAAGGAAGAACGTTGGGCCTAAATAATGTGCAAGAGCTAAGAGGAGTGGCGTCACAACGAACAACCTGGAGAGCACTGGTTTCTGCCTTATGCGCCGTGTTTGGCGCTTAAAGAATTTATTATTATTATTATTATATGGATTAACTTGACGTTTGAAGACTAAAAAGAAAGTTTTATTGTCTACGACAGTAATTTGTCTTTGGTAAGATCGTATTCTACAGTCAACTTTTTAGCGTTTTTCAATTTTACATGCAAAATGATTAAATTATACCGAACATACTTGTGTTAATACTACCACAGACATTATATATTTGAATTCTCTATCCATTTCCCTACAATTTGGTATATAATAAGTACATGTTCAAAGGAAAATTCACAAACAAATTTAGACTGAAAGATGAACACTTCACTCTATAAAATTCTGCCCACAAAAAAAGTCTGGCACAGCGTGCAAAATAACTCTGGAATGAAAGAGTTAAGTGGGATAAAGAAGGCATGAAAAGACCTTAAACCAGGGTTTTTTAACATTTTGTTGCTGCCATGGACCCCTTTGATTGTCCAATGAAAGCTATGGACACCTTTGATTGTCCACTGAAGGCTATGGACGCCTTCAATTGTCCAATGAAAGCTATGGACACCTTTGATTGTCCAATGAAGGCTATGGACGCCTTCAATTGTCCAATGAAAGCTATGGACATCTTTGATTGTCCAATGAAAGCTATGGACACCTTTGATTGTCCAATGAAGACTGTGGACCCCTTTGATTGTCCAGTGAAGGCTATGGACCCCTTTGATTGTCTGATGAAGACTATGGACCCCTTTGATTGTCCGATGAATGCTTTGGACCCCTTTGATTATCCAGTGAGTGCTATGGACCCCTTTGATTGTTCGATGAATGCTATGGACCCTTTTGCAAGAACAGTGGTGGTCCAAGCTGCTAGATTGCCCAGATATGACACATGATGACGGCTTCGCCACAGATTTGGTACATATATCTCAAACAAATTTAGGTCAGAACACAATTATTTAATCAAATTGTAAAACAGTTTTTGAAGATAGAACAAAACTTCTTACAGTTTCTGAGATAAATTTAGCCATTGTAATCCATTGTTATTGCAATTGCCAAATGATAAAGCAGACAGACTATCAAAACTTGCAACCATGATTCTAACAAACACTCTAGCAACATGCGGACAACTAAATTAATACTCCAAAACAACTTCAAAGAGGAATGGCTGAACAGATATATATATAGTGAACACATGTTACCCACTTTTCGGAGGGAACGGGCAATGGGTATGTTTGTAACATTTACCATTTTAGCCATGGCTCAGCGTGTCTTGTCGTCTTGTGGTAGACCTTGGACGTCCTGTTTTCAAACATGCATTATTTCCCTTTCCACCACGTACATTTGATTGACCTTGGAGGTACACACACGTAACGCTGATTTGATTTATTGTCGGATTAACAAACATTATTTAAGCATGCAACAAAATGCAGCAAAACTTTTTTGACTGAGAGTTCAGGTTTTTAAAAAAACAGCATAGTTGAAATGACCTAAATATATATGTGTGTGTGTGTGTGTGTGTGTGTGTGTGTGTGTGTGTGTGTGTGTGTGTGTGTGTGTGTGTGTGTGTGTGTGTGTGTGTGTGTGTGTGTGTGTGTGTGTGTGTTGTGTGTGTGTGTGTGTGTGTGTGTGTGTGTGTGTGTGTGTGTGTGTGTGTGTGTGTGTGTGTGTGTGTGTGTGTGTGTGTGTGTGTGTGTGTGTGTGTGTGTGTGTGTGTGTGTGTGTGTGTGTGTGTGTGTGTGTGTGTGTGTGTGTGTGTGTGTGTGTGTGTGTGTGTGTGTGTGTGTGTGTGTGTGTGTGTGTGTGTGTGTGTGTGTGTGTGTGTGTGTGTGTGTGTGTGTGTGTGTGTGTGTGTGTGTGTGTGTGTGTGGGTGTGTGTGTGTGTGTGTGTGTGTGTGGGTGTGGGGGGGGGGGGGGGTGTGTGTGTGTGTGTGTGTGTGTGTGGGTGTGTGTGTGTGTGTGTGTGTGTGGGTGTGTGTGTGTGTGTGTGTGTGTGTGTGTGTGTGTGTGTGTGTGTGTGTGTGTGTGTGTGTGTGTGTGTGTGTGTGTGTGTGTGTGTGTGTGTGTGTGTGTGTGTGTGTGTGTGTGTGTGTGTGTGTGTGTGTGTGTGTGTGTGTGTGTGTGTGTGTGTGTGTGTGTGTGTGTGTGTGTGTGTGTGTGTGTGTGTGTGTGTGTGTGTGTGTGTGTGTGTGTGTGTGTGTGTGTGTGTGTGTGTGTGTGTGTGTGTGTGTGTGTGTGTGTGTGTGTGTGTGTGTGTGTGTGTGTGTGTGTGTGTGTGTGTGTGTGTGTATAAGTGTGCCTTGTATAAAGAAGTGGCCCATCCCAACAAAGATGACACCATCAATAACCTACAATGTGTGGAGCTGTGCAGAATCTTTCAACTAAGTACAGAACACACCAGACTCAACAAGCACCTAAACAAATTAAACCCAACACATGAGCCTAATTGCCACAACTGTACACATCCATAAGAGACAGTTCCGCATGTGCTGCTCATTTACCCAGGACTCTCCACAGAAAGAAAAAAAGCTATTACCTGGTTCCCCAACAACCACAAACACTTTAAACAGCACCAATCAACAGCTACCTAACACATGAAAATTCTTCAACGTGGCATTGGCTGCAAAATAGTGACAAGCTCAGCAACCCCAGTTAATCAACAACAACAAATTGCAGTTGCTATTTTTATTGTCTATTTCATTGTTATGAATTTGCACATATCCACCCTATTTTGTTCATTTATTAACATTTTTTGTTCTCTGCTCTGACTGTGATGTATTCCTACTTTTGCAGATACTTATCCCCCTTCTGCTGACAGATAAAGGGAATATTATTGAGACTTACATCATGGGTAACCCAGAACAGCAGGCTATAATTCTCTCCCTGCTTGACCACTTGTGTGCTCGGAATACAGACATTTACTCTTTTGCTCAGTATGTATTGTTGTATGCACACATTTTGCAGTTTTGAGAACACATTTTTGTTTATTTATTTCAAGAACCTGTCACAAGCAGCATGACTGGGGAATAATAATAAAGAATTTAAAAATGAATGTGAACTCTTTTTTTTTTTTTTCTCATCTCCCTTTAGCTTTCACCCATCAATAAAAATCTATGGGAGGTAATTTCAGGAAAATGACTCTTTAAGACATGTTCTTATTATAGAGTTAAGAATAAACAATTGAGTGTATTCTTATGAATGCATTGAACTGTTATGTTGCACTTCAAATATTTTACTTTGTAGTGACAGTGCATCAAAAAACATTGAACTGTCTCTTTCCCTGACTGTGGCTTATGCCATTTGCATGCCACATGCTGTTAGTTGTAATGAACATTATTGTAATGCTCACAAGTGTGGCACCTATTTGTAGTCACTAGTTCGCATATGATGTCACTTTGTTGGACTTAGCGACTAGATCTTTGTTTATGTGTCCATTGGAAGACTAACTGTGTTTTTAAAGTGTCCGTCTTGGAACTCACATAGGATTGTGTATATGCCTTGTATGGCAGTTCTTATATGAAACCATATGTGGTCAAGGAATATAGTATTAACCATTGTGTTACTGAGGATATCATTGGATGATGGATTCACAAAGTGCATCGATGAATTCGATAATAAAAAAATAAATATAAATATATACATACATACATACTTGTACATACATACATACATACATAACATAACTTAACTTAACTTAACTTAACTTAACTTAACTTAACTAACTAACTACTGGACAAAAGTTAAGGGCCACCATTCAGTTTAGACTAGGTTTATATAATTCTTCTTGAGCAGGGTCGATTTTCCAAATGTCCGGTAGCTTGAAATCTCTCAAGAAGTCTCTGAATGGTAGAGTGGGACACTGCTAAACATCTTGCAACATGACGAACAGATTGACCATCCTGAATCCATGCCATGGCTCGACCACGGTCTACAGTGCTGAGACTTCTCCTTCGTGGCATGGCTAATGCAGTGATCATTTCGACCACTTGTCATACTGATTTATTGCATACCAACGGTGAACACTCTTTACCGATGATCATTTTCCACGTGCATTCAAATTCAACTCACTTTTTCACCTTTTGAACTAGTGGGGCGTGTTGCAAAAACCACGAGTTTTTGCAGCAACAATGGCAATTTTCACGTGCGGGTTAAAGGGACCCAGTTTTTGGACATTTAAAAAAAATTAACCTAGTGCACACAGAAATGTATACACATTTCTCTGAGCTCAGTTTTAATGACATTTTCAATTGTCTTTACAGTCTGCCAATCAATTATATAAACCTTGTCTAAACTGAATGGTGGCCCTTAACTTTTGTCCAGTAGTATAAATATATATGTGTGCGTGTGTGCGCACGCGCACGCACGCGTGGGGGGGGGGGGGGGGGGGGGACGCCACAGATGTTTTGGGCACAGTCTATATTGTTGGCATTATTTTACGCCATTTTCACTGTTGAATATTTGGAAGCTTCATTGGCTCGGGTATCTAGATGGCAAGCCACATGCATATCATGCTTCCTACATCTGCTGACCTTGCCACACTGACCAAGATGCTGTGCTGCAAAGAGCCTAAATTTATCATTTGGCTTTATGCTCCTGACAGAGCATGTATCCACCACCGTAGATGGTACTCTTGCACCAAGCATCCACATGCTCTTGCAGCTGTGGCGGTTTGTTTTACATAATGAGGTTACCTACCCCATGCAAATCCTCATTAGTAGCTTTGTACCACATGCCCAAGGATGCAGTGGTCCCATTCTTTCTTTGTTTCTTCGGAGATCCCAAGGAACTATGTGGGTGTGCATGAATTTATCATCATCATTTCTGTCCGTTCCTCGTAGAACGTAGGGCTGAAACAGTTGCTCTCCATCGATTTCTATTCTGGGCTGTCTTTTTCATCTGTGCCCAAGTCATTCCAATTTCCTTATCCTCCTCTTCCACTGTTCTTCTCCAAGTTCTCTTTGGCCTCCCCACTCTTCTTTTCCCTTGTGGGTTCCAGCATGAATTTGTAAGCTTGTGTTATTTAGTACTTTTTAACTCTTTTCTTGTAGGAGCACGGGCATCAAGAACATCAAGGGTGAGAAGTTGAATAAGAAAGTTCTCAGTAAATTTGCCATGAAGTTGATGAAACTTTATGACATTCCCCCAGGTAAGTGAAGAGAAAAAAACTAGAGCTATGATCTTTAACAATTAATTAATCGATGAATCAGTTAACATTTTAAAATCAATTAATTGATAAAATTTTTCTCTATCAGGTCGGGATCTCTAGAAATACGCAATTGAAGTTTTTTAACAACGCATACAGTACGGTATTACAACATCATTCGTACAAGAAGTATAACAGTTATGTAGGCTTGAATTTCTTTGCAGTCGACTTTCGTCGATGAATGGCATGTGGTACATCGCGATGAAGCATCCAACAATAATCGGCAAGCATGGTCACACTCCACCGTCCTTGATAACGTGACTCCATTACGGCGATATCTTGATGGAATCGTTCTCCATGTTCATCGCTGACTTCGCCAAGGTTGTCAGGGAAAAAAGTCAAGATGCGAATCGAGCAAATGGATTTTGAGGGACATGTTACAGCCCATAATTCTGTATGCATCTATGCACTGCTTAACAATATGCAACATAGTCAACAGATTTATGATTTCCCAGAAAGTTATCGACGATCGATTTGAATGCCATCCATGCGCGAAGTTCACTACCATGTAACAAGTTCTCGAATTGTTTGTCTGCAATAACTTTCCTAATCTGAGGTCCTACAAAGATACCTTCCTTTATCTTAGCATCGCTAACTTGCGGAAACTTTTCTCGAAGATAAGTGAAAGCTTTGCTCGTTTTATCTAACGCTTTTACAAAATTCTTCATGAGCCCCAACTTTATATGTAACAGTGGTAAAATGAAGGTGTCTTTGTTAACCAATGGCTCGTGTATTACATTTTTATGCCCGAGCTGCATACGATCCCGGATAGGCCACACCTTTCTTGCATAATGTTCCTGTCTGTTGCGGCTGTCCCATTCACATCGGAAGCAACAAAATTTAGTATACCCAGTCTGCATGCCCGTGAGAATTGCAATGACCTTAGGTCTCCACAAATCCGCCATTGGTAGTCATTGTACTTTATTTTTTCCAAACGTATAGCCATATTGTCATAAGTTTCTTTCATATGAACAGGGTAGGTGACTGGAATTGATAAAAATAAATTTCTGTTATGCAATAACACAGCTTTTAGACTAGTCTTGAAAGAATCGATGAAAAAAAAAAAAATCGCCATTTTGTTGACTATGTGCTCATGACCGTTTACATCTTTGCAATAGCAAATGTCATCATCCATCTCAAAGTATTGAACAAGTTCTCTGTGTCTATGACGAAATTTAGATATCGGAGTATTGGGCGCTAAAAGATTCCATTCTTTGAGTCGCGAACCGAGTAATTCCGCTTGTCCTTTGGTAAGAGCGAGATCACGTATTAGATCTGAAAGTCCTGAATGGTTAATTAAGTAAACCCCATCATTCACCGGTATGTAATCTGAGTCAGAATTAGTTTCTAAAGCAGGTAAACTATCACTTTCTGATGGTTCATTCACGTCCAACGGATTATGTTCTGGTGGTACTTGGATCGGACACGTGATTGGATCATGAGGCACTGGTTTCGAAACCAACTCAATATTTGAATAAACCACAGACTTTCTAGTTTTAAAAGTGAAACCATGGATATTTGTCAAGCAGAAGTACAATCAGTAGTGTGATTTGTATGTTCACGCCATATTACTGGCACTCCAAAAGGCATTGACTTATGCTTCGGCGATTTTCGTAACCAACCTGCCAATGTATCGAACAAACTGCATTTGGCTTCCAAGAGTTATTTGCATCATCAACTTTCGAATCGAAATAAAGTTCATATGCTTTCTTTAGTAATGGTGTAAAGTTTTTCTGGTCAACACGATCGGTAAAACATCCGCACACGTAACAGAACAGATCAGCCGAATTTCTACAACTTCTAGAAGCCATATTTTGCTCAGAATTATTTCAAAATACAGTAACTATTTGAAAAATCGCGTAACATATGTCATGCATCTTTTAGCAGTATAAAAAGTAGAATTATGTTGCTTTTTATTAATTTTTAATAAGTTATATAGTAAAAATGAAACGGAGCAAATAACAGTTTCCCAAAAATATATTTATTTATTCACAAATATCAGACCACCGCAATAAAGCGAATATAGAGCGGGTCATACCCATTTCCGTTTGCTTCCCAGTGCATCATCATCATGTGACGTATTCTTTCCAGAACGTTGTCTCCATTACAGCTGCTTTGAACGCATCACGATTCTGGGCAAGTCGACCTGCATCAGCCAAAGACAAGTTCAGACTCTCTGTGATGTCCTGGGTCCACCGTCGTCTAGGTCGACCCCTTCCCCTTTTTCCAGGGACCTCCCAGTGCATATAAAAGCCTAAAATCATGTTTACACTATGTCTATTAAGTGTGCAATAGCGCTAGGTCTTAAAAAAACAGTATATTGTAAAATTAAAAATACTTTATTGCTTAAAAAAAATTCTAATCTTCATCATCTGTGCCTTCAGTGAATCGTAATCTTTTTGCTTGTGGAGAGCCAAAATCTATCGGAAGAAGAAGGTGCGTTCTAATAAATAAACATGAATAATTTGAAAAAAAGCGCAATATCTGCAAAGCACAATAAAGCGGAGCGCAATAAAGCGAGGTATACCTGTAGTTTATTAAATTGTTCAAAATTGATAGATTAATCTTCGATTAAAAAAATTTGATTAATTGATTAAAATTTTGTTTAATCAATCCCAGCCCTAGAACAAACATTTGTTAGTTGTGGATCATCTTCATCATTGCCTCATGTTGTTCTTAGGGATCTCTTATGGGACTCGGACAGAATAGGACCACAACTCCCTCATGCGTGTCGTACAAGGCGGTAATAAGAGATTGCGCATACGCCTGGCAACCTCATCATGTTAAATACATTGCTACAAAAACAACTGCTGCAAGAGCAATTGCAGGCTTCATGCAAGTAGGGCTAGCTGTTATGGTGGCTCCATACTCCATAAAAAGTGAAAAGGACAGTGATAAATGATCATCATTACCCTTGCTCCAGAAGGAGTATAGGGCTTAAATTCATGCCAGGTCCTCCTGTCGAATGCCGTTCCCTCAAGGTCTTTCTATGTCTTTGTTAACCCTTTTGTTTTTATCTCCTGTTCTCTTCTCCGTGCTGCGTTTCTCTGTATCCATCTATCTCCGTTAGTTGTGGGTATGTAAGATAGAGCTGTGGCTTTGTGCAAGTTATTGTTATTGTTAATCAGAATCGACCTCACTGCACTCCGGGCAAACCCATAGGTGCTCAAGTCTCCCTCAGCAAATGTCAAAGAGTATGATTGCTAATTGTACCTGCAGCATGCTGGTTGTACATACGATGGATGCATCCTCTCTCACGTCCATTTCTGCTAGTCCCACATTTGATGCCAAACTCCAACAACCGCAGCTTTGTTGATTCGTCCATTGCAGTGTCATTATCCAGCAGGCGATCATTAATAGCCCTTAGTATCTCTCCCTTATCCATGTCAAGTGTCCCCACTATGAGTGATCTCGAGGCCAGTCTGTCAGCTCTCTCATTGCCATGTACCCCTGCATGACCATGACAGTAGATCCACACCAGTTCTTGAAGACTTGAGGATTCTATTGATGTTTTCCATTCCTGCCATAGCCATCCTTTCTGAAGCATGGCTTGAGAGTCTGACAATATAACTGCCCTGGTTGATGGAACGAACGAACTTTATTGGAGTTTCAGACAGCCACCTCAGTGCTGCAGTAACTGCCTCTACCTCCATTCTCATGCTGGAGGTTGTTGTCATGTAGGCTCTACTCTGTTCAGCGATGACTTTGCCCTTTGGCTTTGTGCAAGAAGTTTGATTAGCAGTCGATGAAGTAATATAAATAGAGAAGGGAAACAATTATGTATTTACTGTTAGCCAGAGTTACACATCCTGTGTTATCATCATAATACAGTTCATTAATTTTGTCTCTGCATTCATCTGTATGCCAACATTACAATTTCCTGTTACTTGACTTGACTTTGATCCACTGCCACTGAGCGTCAGCTCTTGGTAACCTTGATTCTAATATGTGGCACTGCGTAGTTCATAAAAACTGTTTTGTGATGCCATAAAGCGTATTGTCTATGGATAGTTTATGTGGTAGGAGGTGTTGTCTCATCCCCTGGAGTGTAGGGCACTGTAGTAGATGATGTTCTACTGTCTCCAAATGCTTGCAGGCATATCTGGAGTCATCCTTATATGACCACTAGCTATGCACAATGCTACAATATATGTACGTGGAAGTGATCCTATGTCTGTGAGGCTAATTACATCCTCATTGACTCTTGAAATCATCCGCACACTTCCAGGTTCACAAAATAATTTATCTTCATTGTACACCATGAATCTTATCATTTCAAGTTATCTCAAATGTTCTCATTTATACTTTAATAAATTAATTCATTTTGTCATTGGCTTGTCAAGTTGTTATTTTACACATTTCAGAAGCTTGTCCAAACATCTCAGAGAACAGAGCCATGGGGGCCATCAGATATCTCTTATACAAGCGATATGTTGAGGTAGTGTTGATTTTATGAAATTTTTTTTTTTTTCATGTCATTTAAGTAAAACTTTGATTTAGTTCAGTAGCTCCCATCTTTTTTTTAAGTCCCTGTACTCTCCTGTCTTTTAGTAAATCTTGCCATTTCCCCTCTTCAGTTTGAAAGGAAATAAATTATGGTTTACCATGCATAAGCACATAAGAAAATAAATAAACAGATTAATTAATCTTTTAATTGTTTTTTTTTTCTTAAAGAAAACTTAATTTGGTACATAACATTTGTTTAGTATCATCATCATCAGCTGTCATCTCTAAAGATGGCTGCAATGGATCTCCAACATCCTCTGTCTCTTGTCTTGATGGTGCATCTCCTCCTGAGTTATAGCGTTGTAATATAAAATTTGATGATTCTAAGTTTGAATTGAGGTAGTTGTTTAGATGTTAGTATATGTCTCATGTTGTTGAATGTAGCTTTGGCCATTCCAATTCTCTCCTTGATTTCTTTTTTGCATTTTCCATCATCTGTTATTATTTGACCAAGATATGAGAAACGTTTGACTTGTTCCAGGATTTTCCCATTTATTCTTATCTTTAACTATATGAACTCCGCCTAGGCCGGTCCCAAGCCCGGCTGAAAAAGGAGGAGGGTGGCCTGCATGGAGGCCATGAGGCAGCCTCTCCACCATGCAAAGGCACAACAGGCCAATCACCTGTTTGCTTTAAATCATGATTACGAGAACTACAAGAGAGAAAACCGGACTGATTCTGAAGACGACGAACTGGAACAGACTACGACTTATGGAACTTGGAACACAAGAAGTATAAATGGGAAAGAAGAGGAGCTGGTGGAAGAGATGAGGAAAGCAAAACTAGAAATCCTGGCTACAACAGAAACAAGGAGTCATGGATCTCGATGGCAACACGCTGCTCTAAGTGGTGTACCCGTATCTGAAAGAGCTAAAGGGGGCGTGGGTTGCATTGTGGCCAAAAACCAAAAAGATAGTATCAATGACTACAACCCACAAAAGCCAGATCCAAACCTCAGAAATGAGGTATCTGAGGAAGGTGGTTGAAGTAACAAGAAGAGACATGGTCCGTAACCAGATGATACGTCAAGGCCTAAAATCCCACCCCCTGCAGACCCAAGTAGAACAGTCCCAACTAAGATGGTTTGGCCATAGTCTGCAGAATGGGAGAAGATCAGCTACCACGACAAGCATGGGAAATAAAGAGCCAGGGATCCATACCCCAAGGAAGACCCTGAGTCCGCTGGGAGGACAACATTAGACAATCTTTGACGGACCAATTACTAGAATGGAACCAGGCCAGGAGGAAGACAGCCGATAGGATAGTCTGGTGCTCTCTCTTCCAAACCTCTACACCTCACGGTAGAAGGGGAACGACTAAGTAAGTAAGTAAGTTTAACTATATGTTTAGCATCATACAGTTGTTAAACGTTTATTAGAACAGTCAAATAATTTAATGAGGTGCTTGATTCTGTTTCTTGTCAACCACAAGTGTTTATTCTTTGTACTGTTTGTGAAAGAGATACCCTCATATCATATTCAGCCTCCATTTTATTTTTTTGTTGTGGATTTGATTGAGAGCAGGGCTGAGAATTATGATTTACTTAGATGAGTTGTAATAAACCAACATTTATTTAGGAATATTTAACTTTAATAATGCTTACTTACTTGGCCGTTTTTTTTTTTACCCCGGGGTGTAGAAGTTTGCCAGAAAGAGCGCCATACTATCCTATCGGCTGTCACTAGAATAGTATAGTTATTAAATAAATATCGCCCATACTTCCCTGACCAATTTCACATACTTCAGTGGTGTATGGCATACCCCATGTTGAGAACCCCTGACGTAGTACATGATTAACTCTTTGATTCCAAAATTATTATGCACCCTGTGCCAGAATTTCTTTTTTACTGGATTTTAAACCGAGAAGTGTACATCTTTCATTAAAAAAAATTTTTTTAATGAACTGTTTCTTTGAACATGTGCAAATTATACATCAAAATGAAGAATGATTGACAGAAGATCGTGATTAGGAATTGTTGTTGTTAGTATATATTAACCAACCAGTATAACGAAACTAGCCCCATGTAGTAAATTACGGGGAATCTCTGAAGAGACATAGAAAGAATAGGCCAACTACACCATTAGGCATGTCGTAGCAGACAATGTACGAGGTTGTGCAAGTGGGTTGGCAACCAAATCGATGGACGGGAATGAAACAAAAATCGGAAAACGGTGATAGGGAGATTTTTTTTTTTCATACCCATCCATTTTACTCCACGTCTTACCGCAGGTCCCCTCATCTTCCTCAACCGAATCAAGTAAACACCTAGCTACAGAAACCACCACTGCAAGGGCATGTGACTGCGTGCTGGACTGCAGGAACCGGCTGCAATAGTGGTTTCATGCTGCATATGAGGAACAAGAGGAAAATGATGATGGGGAAGAAATGTTTGATGACAACACTGGAATCAGAACATGGGGAAGAAATGTTTGATGACAACACTGGAATCAGAACATGGGGAAGAAATGTTTGATGACAACACTGGAATCAGAACATGGGGAAGAAATGTTTGATGACAACACTGGAATCAGAACATGGGGAAGAAATGTTTGATGACAACACTGGAATCAGAACATGGGGAAGAAATGTTTGATGACAACACTGGAATCAGAACATGGGGAAGAAATGTTTGATGACAACACTGGAATCAGAACAGACTGAACACAAACAGGAAAAGGATTAAGGGAAAAGACTCAGAATGAACAGATACAGTTATCTGAAGATATTAAAGATTCTTACCAGTTGACTGAAGTAGAATCATACTATGATTGAGATTGTATCTATTCAACAAGCTAAAGATAGGAACTACTGATGAGTGTAACTGTGGCAGAGATGAAATGATAATAATAATAATCATAATAGCCCCTTCAGTCATAACTGACTATGGGAATGCACCCCTGAGGTGACAGCCCTCAGCTGCTTATTTTCCTGGTGCTCCTTTCGACGTTTTCTTCTCACCTCTGCTTCTTGTGTGAGCCTCTCTTCGCCCAATCTGAGGTGGCGCCGTAAATAGCATCGCCACTTAGTGCGATCGGCAGCTTCATCCTCCCATGTTGCTGGATCCATGTCCAGTGCCCTCATATCTCTCTTGCACACATCTCTGAACCTCAGCTGTGGTCGCCCAACTGTTCTCTTGCCATCTGCTAATTGTCCGTAGAAGATATCTTTTGGGATGCGACCATCTTCCATGCGGCGAACATGGCCAAGCCAGTGAAGTCTGCGCTGTCTAAGAAGCGTATACATACTTTGAAGGCCAGCACGTGACAACACCTCGACATTTGTCACTTTATCTTTCCACGAGATGCCGAGGATGCGGCGTAGACACCGCAAATGGAAGGTATTGAGCCTTCTTTCTTGCTTAGCATAGGTCGTCCAGGTCTCGCTGCCATATAGGAGTGTGCTGGTGACGCAGGCATTATATACCGCAGCTTTGGTCTTCATTGTGAGTTTAGAGTTTCCCCAAACACGCGATGTGAGGCGGGCAAAGGTAGCTGCAGCTTTGCCAATGCGGCTGTCGATTTCTGTATCCAGTGAGAGTTTGTCATTGATGGTAGACCCTAGGTATGTGAAGTGGTGCACCACTGCCAATTCATAGTTATCGATAGTGATAACTAGTGCAGCACCCACATCCAGACTCAGCACATTCGTTTTCTTTAGACTTATTGTGAGGCCAAAGTCCTTGCATGCTTTAGTGAAGCGATTCATCAAGCTCTGAAGCTCCTGTTGGCTTTGAGTGACGACTGCAGCATCATCAGCGAACAACAAGTCTCTTATAGTGACCCTTCTGATTTTTGTTTTTGCCTTCAGCCTTGAAAGATTAAACAGACGGCCATCTGACCTAGTGTGAAGGCATATTCCTTCAGTTGCATCTCTGAATGCATGTTTCAAGAGTAAGGCAAAGAAGATTCCGAAGAGGGTCGGAGCCAGAACACAGCCTTGTTTAACGCCACTTCGTATATCAAAGGGCTGTGACGTGCTTCCAGCATATTGGACTGTTCCCTTCATGCCGTCATGGAATGACTTTATCATTTCCAGCATTTTAGAAGGGCAGCCTATTTTCAGGAGGATTTTAAAGAGTCCATCCCTACTAACCAGGTCGAATGCTTTTGTGAGGTCTATAAAGGCGATATATAATGGTCTTTTCTGCTCTCTTGATTTTTCCTGAAGCTGGCGGAGAGAGAAGATCATGTCTGTTGTTGATCTGCCAGCTCGGAATCCACACTGTGCCTCTGGATATATGCGCTCAGCTAACTTGTGTTGTCGCATTAAGATGACTTTGGCAAAAACCTTACCAACAATACTAAGAAGAGAGATGCCTCTGTAGTTATTGCAATCACTTCTGTCTCCTTTATTTTTATACAGTGTTACAATCTTGGCATCTCGCATGTCTTGAGGAATAGTTGTCTCTTCCCAGCATTGGCACAGCATCCTATGCAGGGGATGTAATAGCGTGCTCTTACAGCATTTGATTAAATCAGGAGGAATCCCATCACTGCCTGGTGCTTTGCCAGAGGCCAAGCTATCAATGGCCTTGCTGAGTTCCTCTAATGTTGGTTCGGCATCCAGCTCCTCCATAGTTGGCAGACTGTTGACACCATCAAGGGCTGCAGGCATAACGGTATTGTCTGTAGCGTAAAGCTCAGAGTAGTGCTCGACCCACCTCTCCATCTGCTTACCCTTATCGGTTAGCTTCTCTCCGCTGATGGTTTTTAGCGGTGCCGTCTTACTTTTATGGGGGCCAAGTGCTTTCTTTATACCGTCATACATTTGTCTAATGTTGCCTGTTTGCACTGCGATCTGGATGCTCTCACTGAGCTGGAGCCAGTAGTCATTTGCACAGCATTGAGCAGTTTGTTGAACTTTGCTTCTCGTAGCCCTCAGGATCTGTAGGGTTCTGGCACTCGGTGAACGTTTGTATTCATTCATAGCACTGCGCTTAGCTTCAATGACAGGTGCCATCACATCTGATGAAGCATCAAACCAGTCATTTGACTTTGCTGTTTTCTTACCAAAGGTGGCAAGTGCAGTACTTTGAATGGTGTTCCGTAGATGCTCCCAGTTCTCTGTAATAGTATCACCATGCTGAGGGCTACTGAGCACTTTCTCGAAGGTCGCAGTGAATTGAGCGATCATGAAAGGGTCTGACATCTTGCTGGTATCAATGCGTGGTTTACCTTCATGTCTGACACGATAGAGTTTTCTTGGTTGTGCTCTGATTTTGCAGCAAACCAAGGAGTGATCTGTATCACAGTCTGCACTATGGTACGAGCGCGTGGAGAGCACAGACCTGAGGAGTGGCCTTCTGACGAGAATCAGGTCAAGTTGGTGCCAGTGCTTGGATCGTGGGTGTCTCCATGACACCTTATGCTGGGGTTTTGTCTGAAAGTAGGTGTTGGTCACGCAGAGGTCATGGTGGACGCACAACTCTAAGAGCCGTTGTCCATTTTCATTCATCTTGCCAATACCAAACCTGCCCAGACATGAAGGCCATGAAACATTATCGGCACCCACTCTAGCGTTAAAGTCACCAAGGAGAACAAGCTGTTCTTGCCTAGGTATGCTTTTGATAATTGCTGTTAGATTCTCGTAGAACTCATCTTTAGCTTCTGAGGCAGAGTACAGAGTAGGAGCATACACACTGACAAGGGTGATGGGACCTGTGCTAGTTTGCAGGCGGAGCGTTAACAGGCGTTCTGATCCATTCTCGCCTGGTTCAACCATTTTAGTTAGCGATTTTTTGACCGCAAAAACCTACTCCGTGTTCTCTAGCTTTATTAAGATCTTTCCCTTGCCAATAAAATGTGTAGTCCTTCTCGCTCACCGTTCCAGAGCCCGCCAGGCGCGTTTCCTGAAGTGCAGCTATATCCACCTGAAGTCGTTTAAGCTCATCATTAATTATGGCTGTCTTCCTTACATCGTTTACATCCTGTAGGTTTTCGGATAGTCCAGTCAACATAGTCCGGACGTTCCAGCATCCTAATCTGAGAGTTTGCTTATTTCTATTTTTTCGATAATTGCTTGGTGCAAAATTTTTCTGTCCACAGTTCGGGTTTGACCCTAATCCCCATGCACCCAATGGGGAAAGCAGACAGTGGCGGGACAACACCTTATTGACTGGGGGCTGCCCAGCTTGAAGCGGGCGGTAGCTGTCCAGTGAGATCCTAGAACCTCTCCCACTGTCGGAAGTAGCCCCTGGCGCCATGCCCTACGCCAATTGGGCAAAATGCTTATAACCGGTAACTGCTACTTCCCGTGTTTTGCCGACACCTATAGGGTGAAGCTGGAGTGTCCTCTCCAGGGCGCGAGCTTGGGCACAGTTATATGGAGATCAAGCTGTTGCCCATGCAGCATGTTCCCCCTCTCCACACAGCCGGTAGATCCAAAGGAACGGCAGTAGCCGATACAGTTTGGTACCAGCCATGTCGCAGGAGTTGCCAGAATAATGTCGAATCGACATTAGACTGCCTTAGGGACTCCGACTCCGGATTTATCCTCAGGGTTTACTCCCGAAGCCAATTCCATAAATGGATATTCCCGCAAGGCAACGGTGGTTTGAATTCAGAGTTCCTTCTCTTAGATCTTTCTTTCTTTCTTTCTTTTGAACCCCATAGGGTGCGAGTGGTTAGACTCTTATACCCTTTATGCAGACAGCCTGGCACGGCAGTGGCACAGCCACCGCCGCCCTTCTGCACATGGTCCGTGTTCCTACCCGGCCGGGAAGCCACCCATCGTGACACCAGGCGATGGGGCCGCAATCCGCCGTTCATCCACACGGTATCAGACGGTTGGGGGAGTGTAGTGGGCTTTCTTTCAACCCCAGGGAGCATCCTAGACTCGAAACAGATTACACCAGGCCAACCAAGGATCACGAGCCCTATCTGCCCGAAGCTGCTGGTTTTAAGGCGCCAGTCGCTCGCCTTTGCCCCTTCTCCCGTCAGTGGAAACAGTTCCGCCGGGCTCAAATTGAGCCACACGTGAAGGCCGGGAGCTGGACTTGGTTGTCAGAGGCTGTTTGAGGCGCGTGCCATAGAAGTATTTTATCTGCAGTGAGAGCTTATCCTCACTACAACTCCCGGCAATAACAACCTTTGGAACCATTGGAGATGAAATGACTGCTGGACATTTACTTCAAAGGTGCCAAACATATGAGGAACAGAGAAAGTGCTTACCAATACTATTCCTGTAAAAACTCTACTGAGATACCAGCAGCCTGAGGTTGACAGCTGCTTTGTTTTTGAACATATTCAAGTTGACGTCTGAGAGTGAATGAAGAAGAAGAATCAAACGATGATGATATTGATTCCTACTAGTTTAGTTTAAGTGGGATAGATTTATGTACCTGTGGACATAGATGGGATACATTTCCATCAGTTGACTCAAGACAGGATAAAGACATGCCGTTTGACTTAGGTTTAGATATATAAGTTTGATTAAGACAGGGTGGCGATACGGGACGTAAGTGTATGCAAATATTTATGATTGAGTGGCCAGTTTGATGACAGTGATGAGAAAGAAAATAGCTATTGGGATCATTGTTGCTATGACACAATGAAAACACAGCCTACATTACAACCCTGAGGCTTTTGGGACCTTTGAAAACAATACAGAAAGGACAAGGAAAACAATTTATTTAACAAAAAAAACGAGGACTTTATTATTGTAATGTAAGCTGTTTCTGTCCTGTACAGTAAGACAGCACTGATTCTTCACTTACATCATCTTTTTAATCAGGTCTTATGCATGAAGGCATATCTGGAATCATCCTTATATGATCACCAGCTAAACACAATGCTACAATATTCAAATGTGGAAGTTAACCTGTCTGTGAGGCTAATTACACCCCTATAAATCATCCACACACTTCCAGGGTGACAAGAACTTCCATGTTATAGTCTTCTTCTCCTTTAGGTTCCTTACAGAGCATGGAGCCGCCACAGCAGCTGATTCTCTTGCAGAAAGCCTGTATCAATGTAATTATGTGGTTGTGTAGTGATAGTTTCTGTAGCAGTGTGTTTCATGGGAAGATATTGCCATGCAAAACTCCAGTTTTGTGAGAACTTGAAATCATGTTTTTTTTTTTTGTTTTTTTTAATGTGTCCAGAGTGCAGTTGGAAAGAATGACAATCTGAAACAGCAGTTGATCATGGAATTGCTTGGATACAATGACATAACAGAAGCTGTTAAATGGGCAGACAGGTACAACTTGCCAGACTCTGCCTTAGATCCTAGTGTTGTGGAAGCAAGGATTCAACTGAGGTATGTAATGTTTTATACTTTACTCCTATGCTATTTATGGTCAGTGTTGTTCAGTTTACTTTACTCCTATGCTATTTGTGGTTAGTGTTGTTCAGCATTAATTAGCATACAGCAGAATTATCTACCATCACAAATTCTACACATTTAACGTTGTTGCTTTAACTCTTTATGTACTGGGGGTATTTTGTTATGCGTAGCATTATGGTGTCTAACACTGTAAACATTTTTCTTTCTTCTTCTTTTCTTCCAGTTTCTTTCACAGCATACGACATCTGAGCATTTTCACCCATGTGATACCGGGGCCTAAAAGGGAAGCAAAAAAATAGGAAAACTGTTCCTTGCCATGCATGTCATAGGAAATGGCTAGTATGGGTCAGGCATAAGGCTGGCTACCTATCCTATAAAAACTTTAAGTCGATTAAACTTAACCAAGACGCTACAGACTCTCATAAATGTGTGCTTGTGTAGAATACAGTGATTGAATTGGTGTGACAAGATACTGAAGTGGAACTGATGACAAGATACTGAAGTGGAACTGATGACAAGATATTAAAGTGGAACTGATGACAAGAACCAGACAAGTGCCAGTGGGAAAAATGCGTGAGAAAAAGATGCTGGTGATGGACAGGACATACATTGAGGAAGCCTGTTGGTAGCATTACAAGGCAGTCCTTGTTCTGGAATCCTCAAGGCTAGAGAGGTAGAAGTAGACAAAAGAACACATGGAGAAGAGAACTGAAGATTGGAATAAAAGAGATGAAGACATAGAAAAACCTTGAGCTGATAGCACCTGTCAGTGACCTTCCTACATGTTTGCTCTAGACCAGGGGTCAGCAGCTGGCCAATTGTGATCTACCAGTAGATCCCAAGGCATAATTTGGTAGATCTCTAGGTGCGGGAAGGGGGATTTTTCCACCACAATGATGATGGGATTGCAGGAAGCAGATCGTGCGGCAGAGGTTAAAGTTACATATAGGCTGACTTACTCCAGATAACCTGAAACCCTTAAAACGGACGATTTTATCATGGTAGATCTTTTAGAGAGCCCAGTGTTTCTAAAGTAGATGCCTACAGCTCCTGTGTTGCCTACCCCTGCTCTTGACCTTGTCTTTTTTCTTTTCCACCTCAGGAACATATGAAGGTATCTTTATTTATGGATGAACATTTCATATTTACTACACACACATCTTTCTTTGTCTTTGTGAGCAGAGAAGACAGAGCAAATGCAGCAGGCGGCCAGGGTGTGGAAACAAAGGAGACTGAAATAGAAGACGATTGGGATGACGAGATTGAGCAGGCCCACAACGTGTCCAGCATTTATTACGCCATGCCCCTTCCAGAGAGTCAGATCAGTGTTGTTGATACAAAAGAAAAACTACAATTGTGTTTGGACAGAATTACAAAGGTAAAGCTGATTTTGAGGTGTGAAACTGTGTTACATTGTTGTATCGTTATCATTACCCGACAGTTCTGCCAAGAGCGTGGGCTTTCAACAAACTCACACCAAATTATTCTGTCCCCTGCCATCAGCTCCAAGATCTTTCCAGTCTTCCTTGTCCCTTTTTTGGGGGTCAGAGTCGCTAAGAGATATGGCGTCCGCCTTGAATTATAAAGGTACCGGGTTCGATTCCCAGTAGAGGAAATATAATTTATGGAAATTTTGTTCAGAACCAGTGGTCTTAATGATGTCATTCCACCCCCCTGGTCTCCTTGGTAGTGAAATCGGATGACTGGCCTTCTCGGATAAGGGCGAAATAATAGGAGGTTCTGTGTGCAAGTTGCGCATGTTAAAAATCCCATGGCAGTTGGAAATCGTAAAGAATAGGCCTTAAGGCTGCTGCCCTGGCAAAATTTAAAAATTAGAAACCTACCTACTACAAAAATATTTATAGAATGTATGATTCCTATATACACACATCTGGATTCTCACCGGTCCTACTGAGTTCTTGCACTGTACTGAGATCCTCCTTGTGTGATCTGAAGGAGGAGATCGGAGCACTGATGGAGTGCAGTGAAAATGGTCCTTAAAAACCAAACCTCATCCCTGTCATTGCTGTCGTCAGTTCTCTTCCCAATGTGTTTTCTCTCTCTCAACCTGTCTTACACTGTGGACTCTCATCATCTCAACCCGTAACCCGTCATGGGTCGTAGGGGTGCCATGATGGAAGCATCAGCAGACAGGATCCTCCACTGCTCTCTATCCTCAGCAATGCGTACAAGTGTGGAAAAACCGTGTCCTGCCCATTCTTTGATGTGGACTCTAGAACAAGGATTTCCTTATAATGCTGTCAGCAGGTTTCCTGTGTAAAAGGTAACTTCTAGACTTTGTATTTATCTTCAGTGTGTATTACAAAGTATTTGAGTACATTCAGTTTTTATCTCTACTTTCCAAGCAATACTGATTAGTAGAGGAACAGTTAAGGGAAGGAGCGGCAAAATATTTTTAAAAAAAACAAAAACAGTATGGAAAAATTCAGATTGGTCTATTTTCTGAAAGTGTATAATCTGATTCCAAATTAGTCGTCAGAACACATTCTCTTTCCATTGCATGAAACTTTTTTTTTTTCAGATCTGTTTTATTACATCTTATCAGAATTATGATTTATTGCAAATAATGTTTTAAAATGTTGCAAAACGTGTAACTAGGTTTAGAACTAACTGTACATTTCTATAGCTTGGGATCAACTAAGGTTATCAAAAATCGAATCCAACATTGTAAAATAAAATGATGTACTTGCAATTCAAATTTGGTGCTGATAACTCAATAATACAGACTTGGTGAATTTTAATGCAGCACAGTAGCCCAATCACATGTTTGTCTGTAAACCTAATTACAAGAAATGACAGAGGGAAAACCGGACTGATCTTAAAGGTGATGAACTGGCAGAGATCATGGACTACAGCTTATGGATCATGGAATATTTCACTGGGAGGACAGGGTATGTCCTTCTGAAAGTTAAGAAACAATTACTTCAGCTTTTCTGGAAAATGTGAAAACAGCATGCATTGCACATTGCTTTGAGCGAAACCTATCTTGGACACCCATTTGAATTCATCCCACATAGAAGCCAATAATTTATTTTATGCGGATTTCATAAATCTCTTCACAAGTAACCCATCAAGAAATGGCCTTTTCATTTTTTTTTTTTAAACTTTACCATTTTGTTAAAATTATAGACACAAGACGAATGTTTGAAAAATACACAAAATTCTCAGAATCAGTAATTAAGGTGGACAAGTTTTTATTCCACGTATCAATTTAGAGCCAAGCATTTCCAGCTTTCCTGTCATCTTGAGATGTTGTCAGTTTCCTATAGTTTTAGCTGTTGCCTTGATAATCAGCAAAGCACGGAGACAATAATATGATCATAAAGGTGAATATGTACCAGAAGCAGTCTTTGGTCACAATCAACTTTATGTAGTGATCACACGAAAAGGAAACCGAGACAATCTTAAAGTATATATTCAGTACACAGTCTATCAAGGCAGCAGTTTTAAAGATAATCATATATTTACAAGAAATGTTGTTATTAAAGAGCTGATAAGTTATTAGTCCTGCCATCAATGGTGTCTATACCGTGTAGCGGTATGGCAACTTGCGTACACTGACAACCCCCAGAACTATGCTAGCACACCATCATTGCAGGCAGACGCTGCATCTGGGTTGGCCATGTCCTGAGAAGGGACCCTGACACCATCACCAGAACTGCTATGCTATGGACCTCAGAAGGACAGGGAAAGAGAGGCAGACCAAAGACAACCTGGCGGAGGACAGTGGAGGCTGAGATGCAAAGCATTAACCAGAGTTGACACTGCATGAGGGATGGCAACCGACCGAGCAAAACGGAGTCAGTTTGTTGCTGCCCTACAAGATGCCACTAGGCGGGATGTACACTGACTGCTTAGGGGCTAAGGATCCAAGAAGAATAAGAAGTAATTAGTCAAATTAAACTCTGTTTCCTACCCCGACTTCTCAGTCTTCTAAATGTGCTGCAGATATTGGCTTTATTTCTTCTCCCATCATTGCCTTGACATTATAGTTGCTCTTATTATTAATTGTTGTGCAGTTCAAGGTTGCCGAACAATATCTACGAATTCATCTCATCCCACAGCCACACACAGTGATTGGAATAGATGCTGAGTGGAAGCCTTGCATGGGGACGTCATCTGAAAGGGTGGCGCTGCTGCAGCTAGCAGTTGATGATCATGTCTTTTTAGTGGATTTTATGGAGCTAGGGCCACTTGTGGGGGAGGATGAATGGATGAAGGTGGTAGAGACCATATTCTGTGATGAGAATGTTTTGAAAATAGGTGAGGACCTGTTTGTTGCAGTACTCTCATGTTTGTGTGGATGTGTGTGTGTCTTTGTGTGTGTGTTCATTCATTACCATTCAGCTCCCTTGGGATTATAGGCCTTCAACAAATCTATACTGCCATCTGTCGTGTACTGTCCACTCAAGATCCTCCATGTCTTCTTTCTCCCTCTTATTTATGTCGCCAGTTCTCTTTTCCATGGGTCTCCTTCTCTTACCTTGGAGATTTCAGAACAAGGGGTAGCTAGTAATGCTATCAACAGGTTTCCTCAATGTCCTATTCATCACCGGCACCTTTTCAACTCTTGCTCCACTAGCGCTTGTCTGATTGTCATCAGCAGTAGCTACCCGCTATGAAATCATCTGTCATAAAGACCAGATCTCATGCTGGGCTGTAATGTTCATGTGACATAACACTCTATGTAATAAAATGGCAGTTAATTCCCTTACTGTTAATGTGACATAACACTCTGTGTAATAAAATGGCAGTTAATTCCCTTACTGTTTATGTGACATAACACTGTGTAATAAAATGGCAGTTAATGCCCTTACTGTTAATGTGACATAACACTGTGTAATAAAATGGCAGTTAATTCCCTTACTGTTAATGTGACATAACACTCTGTGTAATAAAATGGCAGTTAATGCCCTTACTGTTAATGTGAAATAACACTGTGTAATAAAATGGCAGTTAATTCCCTTACTGTTAATGTGACATAACACTGTATGTAATAAAATGGCAGTTAATTCCCTTTAGTGCATTTGTTTCCTATAAATATGTTAAATGGGAGGGAAGAAATAACAGTTTAAAAATAGAAAGTGACTTTTTCAATAATCCCGTATAGTCGTACTGAAATACAAAAACAAAAAGAATCTGTAAAAGAAAGAATATATTTCTTTAAATGCAGACATCTATGATAGATTTATGAGTAATAATTTTGGTGAAAATAAAATTCAAATTTTAGGTTATGTACATGGACCTCCTAGAATCCATTCATGGACCCCCAATAAGTCTGTGGACCACAGGATATGAAACCCGGCACTAGAGGATGATAGTTTATACCATTTATGTAATTCTAGATTTTCTTGCAGAATATAAGTTGTAAAACAGATTAGAGAAGAGCACCTATAGTAGGTGCACTGGATATGGACAAGGGAGAGATACTGAGGGCAATTAATGACCGCCTTTTAGAGAATAACACTGCAATCGATGAATCATCTAGATTAAGATTGATGGAGTTTGGCATTAGGCGCAAGACTAGCAGGGATGAGCGTATGAGAGAATGCCTCTGGCGTATATACAACCAGCATGCAACAGGAACAATTAGCATTCATACCCTTTGACATTTTCTGAGGGAGTGAGCACCAATGGGTTTGCCTGGAGTGGTGTGATGTCGATTCTGAACAACAATAACAAAACAAATTAAAAGAGAAAGAATTGAAAGGAACGAATATGATATTTTTTCTCAGCTTTTTGATGAAGTGTGGCTGTGTAGTCTTTGTATTGTTTTAACTTTCTGGTTGTGTTAGTAGAATCGAAGATTTGTTCATCAGGTGTGTTTGTCAGTGTGTCAGGTATTAGCCTTTCTTGATATGCGTTTCTCTTGCGTGATCGTATAGTTTTTGTGGTAGAACAGATTTTGTCAGGTTTACACCTGAGTTGGTTATGGCCACAGGTAGGCCTATTTTGAGGCAATGGGAAAACCTCAATTTCCAGTTTCTTTTCTGAGCAACCCTATGACGACAAAATTTATTCAGTGTAGATGATCTTCACAAATACAAACGTCCATCAACACTGTCTGCAACGATGAAACTTGACGACATCTATTTCTTTGACGTGACAACAGAAATATGTATAGTATTTCACAAAAAATCTGTCGATCTTTTATGTATTTATTAGCTGAAAATTTCTTTAAATCATTTCCTCCAGTTTTCTTTTTCACAATTTTTACAAATTCAGAACAGTGTAATACTTACTTACTTAGTCGTTCCCATTTGTTGTGTACGGCTTTTGCGCGCAGGCGTATGTCAATCCTGTGCTGAAATACAGCTGTCTGCATTAGCTATAAATATATAACGTGACGTAGGTATCGTCTGCCCATGCGCAGCCGAGCGGTCAGTTTCCCGTGCTATTGATAAAATGTAAACAGCCCTGACGAGACGTGCCATGGTTGTGTTCCCGTGGTGAATGTGTTATTCGATATATTTTCTCAGTGGCTTGTAATGAGATTTGGTCGCCACGATTGTATAAGATGTGTTTATGGGCCGTCAAGGGTTACAGCTTCCATGGGAAGCATTGTGACTGTATTCTGAGGTAAACATTTTCGATCGTCAGCATATATTTACATTTGCCGCCATACTTCGTTCACGGCTTGCTTTAACCGGAACGCTAGTCTCGTACGGCCAGAATTGAGATTTATGAATTGTATGCCTCTTACCTTGTTTACCCCGATGGACTGACATTGGACCTTAATGAATGCAATCTACCTAATGTTATTTATGCTGAATTATTGTAAACGATTGTAACGTAATCTTGCTTCTCTTTCCTTTTTGAACGGTCTACTAAAAGTTATTTGCGTACCGATTAAACTTTACTTGTGTATCAACCTTCAAAAAGACTGAACATACAGGGGTTTACTATATTAGATTATCTCTGGCAATCAGATAAGTTATAAAGTCTCTTTAAGTAATCGAAGAAGCTGTCAGAATTGTCTATTTCATGCGCAGGAGCTGTTATGTGGGGTGGGCGGCAGGAGGTGCAATAGGTTTATGTTTTCAGTGAAAACTCAGTGTAGTGAAACGATACAGTTATTCTTGTCGACTAGGAAATGTGTGTGGGGTTTTTGGCCGGGGCATGTGTACATGTAACATAACGGTTCTGGAGCCCCCCCCCCCCCCCCCCCCCCCCCCCCCCCCCCCCCCGGGTTTTTTTTTTACTTTTCTCTTTAGTGGCACAAGCCTAATATATGATACAGATTTGTTACTTGTTACCTCTTCTTGGTTAGGGAAAAAACTTGCAATGAAGGGAAGTAGTGCTTGGATGTTGAAGACGTTGCTGTCCTTTTTTGGACGAGATCTCTTGTCTTATTCTCTGCTTCTGCTTGTCTCCTAAAATTTGTTGAAGTGTGGACGTCTAAAAGTGTTGTTCTAATTGCTACTGGTTCGAGCTTGTCTACTCTCTCTCTGCTGCTCTGTGCATGCTCCCCGTTGGGATCAAACGTGAGTGCTCATCAGGTGTGGTGTTAAACACAGCTAGTGGACTTGGCGCGTTGCATACAGATGCGGGGCGGCGAGGTACATAATGTCTGGTCGGGGTGTGATGAGGTGTTCTGCATACACTTAAACTCTAACCACACGAAACTGCCGAGGGTCAGCCAGGTGCAGGCGGTGAACGCAAGGGGCGTTATGATTGGGCTATGTGGAAGATGAGAGAGTAGATTGAGAGCGATGAGGTTTTTGGTGATGATGGCTGACCTCGAGTATTGTCGAATGCAAGAGGCATATTTATGTTATGAGAAGATAAGGCATTCGGTTATCTGGATTTTCAGACAATGTGCTTACCCACTTCGCATATCTACATATATTGTTGTGATTTTGTGTCATCACTGTAGCTGATCCCCTTGCAGGATGTCTGCACCAAGTAATATGCTCTTACAGCAGTGGTTTCTATAGCAACTTGTTTGACATGATGAGGATGCCAGCATTAATCATATTAGTCACCTTGTACGACATGCCTGAGGAAGCAGTCGTCGTGTTCTTTCTGCGTTTCTTCAGAGACCCCCCCCGGGAACTAAAAGGAGCTGTTTGGTAATTAATTTTTAATCATTAATTAATATTTATTAATTTTATTAATTATTTCCATTAGGTAGCGAAGGAAAATGAAGATGGCTGATTACCGCTCCACCTATGTCTCAGTCTTGACATATGGATGCGAGTCATGGGCAATGACTACAACCCACAAAAGCCAGATCCAAACCTCAGAAATGAGGTATCTGAGGAAGGTGGTTGAAGTGACAAGAAGAGACATGGTCCGCAACTAGATGATACGTCAAGGCCTAAAATCCCACCCCCTGCAGACCCGAGTAGAACAGTCCCAACTAAGATGGTTTGGCCATGTCTGCAGAGTGGGAGAAGATCGGCTACCATGAAAGTAAGTAAGTAAGTAAGTATTTCCATTAGGACATTTTTTAATAAATATTATTTCAGGGTTACTATTCTCATATAATTAATGTTGAGTGTAATAATTTTTTGTGTAGGTAATTTCTGAATATGTCGGGTCCACATTGGAGGCATCCAGTTCTGACAAGGAGGAAGTCTCGGTGGATCAGCCTGGAGGTAATATTTTGTATTTCATCTTCTTCGTTATCGTCTCCTTTTGTTTTGTGTGCTCTATATGGAACATGGAGTCAACACTGCAGATTGTCCTTGTTACGTGACTGTGTGGCTGAAGGTTGCCCGATAAGCTATCTATTCGATACAGTGTATAAAATAACTCTGAATACATTTGGCCAACTGGAATTCTAAGAATAGTACAAGTCCATCATCCACAGTCAACGCAACATTTATTGACATCCACAGTCAACGCAACATTTATTGACATCCACAGTCAACGCAACATTTATTGACATCCACAGTCAACGCAACATTTATTGACATCCACAGTCAACGCAACATTTATTGACATCCACAGTCAACGCAACATTTATTGACATCCACAGTCAACGCAACATTTATTGACATCCACAGTCAACGCAACATTTATTGACATCCACAGTCAACGCAACATTTATTGACATCCACAGTCAACGCAACATTTATTGACATCCACAGTCAACGCAACATTTATTGACATCCACAATTGGGCTGCATAACATATGATCATACGTGATTATCATATTGAGATTCATCCTTATATTACTTCATTCATCAAAATACTCAGTACCCTTAGTTATTCCATCTTATAACAACTGATCCGCTCCACATCCCAGTGGTAATTAGATTTTATGGTAGTGGGAAGTATCCAATGTAAATCATATCGACATATTTAAATCCTTATGTATCATTCGTATATCATTGATCCAATATATGATCCTTTCAGGAACTCTCTTCAAGTAGACAAGTAAATACACTTTGAAACACATCTTAACAGAAACTGATCATAGAATCCGACACACTCTCTACACAGATCCAGAACACAATGAATACTGTTGCTACTGCAAACAATCCTACGTCATATCGTAGTCCGCATACACAATCGCATCGGACTGTTTTTGTGCACCACTAAGCGTTCAAACATAATATACTGAGTGATGAGCAAAAGGAGTCTCTACAAAAAGAGTCTCAGCAAAAAGAGTCTTAACAGAAAGAGTCTCAACAAAAAGAGTCTCAACAAAAAGAGTCAACAGAAAGACTCTCAGCAGAAAGAGTCTCAGCAAAAAGAGTCTCAACAAAAAGAGTCTCAACAAAAAGAGTCTCAACAGTCCTTTTATCGAAGCCTATGTCAAAGTACATGTTCTTGCAGCAGTGTGTTCTGTAACAGTTTTTTTTACATGATGAGGTTGCCAGCCTTATGCACAACCTCAAACTTGTCGATGTTTATTATATGTTAGACTGAGCAGTAGTCATCTTCTGTCTTTATCCAAAGAATCAATCGCCTGTTAGAGAACGACGCGGCAGTCTATGAATCATCAAGGTTAAGAGTCTATGAATCATCAAGGTTAAGACTGTTGGAATTTGGCATCAAACGTAACGCTAGCAGAGGTGGATGTATCCATCATGTATACAACCAGCAAGCTACAGGAACAGTTAGCATTCACACTCTTTGACATATACTGAGGGAGACTGAGCATCTATGGGTTTGCCCAGAGTGCAATGATGTCGATTCTGTTTAACAATAACAACTGTCTCATTGGGAATTATAAAGGCAGTATCTTGTGTATATAAGTAATGAATTCTTTTAAGAATTATTTGATATTAACTTGTTTGAGAAAGAAATGGTTGGGGCAAAATGCTGAAAATGTGTACATCACCATCTTTTGTGCGACAAAAAATGTAATATTGCACTATCAAAAGGAGTGTTTAGTAAAAAAAAAGGTATAGGATCCTGTTACATGCCCATTGTGGCATATTGGGAATATGGTGTTTGGCCCATATTTTCTTGACCATCGGCACACTAGGGGTGATGTGATGAGCATCACGTCGGCCACCTTAACCTTCCCAGAGTTGCCCTTGTATCCAATTCATGAGGCTGGGTCAACCCTGGAGCCGTTTGCGATCTAAAAAATCCCATCTCAACTGGGGATCGAACCATGGACCACAGAGCTAGGAAGCCAGTGCACTAATCACTGCACTACCATGGCTCCAGTGTTTAGTACTGACGTCACATATTATATTATGTTCTTCAAGACTGCATTTGGAAAAACACCCCAACAAGGTGTAGAATTATACACATATCTTGGCAGCAGTATAGACAAAGGTGGAAGGACAGTCAGTGATAGGACAATAAGAATACAGAAGCCAAGAGGAACTTACATTGCATTGGGAAGTGTATGGAAATCCAAGGAAATGAAGTTCAAAACAAAAATCTGAATCTTCAACTCAAAAGTTATGTCAGTTCTGTTGTATGTATCTGGAACATGGAGAAAAAACAAAAAAATCAACCACCCAGGAGTTACAGACTTTCATAATTGGGTGCTTCCGTAGAGCAGAAGGATTGAAATTGTGCAAGGTCACCAACGTGGAACTGATGACAAGAACCAGACAAGTGCCAGTGGAACAAGAGATGAGAATAAGATGCTGGTGATGGGAGGAAACCTGTTGATAGCATTACAAGGGAGTCCTTGTTCTAGAATCCGCAGGGTAAGAGATGTGCATCACCATCTCTTGTGCCACAAAAAATATAATATTACTCTATCAAAAGAAGTGTTTAGTACTGACATTATATGTTGTATTGTCTAATTCTGGATTGCAACTTGAAGAATCGCCCAAAAGAACACGCGGAGAAGATAACTAGGGACATAAATGAGAATGATGAAGAAGACTTGGAAAGACCTTGAGCTGATGGCATGCGGCATAGAAACTTGGCATGTGTTCATTGAAGGCCTGTGTTCTTTGAGGAATTATAGTGTATTGATTGATTGACTGAATTTCTAATTAAAACTGTATCAACATTTTCTACTTCAAAATCTATATGATTTGCCACAAACGCTTTTGTAAAAATCTAAATGCGTTAGGACAATTTCGACATTATTTTTTTTAAATTATAGCTTGTTTCAGTCTTTATGAAAATTGTAAAATTACCATGACAATAGAATCATTGCAAATCTCTGTAATCAGTGCCTGTTTCTTGTTGTTGTTACTATCGATCCAGTGCCATTTGGGCTCTTGCCCTTTGGTGCAATGCCATGTAGTGGTATTTGTACATGCATGCCACACCTTGGAGATGAAAAACCTGTACAAAAAATCCAAAACCCTGTACAAAAAATCCAAAACCCTGTACAAAAACCCGCAAAACCTGTACAAAGACTAAAAAAAAACGTATCAAAAGAGTTAATTTGTGTAAAAATATTTTCAGTTACATAAATGAGGCACGAGGACTTTGCCTTTTAAAGCAGGTCTTCACTTATTTTAAAACCCAAACAATAAGTGTCTGAGTTTATTTTACACTGTAAAAATAATGTGAAGGTGTCATTATTTAGTCTATTTCTGTGCTTAATTATCACTAACAGACTGGGAAATCCTGTGTTCAATAGGACCTTATAAAAGAACTCAGACACAGTAATAAGAGGAATGGGTTAGAAAACCTATACAGAAATTATGAGCAGGGTGTACACATCTGAAAACGCAAACACCTTGTACAGATTATGGGTAAACCATAGCATGTGGCATGTATGTTTGTATGTGTTCGCAAGTTGTTCTTTTGCTCCATGTAAGGTGTTCCACTTATCTGGCCTCTGAGGAAAGAGCATTTTCCTAACATAGTGCTTGGCAGTCAAAGAGGTGGTGGTCAACAGTTCCATAGGAGTAGGTACATAGCTGGCACTGTGGAGTGTGTTGTGGTTTGATTCTGTTCAAGTGATTGTTGAGTGGTATATGTTGTGTTCGGAGCCACAAAATGGTGCTTTGATTCCTCCTTGTAAGATGGCTGATGTTTCTCATTGTCTATCACAGACAAGTCAACAGCAGGACCCTTCACAGAGACCAAGTGGAAACAGTCCCAGCAGGTCTCCAAAAATGAAGAGAAGGGTCTAAGCCTGCTGGTGAAGAAGATGTTGGGGAAGCCACTTAGTAAAGTGGAGCAGATGTCTAACTGGGAGAAGAGGCCACTTAGGTCATCACAAATCACATATGCAGGTAAGCTTCATTTGACATGTGATTTTAGACTGAAGAAACAAAGGGGAGTGGAACTAGATAGACTAGTGGTTCCCAAAGTGGGCGATTACACACACACACCCCCCCCCCACACCCCCACACCCCCGACATTTGGAAGACATGGGGGGGGGGGGGTTAGTACGAAGGGAGTGATTGAGGACTTGTCAAGCTAAATCCAACAGTATTACTAAATATAACACTTAGACGCCAGCGTCCTGTCCCCACACCCTGCTCCAATGATATCCCATGGCTCTTTCCATCAGCATTACCCCAATGATCTTGTCACACCATTTCAGTCATTCCACTTTGCACAAGTACCGACCTATGATAATCTGTATTTCTCTGGTTGACAATCCTGTTCTTCATTTTTCAGAGCCATACATTAGGACTTTTACATTGGACTTGATTTATTCTTTGTTTCCATCTACAGTGCAGTCCATTAAAGCCAAACTCACTTAAATAGAATTTCACTTAAGCAGAAGCATTTCTGAAGTTCCCGACCAAATGTCTTCTTTGGCTTTGTTAAAGTTGAATTCTAATAACTAGTATTTTCGGATAAGTCGAAGTAATTTTTCTGTCCCAACTCAAATTTGGACTCGCATAAGTAGAAGTACTGCCTTCATTGTCTAAGTTATAATACTACGTGGCCTTACATAATTTTTGGGTGAACAGGCGATAACAGGTTAATAAACGTCCGAACTTCCATCAGTAGATTACAACACTAACATTCATTAAACCAGCAAACGCGTAATCATCAGGCCAACTGAGCGAACACAGGTTCACCTCGGTTTGTATTACTTGACTACCTACAGAAGGATCTCACTATGGACCCAGTGATAGGCAGGGGGAGCTGAGAAGTTGCTCTGTGCAGGATGTGACAATTCCTTGGGAGAGTCCAGGACCACAGTATTTTAGCTCTGCATAGTTGGAGAGCCCCCTTGGATGGTGGGGAATGCACAGTATGCCACGTACTTCTTACTCCTAGCTTGGGACCAGATGTGACGACCCTTTAAATGCAAGCCAAGCTGGAGAAACTGGAGCTTATGACTTCAACTCAGCAAGTTTCGGAATGGAAGAAAAGCCACAGGAAAAGCCTAGATCTACAGTTTAGATAATACGAAGGAGTCTTCAACTTGGTATTGGCTGAAAAGAGCAAGAAGCCCAGCAGCCCTAGTTAAACAACAACAACAATCTCGGTTTGCAAGAAAAGGGCTTGTGTTAAACTCTGGCAGCAATGGGACTACGTATATGAGATGTGAAGATAAGCAAAGAGTGAAACCCAAGGCATTTGAATAGTAAATAATATACATGAACCAGTATTTGGTGGATCCTCGTAAGAAAGAAAGAAATAATACACTAAACAATAGAAAAGTCCCTAGGTCACGGAAAATAAATTACATCAGCTTACTTGTCCTGCAATAATTATTGCTGAAGGAGTCCGTGTAGGAACCGCTAACAGAACGTGCAAAAAAATGATATGCCTACTTCTTCTTCTTGCGATTGCATTCTTGATGTTTACACCGTCATACGAGTTCTCATGATGAACTCGACTGTTGTCTGGAGTTCCTCTTTAGCTCCATACAGCTTTGAATTTAGTGTTGAGTCATTGGGCCAGTATATCTTTCTTAACTGGTCTTACAGAGGACAATCCTGTAGAACATGCTCAGCAGTTTGTTCGTTTAATCCACATGTGCACAGTGGTGAAGCAGACATTCGTAGCTTGTACTTGTGTTTATTCAGTTTGTTATGCCCTGTCGTGAGGCGAAAAATGGTGATCTGTCCCTGCCGGTCAAGAGTGTGGTAGTCGTCGTTGGGTTGATTATGTTCTCTTCTGATAGTCTGGATAGCTCTCTTTTTCTCAGAGTATGTGATTTCATTATCTTCTTGTTCACATTCTCCTCCCTTTTTTGCAAGTTTATCTGCCTTTTCATTTCCGGGTACACCACAATGGGATGGTACCCACTGAAGTATGGTTCGCTTTTTGGCAGCTACCTTGGTTAGTTCATTTCTCAGATGCAGGAGTTTACCACCCTTGAGAGCTTGCAGTACAGACAGTGCATCTGTGAGGATGACTACCTGGTGACAGTCAGAGTTGGTGTTATAAATCATATTTGCAGCCTGCTCTAGAGCTTGAACCTCAGCTGTATAGTTGGAACAGAATTTACCAGTGGGAATATGCCTAGTCTCATAGTGGTTGTCAGGATATGAGATAAAGATACCAGCGCCTCCATTCTTAACAGCATTTGTTGCTGATCCATCTGTGTAGGAATACTATGCCAAAATGCGATTCAAACATTTTTAAACTTGCTTCTATGCTACTAGTAATTAAATTGACGCTTCATTCTAGGCTTTGCTAAGCTGCTTTTGAAAACTTTAAAAGTTACAGAAATTAACATTTAAAATCAAAATACTTGTTTCTGAATGGTTAAAATTATTGCTTTATGCTTTACTTCTTATTCTGACGTAAATATCCACCTTTGAGCAAAATTAGGATAAGCAGAATTTTGGATAAGTAGAAGTACTTTAGATGGTCCCAGAAGCACTTTAAATGGTCCCAGAAGCACTTTAAATGGTCCCAGAAGTACTTTAAATGGTCCCAGAAGCACTTTAAATGGTCCCAGAAGTACTTTAGATGGTCCCAGAAGCACTTTAAATGGTCCCAGAAGCAATTTATATGGTCCCAGAAGTACTTCAAATGGTCCCAGAAGCACTTTAGATGGTCCCAGAAGTACTTTAGATGGTCCCAGAAGCACTTTAAATGGTCCCAGAAGCACTTTAAATGGTCCCAGAAGTACTTTAGATGGTCCCAGAAGCACTTTAGATGGTCCCAGAAGCACTTTAAATGGTCCCAGAAGCACTTTAAATAGTCCCAGAAGTACTTTAGATGGTCCTAGAAGCACTTTAAATGGTCCCAGAAGCACTTTAGATGGTCCCAGAAGTACTTTAAATGGTCCCAGAAGTACTTTAAATGGTCCCAGAAGTACTTTAGATGGTCCCAGAAGCACTTTAAATGGTCCCAGAAGTACTTTAGATGGTCCCAGGGACTTGTGCTATCCAGACTCCACTGTATTTCCCAGTGCAGCGAAACCTGCTCTCACCTCTTGTGTTCTTATTCATAAATAACAAAAGTCCATAATGTCTATACTTCCTTCAACTTTGTCTTTTGTTGTCAAATAGTTGTACGAAACATCCTGATAGGGATGCATCCAAATCCGGGAGCTGACCATTGGAAAGAGAAATGAGCCACATACTTTAGATTAGATGGTCACTCTTCAACAGCCCTGTGCAGCGAAACCTGCTCTCAATGTTCTTATTGTGATATCATGTTCATCCTTCAACTTTGTCTATGTTTACGATCTCACATCCAGCTGAGCTGACCATGGAACAGAAGAGCCACATTTTAACTCTTCAACAGCCCTGTAAAAATACTGTTCATCATCATCATCATGTTTCTCTGTCCAGCTGACCATGGATCAGAAGAGCCACATTTTAACTCTTCAACAGCCCTGTAAAAATACTGTTCATCATCATCATCATGTTCCTCTGTCCAGCTGACCATGGAACAGAAGAGCCACATTTTAACTCTTCAACAGCCCTGTAAAAATACTGTTCATCATCATCATCATGTTCCTCTGTCCAGCTGACCATGGAACAGAAGAGCCACATTTTAACTCTTCAACAGCCCTGTAAAAATACTGTTCATAATCATCATCATCATCATGTTCCTCTGCACTCCTCTTGGAGCTGACCATGGATCAGAAGAGCCACATTTTAACTCTTCCGCAACGTAGCCCTGTAAAAATCACTATTTGTTTTTTATCACTATTTGTGTTTTTGTTTTTTTTCATTCTGCTCTCTTGTATCAGGGGTTTCCGTGGTAATTTGTTTGACATGATGAGGTTGCCAACCTCATGCACAACCTCATATTTGTCATCATGTACGACACGCCTGAGGGAGCTTTAGCCCTTTTCTTTCATTGTCTCTTCAAACACACACACACACACACACCCCCCCCCCCAGAACTATATATACGAGGGACGGTCAAAAAGTAATGCCTCGTAATTTTTAATTTTATTCAATAGGCAAAAAAAATGGATAAAATTCACATTGAAATGTAGCCCCAAGTCTGAACTTCAAAAATTTATTTCTCAATGTAGTCTCCGTTATTTGTTACAGTTTTTGTCCATCTTCTCACAAGGGCATGTATCCCCGCACGGTAAAAATGTGTGTTCTTTTTCCTAAACCACTGGGGTACGGCGCGTTTAAGGGTCTCGGTGGCCTCAAAGTGATGTCCGCGAAGATCTTCTTTCAGTGGTCCAGACAGATGGAAGTCAGAAGGTGCAAGATCGGGACTGTAAGGGGGATGTGGTAATAATGTCCAGCCAAATTCTGCAATCGCATCAATGGTGCGTTTAGCGGTGTGTGGCGTGGCATTATCGTGCAACAGTAGTGCAGTTCTCTGATCTTTTAATGGGTAAAGTCGCCAAAGATGACCTCTAAGCTTCTTCAAAGTTTCAGTGTAACGGTCTGCATTCACCGTGTTTCCCTGTTCCAAGAAGTCGAGAAGAATCACACCCTTCTCATCCCAAAACACGGAGGCCATAACTTTCCCTACAGATGGTGAACTTTTGAACTTCTTTCTTGTCGGCGATGTTGTGTGATGCCATTCCATTGACTGCCTCTTGGATTCTGGTTCAAAAAATGAACCCAAGTCTCATCACCTGTCACAATATTCGATAAAAACTCTTCTCCTTCAGTTTCGTAACCGTGCAGGAGGTTGATGGCTATGGTTTTCCTTGTTTCTTTATGTCTGTCTGTCAACATTCTGGGTACCCACCGTGCACAAACCTTTGAATAACCCAGGTCTTTAATGATGTTCTAGACACTGCTTTTACTAATGGACAACATGGAAGAAAGTTCATCCAGTGTTACCCGACGGTCACCCCGAATGATGCCATCAACTCGATGAATGTTGTGTGGAGTCACTGCGGTAGACGGATGGCCAGTCCGCTTTGCGTCAGCCATTGAGGATTGACCTACTTCAGCTTCGTCACAACGATGTACCCAACGTCGGACAGTGCTAACATCCACTGTTGAATCTCCATAAACATTCTTCAAACGTTCGTGGATGCGCATTGGGGTCTCGCCTTCAGCATTGAGGAATTCTATGACATAACGTTTTAACCGTACGTCTTTGGCAGCCATTTTTAAACTGTTACAGTGGTGCCACCTGTTACTGAAATGGGTTGGTAATGCTATACAGTGCAGAAGAGTGTTTGAGGAATCCTGCTAAATTTACAAATTGCACACCGATGCAGTATTTACATACATAAAAAATAGGAGGCATTACTTTTTGACCGTTATAGTTAGGGCTAGGATTTTAATGAACTAAAAATTGCTAGAAAATGACCTATAAAAATGCATTTATGACTCAAAAATGAAACACATTTATATTCAACTGAGCAATGTTTTGGTTATGCCCCCAAAAAAAGATGCAAAATCATTAAATTCCTAGCCCTATACATGATACATCTTTAGCTGAACAGAGTGGAGCCTACATGACAAAAACCTCCAGCATGAGAATGGAGGTAGAGGCAGTTACTGCAGCACTGAGGTGGCTGTCTGAAACTCCATCAACCAGGGCAGTTATATTGTTAGACTCTCAAGCCATGCTTCCGAAAGTTCAGAACGGATGGCTGCGGCAGGAATGGAAAACATCAATAGAATCCTCAAGTCTTCAAGAACTGGTGTGGATCTACTGTCCTGGTCATGCACGGGTACGTGGCAATGAGAGAGCTGACAGACTGGCCTCGAGAGCACCCATAGTGGGGACACTGGACATGGATAAGGGAGAGATACTAAGGGCTATTAATGATCGCCTGCTGGATAATGACACTGCAATGGATGAATCAACAAGGCTGAGGCTGTTGGAGTTTGGCATCAAACGTGGGACTAGCAGAAATGGACGTGAGAGAGGATGCATCCGTCATATGTACAACCAGCATGCTACAGGTACAATTAGCATTCATACTCTTCGACATTTGCTGAGGGAGACTGAGCACCTATGGGTTTGCCCGGAGTGCAGTGAGGTTGATTCTGATTAACAATAACATCTTTAGAGGGCTCAATGTTACTAAAGTAGATCCCAAAAACTCCTAGGTTGCCGACCTCTGTTGTAAGCTGTCACTTAGAGATGCCTTTTGTTAGGTTTTTTTTTTAAATGCAACACACTGTCACACCAGGCCATGTATTTCCCAGGGGTCTCTGAAGGGACAAAGAAATAATAGGACTACTACACCCTCATGCATGACATACAAGGCTACTAATATAGGTTGGGCATGGGGCTGGTGACCTCATCATGTAAAACATATTGCCACAGAAACCAGCACTCTGAGAGTATGTGAATGTTTGGTACAGGCTTCCTGGAAGGGGATCAGCTACAGTGATGGCTTCATGCTCTGTAGGAAGCACAAAAGTAAATGATGATGGTGGTGGTGATGATGGTGATGACGATGATGGTGGTGATGATGATGGTGGGGATGATGGTGGTGGTGATGAGGATGGTGGTAGTAATGGTGTTGTTGATGATGGTGGTGATGATGATGGTGGTGATGATGATGATGGTGGTGGTGGTGGTGATGATGGTGGTGGTGGTGATGATGATGATGGTGGTGATGATGATGATGGTGGTGTTGATGATGATGATGATGGTGGTGGTGATGATGATGGTGGTGAAGATCATGATGATGGTGGTGAAGATCATGATGATGGTGGTGAAGATCATGATGATGGTGGTGAAGATCATGATGATGATGAAATTGTCAGGCCACAGAATGCCATCTATGACATTTTTAGGAAGCTAAGAAATCATCTTTTCTTTTCCAGCTGCCGATGCTTATGTTTTGCTGGAGGTGTACAGTGCTCTTGTTAGACAAGGACAAGGCATGGGTCTTAGCCAAAGTGACCTTGAGCCCCGGGTAACCTTGAGAATGAAGTCCACCATGGACAGAAAGAAGGAGAAGGTAGCAAGTGCTAACAAGTCTCGCATAGCCCAGTATGTAAGTGTCTGAACTGCAAATGTCTTCATGAATTATAGACCAACTGTCTACACAACTCAAGACAGTCTTTGTAATGAGTTAGTCCCATCTCTACATCTTACGTGTGCATTGATGGTCTTAGACATGTCTGATTCCTCCTTAATGGTACATTTTGACAGACTGGTTTTAATCCATTTCTTGATGTTTTATTAAATAATGAAGGAAACCTAAGCCCTGTGAGTAGTAAATAAATAAAAAAAAAGGTAATTAACAGGCACTCATTGGACAGAAAGGAGGACACCAGATGACAGAAAAGAAATATAAGTGATAGGCTTGCAATGAAAGTAAATCGGGAAAGGACACACAGCCAGTTTAGCACCCCAGAAAAAGTGCTTCATTGGCTGAGGTCATTCTCACAGCACCTACACAACTATGGTAAACAGGACCCGTGAACAACTCTGATATTGAAAGACTCAATCACTAATATAACTTTCCAATCAGCAAGTACAAACCAAATAAAGGCAGAAATACTTGTCTAGTAATGTGTATAGAAAGATGAACAGCACAGGATAGATTGGTAGGTCACATAAAAAATGATGCCTATCACCAGCTATGTAGGCGAGACCAGATCATCATTTTCTGCTTTCTTACTGGTCACAATAGGTTGTGGTACTATCTTTATCACAAGTACAGGATTGGTCCAACAGATCTCTGCTCCTGTGGCACCAGCCTCATGACAGCCAAACATCTGCTCCAGTCCTGCCCAACTTACAGCAGTGAACAGAGTGGCATATGGCAACAACCCACTTCTCTAAATGAAAAACTGTTTGGAGATTCAGGAACCTTGAGCTGACTACTGCTTTTATTAGTCATAATGTAGAAGTCTGAGGGCAAACAAAGAAGAAGAAGAAGCATTACCAATATTTATTTCTTGATGTTTCATTCCAGATTAATCTTCATGTCAGCCCTTCCTTCCATTCTTCTTTGTCATTCGCTCATATGTAACCACATAAATCTCTCTCATAAAGTGGGTGATCTGTCTCAGGTTTCTTAACCATACATTAAATAAAAATTATTAGTTGTACAAGATAAAATTAACATCGAGAGAAGATAATGAAGCAATAATGCCAAACAAACTGTACTTACTGGCTTCTAGCACACACACACACACTGTGGGTGCTGTCATTACCATGTACCCCTGCATGACCAGGACAGTAGACCCACACCAGCTCCTGCAGATTCGAAGCTTCTATGAATGTTTTACATTCATGCCGTAGCCAACCATTTTGAACCTTTCGAAGCATGGACTAAGAGTCTGACACAATAACTGCCTTTGTTAATGAAGTTTCAGTTAGCCACCTTAAGGCTGCAGTAGCTGCCTCTACCTCCATTCTCATGCTGGGAGTTGTTATTTTGTAAGCCTCGATATGGTCGGCAACGATTTAGCCCTTTACCCTAGCAGAGAAGCCCCAACCTGATTTCTTACCATCGTTCACAGACCCATCAGTATACTCAATGGCATCATTATCCCATGATCAGGTATCAGCTGATTAATTTCCAGTTCTGCTTTACTATTGCCCTAAGTTTTACACTCTCTGCCAAGGATGATGATGACTCCAATCAATCAATACCCTTTAGCTCCCCAAGGAGCATAGGCCTTCAACAAACACATGCCAAGTCCTCCTGTCACCTGCCATTAGCTCAAGTTCTTTCCATGTTTTCCTCATCATTTTCACCTATGTATCCAGTTCTCTTCTCCATGTGTTTTTTGGTCTACCTCTGCCTCTCTTTCCCTGAGGATTCCAGAACAAGGACTGCCTTGTAATGCTATCAACAGGTTTCCTCAATGTGTGTCCTATCCATCGTCAGCATCTTCTTCTCAACTCTTGTTCTACTGGCACTTGTCTGGTTCTTGTTATCAGTTCCACATTTGTGACTTTGTCATAACATTTCAGTCCTTCTATTCTACGCAAGCACCCGTTTATAAAAGTCTGTAGCTTTTTAGTTGTTTTTGTTGCTCTCCATGTCTCAGAGCCATACAATAGGACTGACTTGACATTTGAGTTGAAGATTCTTATTTTCATGTTGGACTTGATTTCTCTTGTTCTCCATATGTTTCCCAATGCAATGAAAGCTCCTCTTGCTTTTTGTATTCTTATTTTGAAATCATTGTCTGTCCCTCCAACTTTGTCTATATTACTGCCAAGATATGTGTAAGATTCTACATCTTTTAGTGGTGTTTCTTCAAGTTCAACCTTGTTATCATTTCTTGCATTTATTCTCATAATCTTTGTCTTTTCCCTGTGTATTTTCAGGCCCACTTTTGTTGTGACCTCTCATCGAGTATTTTCATTTTGTCTTGCACTCAAGAAATTTACAACAGTATATAGCTATAGACAACAGTATAATGTCAGATATCTAAGAAATCGAGAAAAATTTTCAATCACAGTATCCAACAAATACCAAATACTCCAACAGCTGAAAGATGAGGTAGATACGAAAGACCACTGGCAACAAGTAAAAAATATATTGAACGAGACATGTGAAGAAGTACTGAGAAAAAGAGAACATCAGCATAAAGCATGGATAACAACAGAAACCATTAGCTAGATAACAGACAGGAAAAACAAGAAAGCAGACTTAAACAGAAGCAAAACCAGAAGCTCCAAAGCCCAGGCTCATGAAGTGTACATAGAAGCAAACAAAGAAGTAAGAAGAAACATCAAAAGAGACAAGAGGAAGTATATTGAAGAGTTGGCAAGGTAAGCAGAGGAAGCTGCAGCCAAAGGAAATATGAGGGACCTGTACAACAACACAAAGATGCTAACAGGGAAATATAAGCAAGCAAATGGCCTCATAAAAGATAAGAATGGAAAATTGCTTAGTAATAGACAAGAACAAATGAAGAGATGGACAGAACATTTTGAGGAACTTCTCAATAGACCAGCTCCAATTAATCCCCCAGACATCCAGCCAGCAGAAGAGGAGCTACAAATCAGCTGTGAACAACCAAGTAGAGAAGAAATAAAGAAAGCCATAAAGCTTCTGAAAGATGGAAAAGCAGCTGTTCCAGATGGCATTCCAGCAGAGGCCATCAAAACAGATATTGATACCTCTACAGAGATATTATACAAACTACTTGGCAAAGTCTGGGAGAGAGAGGAAATACCAGCAGAATGGAAGGAAGGTTATCTGGTCAAGTTGCCTAAGAAGGGAAATTTACAAGACTGCACAAATTATAGAGGAATAATGTTACTATCAGTGCCAGGAAAAGTATTAAACAGAATCATCCTTGAGAGATTAAAAGAGTCCACAGACAAGGAACTGAGAGATGAACAAGCAGGTTTTCGACAAAACAGATCCTGTATAGACCAGATAGCCACACTGAGAGTAATAGTTGAACAAAGTGTGGAATGGAATTCACTGCCATACATCGGTTTCGTGGACTATGAAAAGGCATTTGACAGTGTAGACAGAGAATCACTTTGGAAATTGATGAGGCATTATGGAGTTCCCATGAAGATCATTAACTTAACACATTAACTACCGCAAGCCGCTGTCAGCGGCTCACAGAATAATCACATTTGGACCGCAAGCTGCTCAGAGCGCCAATCTAATTTTAGTAATAAAACGAATGAAAAATGTACTGAAACACTCTGATCTGGTTCGAGATTTTAAGTTGCCACCGGAAAACAAATTCCCAAAGCATGGTTGTTGTAGAACACTGGAAAATTGATATTATGTTCATATTTTTCAGCGTTGTGGGTTAGTTACCAAATCGTGTACAAACTGTTTACCGTGGCAACTAGTGATAGGACTACAAAAAATGCGTGCACATCTCGTCTAACGGCTGAATAGGATAGAAACGTGTTTCAACAATTGACTGATAGATCTAGTGACGAGGACAAGAGTGAAAACGGTGTGCACATTGATTGAAATTGTGATTTTGATAGAGATGGGGCGCAAGCAGTTATAATTGTGAAAATATTGCAAGTCCTCGGCCATCGGAGGGCCGTTAAATAGCAACAACCTCTGTTAGAGTTACAACCGGTGTTTATTGTAATAGTACATTCATTTATCTTTAAAATGACGTGTAATTCATAAAAATCTATAAACAATTACGAAAACTACAGCTTACTTTGTGCAAACACCTACAGGATGAAAATGGGAAAAAAATTTAATTCGGCCACAGTGTGTTTTTCAATTCGGTAGTTAATGTGTTAATAAGGAAGACCTATGAAGACATGACATGCAGAGTTCTTCATGAAGGACAACTTATAGAACCGTTTGGGATTAGAACAGGAGTGAGACAGGGATGCCTCTTGTCTCCATTTCTTTTCTTACTAGCAATAGATTGTGTTATGAAAACATCAACATTACACAACAGAAATGGAATCCATTGGAATCTGACTAAACAGCTTGATGATCTAGATTTTGCAGATGACTTGGATCTTCTGTCCCATAAACCATATTCAAATGCAAATGATGATGTCTTGCTGGTAGTTAATCCAGTTCTCATTGGTAACATTTTGAAAGACGCTATACATTAATACTGACCTGTTAAAATAGGTAATTTCAAAATACATCAGGGAGAGGGAACAGAAAATATTATATACACAGCTATGAAACAAAACCTAAAGGCTGCACTATAAATCTGTCAGTCCCGCGGAACAATCATTGAAGTTCACTGGTAGTTAAAGAGTTAAATACCACAGAATAAAGAATTATACGTGAGGCTTGGTCGTTTAAAACTTGCCAGTAAATCTTTCTTCTTTAAAGTTTAAAAAAGGTAAAGGTAGTCCCCTAGCAGTTACTGCCGTTTGGGAGTGAAGTGTTAGAGACTTCATTATATTAGGTCCAGCATCGAGAGGTCGGTGACCAGTTCCCTTCCATACTGCCTTTTCCCTTCCTAACTCAAGAGCAAAGTCAGGTAGCCAATTACAGCTGTGTAGACTAGAGCATGTTGATGCTGTGAATCGAACTTGGCACCTAAACTAATGAGGTTTATGGTTTACTTTGCTATACATTAACACAAGCTTGTTAAGAGATGGCACACACACAGACAAAGAACCAGAACTATTCTGTTTTAACAGTTCGGCTTAATGTGCTCCTTTCTATTTGAGAATCAAACTTTTCTGTTGTCTAGTATTAATTCCTTATGATTGCCTTCAACATACCCATTTAGTTGTATTATTTACTCTCTGTTTCGTGTGTCGGGGTAGCTAAGAGGAATGGCATCCGCCTCAAATTCTAAAGGTACCAGGTTCGATTCCGAGTAGAAGGAATGTAATTTATGGAAATTGTTTTAAAAACCAGTGGTCCTAATGATGTTATACTCCCCCCTGGTCTCCTGAGTAGTGAGATCGGATGCCTAACCTTATTTGATAAGGGCTAAAAAATAGGAGGCCCCGTGTGCAAGTTGCGCATGTTAAAAATCGCACAGCCGTGCCTTGGCAATATTTAAAAATTAGAAACCTACCCACCACAAAACTATATATAGACTGCGATTCCTATATACACTCATTGGGATTCTCGTCTGTGTTATGGAGTTTGTGCACTGTGCTGAGATCCTCCTTTTATGATCTAAGGGAGGAGATCGGAGCACTGATGGAGTTGTCCATGTGCAATGAAGATAGTCCTTAAAACCAAACTCTGTTTCATTTGCTAACCTCTGGAATTTTTGTTCTCAGCAAATGCAGGTACCAGCCATGCTGCCTTTGTCTGTGCGGTCTCCCAAAGAGCTTCGTGTTGTGTGTGATACAATGCTGCAAGGCTTAGGCAGTCAACTGCGAACTTGTGGAGTGGATACATACATCCTGAGTAGCTCACAGAGACACAGTGATGCCATACAGGTGGGATACTTGCTAAGCGTTAGATCTGTATGTTTTGGGACCTAAGACACGTCAACAGTGAGAAATGCAGTTAGCAACCCATAGCTAGACTGCTTGCGTCAGGGTCAGCGAACCAGAGCTGACCAAGACCCTACTCCACCTCCAAGAGGTGGTCCTGGAAAACAGGCTGCATCACTGCAGTCTGGCTGAGTGAGTAGGGATCGAAGAGGGAAGGCTGACCCGGTTCCAAAAATGCTGTGCTGAAGTCGGATGTGTTGGCCGAATGGCGCAAATATCGCAGCTTCGCTGTAAACAGACACAATGCAACCAACGTCCTTTTCAGGGCGAACAAAAAAGAAGAAGAAGAAGATCTGTATGTTTTTAAAAAAAATTGGTTATGTGTGTGTGCATGTGCATATATGCATCAATACTTAGGACACCCTGTAACGTAACAAGAGAGGTCAGTAACATTATTCTTTACCGTCTGCATTTGAAGCCCTTTATGTCATAAAAAGAGGTGTGAGACAAGGGTTGCCCTACAAATAAGGAAATGCCAGGACTGAACATCAGTGGAAGACTAATAAACAACCTTAGATATGCAGAAGATACATTTTTGTTAGCTGAAAATGATCAGGACTTACAAGAACTAGTGAAGCAAGAAGTCTTGAATATGGATGGGACATTAACATTGAGAAAACAAAAACTATGATAATTAGCAAACTAGACAGTAAACCAACACTAAAGATAAGCATAAATGGGAAAATCCTGGAACAAGTCAAGAGTTTCTTATATTGGACATATAATAACAGAGGATGGCAGATGTGAAACAGAAATAATGAAGAGAATAGGAATGGCCAGAGCTACATTCAACAACATGAGATAGATACTAACATCTGAACAGTTAACTCACAAATTAAAACTGAGAATCGTCAAGTGTTATATACATTATTCATTACTGTATGGTGTAGAAACATGGACAGTATACAAGCAATTGGATGAAAGAATTGAGGCACTCGAGTTGTGAATATATAAAAAAATGGGATGCGTCTCATGGAAAGAGAAGAAATAAAGATGTCCTAGAAAACCTGAGAATCAAAAGAGAACTAATGAAAATCAAAATTAGACAGCTAAAATATTTTGGTCATGTAAAAAGACATAACACCTTGCAGAAGACCATAATAGAAGGCAGACGTGTAAAGGGAATGCAGTGCTATAAGTGGGAAGATAACAGTTGGATATCCATTGCAGCCAGCCTTCGTTGTGGAGATGGCAGCTGATGATGATGAGATCATATAGTGCATGCCATAAGAGGAGACTAATATACCTGTCACAAAAAGTAGGGGATATTGAATTTAAAAGTTATCCAAAGACAATATATTTCAAATTAGTTCATTTATTCCTTCGTACAAGTAAACTTGAGCATCATAACAAGACATTGCGGTATAAGAAGTTTTATGGCTTTACTCACATGATTTTAGTCGTACTGGCAACCAAGGCGGGGTAGGTACTTCATTTTCACAAAAATATTCCAATATTTCTAAAAACGTGTAGGGCCCCCGTTTGCCGCTAAACATGCATTGCAACGACGTCTCATACTGCAAATAAGCCTTCTGATGTTGTCTTGAGGAATTCACTGCCACTCCTGCTGAAGGGCCTGGGCTAACTGCTGAAGAGTCTGTGGAGCGGCTGGACGTTGTTGGACGCTTCTATTCAGGAGGTACAACAAATGCTCAATAGGAGACAGGTCGGGGGACATCGGCGGCCACGGTAACGTTCGGATATGCTGCATCTGAAGGTGATCTTGGACGACGCGAGCACGGTGAGGACGTGCATTGTCATCCTGGAAGATGAAATCTGGTCCGTGCCGTTGAGCAAATGGCACAATGATAGGCTCGATGATGTTGTCACGGTAGTAGAGCCCTGCGATATTGACCTGGCATATGTGAAGGTCGGTCCTGTCATTCATACAGATGCCTGCCCACACCATTACACTGCCACCTCCATAATGGTTGTGTGCAACAGTTGCAGGAGGCCGGTAATGCTCACCTCGCCGTCGCCAGACACGTATTCAACGATCATGAAAATCCAAAACGAAACGGGACTCATCAGAAAACATCACTGATGCCCACTGTTGATTGGTCCACCGATGATGACATTGGCACCAATCAATTCTTGCTCGCCTGTGTTGTGGTGACATGGGCAAAGCTACAAACGGTCTGCGTGAGGCCAGTTGCACTTGGTGCAAACGGTTTCGTACTGTCTGAGTTGAGACCCGGATCCCAGTGGTCTGTTGAAGGTGTTGCTGAAGTTGAGTAGCATTTAGAGTCCTAGTTCTGAGGGCCTGAGTAACAAGAAGTTGATCTTGGCGGCGTGTAGTGACTCTTGGGCGGCCAGTCCGAGGCAAATCAGCCACTGTGCGGAAATTTTGATACCTGTTCCACAGTCTGCTGACAACTGACTGTGAAACATTGAGGTTCTGAGCAACATCCACTTGCTGGCTTCCGGTTTGCAACATGCCTATGCCTATCCATCTCTGCTGTTCTGTCAAATGTTCCATGACGAAGAAAAGAAATTTTATCTGTTGCAGTCTTTTTATACCTGTCCATGGTGAGTAGTGTTCATCAAACCCGAGATACTTGCATTTTTGTGAAAAAGAATAATGTGTGAACTTTACGGATGGGCCCCACCTCTGTTCTTGGGATTGGCTTACTCATCACGAGTCACCAGGTCAACATGATATTGCACGTGAGAGTGGAGAAGAGCGTGCTGGATATGTCCATACAACCATTAAATTACGAAATCCACTCTTTTGTAAAATAATACATACCATCTTAAAATATCCCCTACTTTTTGTGACAGGTATATAAGGTTTGCATGGTGCTGTCAACCTTATCATGTAAAACTAATGTCTACAACAGTGGTAGCTCCATGCTCCATAAGGAGCGAAAAAGGAAATAATGATGATAGTGATGGGATGTATAAAAGTGTGTAAATGTAACTACCATGTACCACAATGACACACCCTCGAGCTGTCTAGAGTCAGTACCTAGGAAATGACTCAGTTGAGCGCAAAACTCAATCTTTGTCACGAAGTGGATTTAAGTTTATAGAGTTTGCCTGAATGAAAGCAAGACCCTAGTATGAGAAAGTCTGAGAAGATAGAATTTAGATGAAAATTGACATGCCTGTGGACAGATGAGACTATTGGCTCAAAGGCTAGAACCAGGATTTGACTCTCCCCTTGCCGCTTCGTGACTTCAGAAAAGCTATAGAATCCCCCCCCTCTAACTACCTTTAAACACAAGGAGATAAGGTGTATAAAACGACCACAGACACCACTATACAGACAACATAGAGTAAGTATAGAGTGTAGAAGCTGATCCAGTATATATTATAGATAAATTTATTTACACACAGAAATCATTAAAGTTCATCATACATCAATCAAAAAATTAGCGTGCACTGTTGCACGGCCTGAAAACAAAGTAACAATGAAATTAGATAGACACTAGAAAAACCCCACTCACATTCACTCTTTCTGACACCCTGCTGGGGAACAATAAAATGGTTAGTGATTTACACAAATCTAATTTGGTGGGGCTGTCAACTTTAGCCTCCACTCTCTAACACTAATAAGATTTCTGCTGTTGCCGTCCTGTTGCCTCTTCCTAAAAAGAACGTCTACACAGCTTTCCACTTTTTAGGCGATATGCGCCGCTAACTAACACCACTGGAAATGCTAAAATAATAGACTTGGCTTACAACGATGGCTCAGTGTTTATCCGTCAAATGGATACTGAACAGACCCTACTGGTCCTGTCTATTTTCTCCCTCCTTCTCTCTCTCTCTCTCTCCCTTTCTCCTTGGTTCAGTGTCTCTACCCTCGACGACTGATGATACGGCGTCTCCGTTACGCTCTTCTCTCGTTACTTTCAGGACCCAGGTATTTTAACACTATCACCTGCTCCTGAAGTCGGTGATGATGCTGATGTTCGGGTATCAAGCATGAGGTGCTTGATTAACTGTCGAAAAAAACTTCTCGGCTGCTGAATAGCTTCTCTACTTCCCTCTCTTAACCCGCTTCGGATTTAGAGGAAAACCACAGTCTTGATTTCTGGCTGTATGCAATTTAAACCAGTCTCGCTGAAGAGTTGAACTTCACTGAAATAGACCGTTTAGGTTATTTTCTTTTCACTGCTGGCAATATCTCGAGTCCTCTGACCCCTGAGATATGTCCTGTTGCCATGGGTAAGTTTGCATATGGGCAAATTTACGCTCCCCCCACTGTTCTGCCGTGACTCGCAATTACCGCTGTTTTTCTCCACAGTGGAGACGATAAATACGTAGCTTCACGGCTGGCAATTATTTCTTCAGATAGAGACTTGCCCACAGTTTAACAACTGATTATATACAAGAGAAAAACCCCCGCGGATCGCCTACGCATCTGCTAAGTTATCCACTCGGGCCAATGGAACCGCTTAGAAAAATAAAATAACTAGCGACCTACGCCAATCAGATTTGAAAACAACGCGAAAACCGTGTGTCCAAAAATTTCGTCACGTTACGTGACGTTTCTGACGCGTCATACAGGCGTCCATGAAAATAGTGATTTTCGTAAACAACAAAAATCTACGTGATCGCGGAAAATCAGAAGAAAGTAAAACTGGTGGGAGTAAGAAATAAACCTACCGTCATAAAAAAAGAACCCATTTAATTACCTACATAAAATACCAACCACGATATATATTCAAATGAGAAGAAACATGGCAAACACATATAGTTACAAAGAGAAGAAGAATGGTAAAAATCCAAAATAGAACAACATAATTGGGCCTGTTGAAAGACAGAATTACAGTGCAGCATCACAATCTTCAGCACACTTTTTGGTATAAATACTTGTTTATGGGGTCAGAGTAGCTAAGAAGTATGGCGTCCGCTTCGAATTCTGGAGGTAACGGGTTCGATTCCCAGTAGAAAGAATATAATTTATGGATATTTTTTTTTTCAGAACCAGTGGTCCTAATGATGTCATACTGATGTCATAGAAACCTACCCACCACACAAAAATTTATAGAATGTGTGATTCTCATATACTCACATTGGGATTCCCACCGGTGCTATGGAGTTGGTCCACTGTGCTGAGATCCTCCTTGTGTGATCTAACGGAGGAGATTGGAGCACTGATGGAGTTGTCCGTGTGCAGTGAAGATAGTCCTTTGAACCAAACCAGTATCATAACCCGGGGGGGGGGGGGCGGGGGGGCGGGGGGGGGGGGGGGGGGGGGGGACAATTTTAGGACCCACTGGATCTGGAAAAAAATTCCATTACATAATATTCCTGCACTGGGAACCCAGTACCTTTAGAATTAGAGGTGGACACCTTACCTCTTAGCCACTCTGACTCATCATCATCACTTGTATTATACAAATGCTCAACTGGACACCAACTCACAACACTACTTATTGTTAGGGTAAAACAGCAACAGATTATGATGGTTTCAAAAACTAACCACGCGCACTTGTAAACAATGAATGTAGCTCCCTCACAGAGCAGAGGTCAATTCATCCATGCAACCAAACACCCTTAAAAAAAAACAATGGCGCAAGTGATGGCACTGACAGAAACATTATTCCTCTGTAATTTGTAATATAGATACAATTAGAGAGACAGACAGTGATATCAAAACAAGAATACTAAAGACTAGATTAACTTTCATTGCATTGGGAAATATGTGATCAAAAGAAGTCAGGTCTAACACAAAAATCTGAATGTTCAATTCAAGTGTCAAGTCAGTCCTATTGTATGGCTCTGAAACATGGAGAACAACAAAAACAACAACAAAAAAGCTGCAGACGTTCATAAATGGATGTTTGCCTAGAACAGAAGGATAGAAGTGGTATGACAAGATCACTAATGTGGAACTGATGACAAGAGCCAGACAATGCTAATGGAATGAGAGAGAAGAAGACACTGGAGATGGATAGGACACACATTGAGGAAACCTGTTGGTAGCATTACAAGGCAGTCCTTGTTCTGGTATCTCAGTGGTGAAAGAAGTAGGGGAAGACCAAAGAACACATGGAGAAGAGAACTGGAGACAGACATGAAGGGGATGAAGAAGACCTTGAGCGGATGGCATGGGACAGGAAGACAGGGCATAAGTTTGTTGATGACCTTTGCTCCTTGGGTAGTTGAGATGAAGAAGAAATACACATGATGATGATGGTTATAAAAAGCAAAAATTCATTTTTGTGTGTTTGGGTTTTTTTTCTTCCTGTAGGTCAGCAGACGAGAGAATCGTATTGTTCTTTCATCGGGGAAAGCTTATGATCAGGTCAGTATGTGACGATCTTCTATGACCTATTTTTTTTACCTTTTAAATAAGGTTTTTGTAATTTTATTACAAGTTAGTGATTGTAAATGATAAATTGTGATGCATGAACGCAGTAACATGTGAGTAATTTGAGATACTGTGTTATTGGTATCATGGGCGGGGAAAATGTTTTTCAAATACTCGTGCAGTGGTGAAAATATTATTATAATTTAATATGTAATGAAAATTTACATGTGTTTGAAGACACTTTTTCTGAAATGTCACATTCTAAGAACACTTAGTTCAACATTCTGAAATGTCTCATTCTTAGAACACTGGTTTCATCGTTCTGAGATATCACATTCTGAGAGCACAGAGTTCATGTGCAAATGTCACATTCTAAGAACACTAAGTTTAACATTCTGAAATGTCACATTCTTACAACACAGTTTAATATTCTGAAATGTCACATTCTAAGAACACTTGAGTTTAACATTCTAAAATGCTGCATTCTAGGAATACCTGAAATATCACATTCTTAGAGCACTGAGTTTAATGTTCTGAAATGTCGCATTCTAAGAGTGCCGAGTTTAACTTTCTGAAATGTCTTATTCTAATAATACTGAGTTTAACATTTCAAAATGTCACATTCTGAGTACACTCTGAAGTGTCACACTCTTAGAGCACTGAGTTTAACATTCTAAAATGTCATATTCTAAGAACACTGAATGTAACATTCTAAAATGTCACATTTTAAAAACACTGAGTTTAACTTTCTGAAATGTCACATTCTAAGAAAACAGTGTTGAATGTTCAATATCATTTTGATGATTCAGAATAGATCGTCACTTACAAAAGTAGTTTTAATGTATTTAATGTCTTTTTTTTGTGTGTGACAAATATACTGTCTGATGACAGATAAGCTGAAGTTTAGTGAAATATACAAATATTAAAATTGATATTTTTTAACCAAATTCAACATTTTTCTTGTTTTTCTCTGTCATATATGCTGATGTTGCTGATTTTGTGTCATAACATCACAAATTAAAAAAAAAAAAAGAAGAGTTTTAGGAGAAATGTGATGATTCTAAGCATGAAATAAATAGAATGAACAATATTCTGTAAAAAATTGTTGATTATTTTTAATATGAAAAAACTGTTTTTCTGTTGACTCATATTTCTAAACTTTATAGTGACAAATTTAAAGAATGATTACATTAATGCCATAAAAAGGGATGAAATATTACCACAGGTTAAATAAAAAGATACATGTAAATGCTCTCCACATGTAAGCCTACCTTGCCATTGGTTGGAGAGCTTGAGTGCCCCAATGATCCCAGGAGCTATGCCGGTGGGAGTTTTACTCCTGGCAGGGTCACCCAAGCTGGACAGGTCCTTGGTGAGGGTTCAGACTAAATGGGCTGAGGAGTGGGTGGAACCCTATAGGTGTAGATGCAGAACCCACCGCCGAGTGGTACATGCTCTGGTCTGCACCAATCCACTCCCACTTCATGGGTTAAATGCTTTCTTGCCTCACTCTTCACTGTTTGTCCTCTATCCTTTAAAGCCAGGGAGTAAACCCTGTCCTGCCCATGGCGACTGCTGCCCCAATTGGCTATGTGTGGTGTACCCGTAAACGGGGCCTCCCAGTACTGAGGCACAGCTAAGTCTCCGATGTCGCTCATTGGTGCAGCCACCTCACTGTACTATTGTATTGGACATGTGGTGTAGCATACATACAGACGTGAAGTGGCAGGGAAGCAAACCTGTAAAAACTGTTTGCTGAAATTGGATGTGTCGGGCCGAAAGGCACAGATATCACAGCATGGCTATAAACTACGGCACAACGTAAATAACACTCAAAACAGCCTGAGTTGAGAGAGATGGCTGGACGAATGCAAACAACAACAACACAAATTGGCCCAACATCACAATCCCCCCTGTGGTGAAGCATGTTGAGAACCCAGCATTGCACACTAAGCTTGGGGGAATTACATTAGTTCTAGACTTAATACTGGCTCTTGACTGGGTGGCCGCATGCAGGAGATTTCTACATTGGGGAGATGGCAGGTGATGGGTACTGGGAAATGGCTCTGTGCCGGACGTGAGGATTCCTTGGGAGAGCCCAGAACCAGAGCACAGCATCGTGTAAGCTCTGCATAATTGGAGAGCCCCCCCCCCTCCCTGGATGACGGGGAATGCACAGTATGCCACACCACCTATCTCCAACTGCTAACTTAAAACCAGATGTGGGGCCCCCTGGATGCATGCCAGGCCAAGATAAAATGTCTGGGAAAGAGACTGGAGCTCAGAACTCCCAACTCAATATGTTGCGGGATGGCAGAAAAGCCACAGGAAAGACCTAGGTCTATTTTGAAGATAATGCCAAGCACAACCATACTTTCACCATACGAGCTTGGACGCCGCCTCGGTAAACAAGGTCCGCGCAGAGCAGCGACACCCCAGGCTGCTTGCGAAAAGTCTACTACTGGGAACATAAACATATTACAAATCAACATTGCAGGCATACAAAACAAGAAAGAAGAACTGCTCAAAACATTAAATGACAACAAGATCCATATTGCAGTACTCCAGGAAATCATTCCACCCAGAAAAACCCTTAACATCCCTGGATACACCCAGTATTGCTGCACATGCAAGAAATGTCAAGGACTTATGACACTCATAAGAAATGACACTCAAGCAGATGTACGAAACATCCCAGGCAGTGGTGACATAGACATGCAGCAAGTTCACTGCTGGTTCAGAGGAAACAAATACACCATCTATAATGTTTACTGCCCCCCAACATCTGCTGGAAACATCAATATCCAATACACCACATATTAGAGAACTATAATAGCTGGAGACTTAAACGCCCATTCACCATCATGGGGATATAAAACATACAACAAAAGAGGCAGGGAAGTAGAAGAAATCTGCAACATGTCCAACCTGATCCTACAACAGAACAAAAGGTCAAAACCCACTCTTTTGCACAGAGCTTCAGGCACGGCCAGCAGACCTGATCTTACCATTGTATCAGCTGACATTACAGACATTTGCACTTACACAGTCCTGGAAGATATTGGGAGTGACCACAGGCCAATACTAATTACTATAGACAGACAGAATAAATCCAGACAAAAGAGAAAGACCTACTGGAATTACAAAAGGGCTAACTGGACAACATACGCAACACTTTCAGATAGCAGATTCAGCAGCATTGACATATTAGATACAGTAGAGAATACATACGACAATATCACAAAGACAATACTTGAAATAGCAAACAAAACAATACCAAAAGGCAGCCACAAACGTTTCAGCCATTTCTGGACTCCAGAACTAGAAAAGATTGTAAAAGAGCGCAGACAAGCCAGAAGATAGGTGGAAAAAGAACCCACCAGAGCCAACAAAATAATTTATAACAAGCTCACAGGACAGGTAAGATATCACATTAAGAAAGCAAAGAAAGAAGCATGGACAAAAACATGTGAAAGTCTGGATTTAAAGAATGAAGGGCACAAAGCATGGAAGCTCCTGCACTGTCTTGATGGAAAAGGAAAGAAGAGCAACCCAAAACCACTAAGAACTGGAGGAAACATCTTAACAAACAACAAGAAAAAGGCAGAAACGTTTAACAAATACTATGCAAATGTCAGCAAAACAAATCACAGAAAACAGCTAGACAAAACAATTAAGAACATAACAAAAACAGAACAGAGAGCTGCTAGCGCAAGCATTCCACTATTTGAAACTGAGTACACTATCCAGGAAATGAACAGCGCACTACAAAAATTAAAGACCAAGAAAGCTCCAGGACCAGACAAAATTACCAATGAAATGATACTAAACCTAGGCCCAGTTGCAAAGTTAGTACTCTTAAACTTCATTAACAGAACATGGAAAGAAAAAAGCACACAACAGCTGTATTCATTGATCTGCAGCAAGCATACGACACAGTATGGAGACAGGGGCTCTTCTCCAAAATGACAAAAATGGGCATACATGGAAAAATGTATCTCTGGATTAAAGCCTTCCTAAGTAACAGAACAATACAAACAACAGTAGAAGGCACTAAATCCTCCCAGAAAACACTGGAGGAAGGATTGCCGCAAGGGTCAGCACTAAGTTGCACCCTCTTCCTTATCTTCATAAATGACCTTCCTCCCTACTTGAACACTACAAAAACACTGTATGCAGATGACCTGCTCATTTGGACAGTTGAAAAATACAAAAAACTGGCACAAGCAAAACTAAACAGAGCCCTAGCCACAACAGCTGTGTATTGCAGGCTCTGGAAACTAAAAATAAACACCCAGAAGACTGTATACACAACTTTCACCAGGAGCATCAAGGAAAGCAAGAAGGTATCCCAACTAAAACTCGATGGACAACTACTGTCCAGAGAAGAAAATCCAGCTTACTTAGGAGTAGAGCTTGACAGACAGCTACTACTCAATGCCTTCACACACAAAATGAAAGATAAGGCCAGTAGACGATTGAACCTAGTTAAACATCTTGCAAGCACTAGCTGGGGAGCAGACAAAGGAAATCTTAGACAGCTGTACCTGGGATATGTCCGATCAGTCATGGATAACAACCTTTCGCTGCAGTCGGCAGTGAGCAAAACCACACAAGCAGAGTTGGACAAAGTCCAAAACCAAGCTCTAAGGTTCATATGCGGAGGAATGAGAACCACACCAACAGCTGCTTGTGAAATTGATGCAAACGTAGAACCAATGGACCTACGATGTAAACGTGCTGTTCTGGAAGCTACAGAGCGCTATAAAAGAATGAGAAAAGACCACCCAAACAGACAACTGGTTGAGAACTGGAAGCCCATTGGCAGACTAAAACAAAAATCACCACTGCATATAGCAACAACTATAGCAGAACAACACCACCTCCCACAGACATGAGAAATAATCGAACAGTACCCAGTCATTTATCCCGGAAAGGAGTTCAAATTTCCAGTAATAAAAAACCACACTCATGGATAGCACACTGACAAGAGACACGAACCCAACAATACTTAAAACAGCTACTTTAGAGACTATAGATAGCTACCCTAGCATTGCAATACATGCATACACAGATGGCTCAGCATTCAAGGCCACCATAAATGCTGGACTTGGAGCGTATGTGAAATACCCAAATGGCAGCACACTAGAAATATACGAACCATGTGGAGAATTCTGTACCAACTACCAAGCAGAGATTACAGCAATAATCACCACACTCACAGCAATAGACAGCCAATTCAAACAAGAAGTCCATATGCCATCAGATATCATAATCTTCACTGATTCAAAATCAACTTCAGGCTTTAGAAGAATACCTCCAAACTGAAAATAAAGAAATAATACAGCTGGCCGAAACAATTGACAGTCTGCTAACAAAATACGACATCAGATTCACTCTCCAGTGGATACCAGGACACACAGACATACCAGGCAACGATAAAGCAGACATACTAGCAAAACTAGGAGCAAGCATGATCCAAACAAACACTCCAGCAAACATGCAGACAGCCAAACGAATACTCCAAAACAACTTCAAAGAGGAATGGCTGAACCGATGGGCAAAAGTGTCTACTGGACGTGCCTTGTATAAAGAAATGGCCCATCCCAACAAAAATGACAACATTAACAACTTACGACGTAAGGAGCAGAGCACAATCTTCCCACTAAGAACAGAACACACCAGACTCAACAAGCACTTAAACAAATCAAACCCCACACATGAGCCTAATTGCTGCAACTGTACTCATCCGTATGAGACAGTTCAGCATGTGCTGCTCACTTGCCCAGGACTCTCCACAGAAAGATGACAGCTATTGCCGGGCTCCCCAACAATCACAAACACTCTATACAGCACCACCCAACAGCTACAGAACACATGCAGGTTCTTCAGCTTGGCATTGACTGCTAAAGAGCGACGAGCTCAGCAGCCCTAGTTAATCAACAACAACAACAACAATACATGTAAATGCAGTCCCAGCGCAGATACTGCCTTGGGGGGAAAATGGGGGTTGAAATTTTATAGACTTTGTGTTGTGGGGTGATCAGTTCCCATGCTCGCTTCCTCTGCCTTCCCTAACTCAAGAGCAAAGTCAGGTACCCATTTACATCTGGGTTGACTGGAGCACTATGCTGTTGCGTTTTTATCCCTGTACCTGGTAACTTTGCCGCAAGTGTTCTGTCCCCTCTGCCAATCAGAAACTCAAGTTAAATAGAGAGGTAATTTTTTTTATGAAACACAGCAGCAGGAGAAGAGCCAAAATAACACGTATTGTTACGATAAATTTAATAATCATAATGACAGTTAGAGACTTTACAACTGAAATTTATACAAAGATATTTAAAAGTGAATTTCTTATTGACATACCAGATCAGGGCCAGCATTGGTGAGAATATGTCCTTCAACGTTCGCCACGATATTAGTGCAAGAGACCAGTGTCTAGATGTCCTCCAGCATTTTGATGTCCGGGTAACGAGAGATGACATTTTCAGCCGGTGTTCAGTAAGTATCATTTCTGTATGTTTCAAAATTTGCATTTAACAGTAATTGTCTTTCCACACATGCCCTTAAATGTCATAGGAAGAGACATTCTTAATTATTGCACAATAAGCATTTAGGGCCTCTTTAACTCATTTGATTCCAGAATCATTATTCACACTGTACCAGAATTGCTTTTTGAAGAATTCTAAACGGTCAAGTACATCATTTATCAATTACAGTTTTATGTAAGGCGGTTTTGTAAACTTCAAATACACAATGCCTGGCAGCATAGATGATCATGTCTCTCCACAACTTCCTGTCTCCAGTATTGTTTATCCGTTCGGTTGTTGACTTCTTCCATGCCATGATGTCAAACAGTCCAGTATTCTCTCTCTTTGTTGTATCTCTTTTTTCCTTCAGTACAAAAAAATATTATACTTTTAAAAACAAAAGATTTAATAAAAGAATTACAAAAAACAATTAAAAACTTGTACATATCAGGTGTCGGCATCTGTGGCCTAATGGATATGAACGCAGTTTCATAATCCAGATATACCAGGTTCGAAACCTGCTGCAGGCGGTTTGGTAGCAGATCGCTTTGTGTGGATTTTTAACAATGGTATAAGCGCCTTACCGTTCAGAAAGCAATGGCAAACTACTGAATGAAAAAAATTGCCTAAAAAAATCACAAACAGCCAATAAAAGCTGGGGTTGATTGCCACGTCCTGTAAAGGATAAGCAACTAACTAACATATCAGGTGGTCCACCTAAAATCTCTCAGCAGCCCACCAGTGGACTGCTATCGACATCTAACACACTCTTGATCAATCTTCTTCTTCAAGTACATCGCCTGGTATGTCGGCGATCATGTCTCTCCACAACTTCCTGTCTACTATTATTAGTGGTTTACATCGTTCCGTGCCATGATGTCAAACTATCCAGTATCTTCTGTGTTTGTTGCGCTGTATCAAATTTGTCCTTTAATCTTTTCTGTTGTCACAATATATTCTAGTAATCTTCTTTTCATAATATGCCCAAAGAAAGTGCACTGCCCTAGGGGTGATGTGATCAGCATCACGCCGGCTGCCTTGACCTTCGCCTCATCTTATTTGCTTTTTACAACGTGCTTGAGCCCCGTGTAGCTCCAGAGGGGTCTCTGAGGGAACACAACAAGAATAGGGCCACTGCCCCCCTCAGGTATGTCGTACCAGGCAACCTCATCGTGTGAAACAAATTGCCACAGACACCACTACAACAGGATCGTGTGAATGTTTGATGCAGGATTCCTGCAAGAGGACCAGCTGCAGTGGTTGCTCCATGCTCCGTAAGGAGCGCAAAGGAAAATGATGATGATGACAATATGCCTTAGGGATCAGTCGTCCTATTCTGTATTTGCCTCTTCAGAGACCCATGAGAAGTACACGACTGGACAGCCCTAGACTTAATGGCAAGTACATTTTTTTTTTAAACTTCAGATGTACTTTGGACTGACAGAATTTTTTCTTCCTTCAGGCCTGCAACTCTGCAGACTTTGCCAACATCCCCAGCAAAGACATGAACATTCTGTACATGTACAACCTCCAACAGAAACAGCATAGGATGATGTTTGGTGGTAGAGGAAGTAGGGATGATGGTGGTGTTGGTGGAACAAATCCATCTTTAAGTGACTTTGACCAGGGAACACTGTCAAAATTTATGGCGTATGGTATTGATCCTGCCACCATCTCATTTTTACATAATGGAGTAAAAATTCAAGTAAGTGTTGTAAATGCTAATTTAATTCTTCTTCTGCTATCACTTTCAGACGTCAGCTTCAATATGTTGAAAGAAAGCAGTGGTCAGCTTGAGGTTGTTGATATCTCTGAAGAGTGTTTCTATGAATGGTACTGGTGATGGCCATAAGCGCTTTCTCTGTTCTTCAAATGTTGGGCACCTTTGAAATAGATGTTCAGCAGTCATTTTATCAGGGACACAGTTACACTCTTCTGTGGTTTCTATCTTTAGCTGGTGTGACCTGTGCGAAATCTGAAGATTACCACTTGTTCACTTATGCTGAGCTGGTAATATGCATCACTTTTTTTTTAGTGGCCTAGATGCTCTGTTTCCCACTTGCTTCTGTGCCTGCTCTTGATAAAACTCTTGACCTGTGCGAAGTCTGAAGATTTCCACTATTTCAGTTCTCCTTACCTCAAAGGGGTCCACCCTATGCTACTGGTGGTCACATTCCCCTGTACTGTGGAGTCAAGGCACAGATGGAAAGGGCAAGAGTTATTGACCAAACACCAAGAACACTCAACATATTGCATTGGAATGCAGAAGGAGTCTTTAATAAAAAAGTTCCCCTAAGAAATCGTATGCATGCAGACCAAATAGATGTGGTGTTCATTCAAGAGTCACACCTAAACAGAAACCACATATTCTCAGTCAGAGGATACCAGACTTTCAGACTTGATCGTGAAGGACAAAATACAAACACCACAGTCACACTCATCAGTAGTTCCTATCTTTAGCTTGTTGAATAGATGGTATTTCAATCTGTTGTGGCTATTACTTGTTCTCTTCTGTTGATCTGGTAATATGCATCATTTTTTGTGTGGCCTGGATGTTCTGCTTATCATTTGTTCCAATATTTGCTTCTGATAAAACTCTTTGTCTCTTCGAAAGTTATACTTGTATCAGGTGAGGTATCTTTCCACCTTCCTTTGCCAAACGGCACCCCATGCATGGAAACATAGCTGACATTAAGGGAGCAAGAATAAAGAGAAGGATGTCATGGATGGCACAGGCAGAGACAACGATCAAGCAGGTGGCCACAGTTGAAAACATATTCAAAGGGGAAGAGTGGAGTACATCAGATGAGAACTGGATTAATTACCAGCAAGTATTCATCAGCCGTGGCAGAGAGTGTAGAACTTGGGGCAATGGAAAAGCAGAACTGGAAGTTAATCAACTGATACATGATCATGCCGGGGATAATGATGCCATTTTGTATACAGATAGGTCTGTGATCCATGGTGAGAAATCAGGCTGGGGCTTCTATGCAAGGGTAAAGGGCAGAATCGTCTCGGAGCATAGCGGGGCTTACAAGATAACAACTCCCAGCATGAGAATGGAGGTAGAGGCAGTCATTGCAGCCTTAAGGTGGATATCTGAAACTTCATTCACAAAAGGCAGTCATTGTGTTGGACTCTCAGTCCATGCTTCGAAAGGTTCAAAGTGGTTGGTTGCGGCATAAATGGAAAACATTCATAGAAGCTTCCAGTCTACAAGAGTTGGTGTGGATCTACTGTCCTGGTCATGCAGAGGTATGTGGTAATGAGAGAGCTGACAGACTCGCAGCTAGAGCACCCATAGTGGGGACACTGGATATGGATAAGGGAGAGATACTGAGAACAATTAATGATCGCCTGTTAGAGAATGACACTGCAATAGATGAATCATCAAGGTTAAGACTGTTGGAATTAGGCATTAAACGTAAGGCTAGCAGAGATGGACGTATGAGAAAATGCATCCATCATGTATACAACCAGCTAGCTACAGGAACAGTTAGCATTCACACTCTTCGACATATACTGAGGGAGACTGAGCACCTATGGGTTTGCCCAGAGTGCAATGATGTTGATTCTGTTCAACAATAACAATAACAGGAGTAAAAACTGGGTTTGTCATCTGGCTTGTTGAAAAGGTGGAGATTAGTATCTATCTCCCACTCCTCCACTTCGTCTCCTCTGCTGTCTGTACTGTAACATTTTGTTTCTTAATTAGTCCATCTTTAAACCTGACATCTTAACATTTTGTTTCTTACTTAGTCTATCTTTAAACCCAACACCATAACATTTTGTTTCTTACTTAGTCTATCTTTAAAGCCAACACCGTAACATTTTGTTTCTTACTTAGTCCATCTTTAAACCCGACACTGTAACATTTTATTTCTTACTTAGTCCATCTTTAAACCTGACACTGTAACATTTTATTTCTTACTTAGTCCATCTTTAAACCCGACACTGTAACATTTTATTTCTTACTTAGTCCATCTTTAAACCTGACATCATAACATTTTGTTTCTTACTTAGTCCTTCTTTAAACCTGGCACTGTAACATTTTATTTCTTACTTAGTCCATCTTTAAACCTGACATCATAACATTTTGTTTCTTACTTAGTCCTTCTTTAAACCCGACACTGTAACATTTTGTTTCTTACTTAGTCCATCTTTAAACCTGACATCATAACATTTTGTTTCTTACTTAGTCCTTCTTTAAACCTGGCACTGTAACATTTTATTTCTTACTTAGTCCATCTTTAAACCTGACATCATAACATTTTGTTTCTTACTTAGTCCATCTTTAAACCCGACACAGTAACATTTTATTTCTCACTTAAATATTCCCTTTTCTCAACTTCTACTCTTACATCGGTTATGTCATGATGACGATGATTTACATGAGCGAGCTCAAGAGATGCTTGAGTTTTTTCCTGAATGTGTATTATCTGATGCTCTTAATTGCATCACACACGTCACTCGTCAGATGGCACTCACTACTAAACCTTCTGCTAAATCTGACAGACTCAGACTTGTTCTAACTTTCCATCCTCACTGTTTGGCGGTGAAAAGAATTCTATTTCGTCATCTCCCTATTCTCAACTCTGATCCTGTTACCAGTAAGTTGTTCCGGGATCACCCTCTGGTGGCATATCGTAAGGATAAGAATTTCAAGGACATTTTCATACACAGCTGCTTAATGAATACCGGCCCTCCATATTTTGGTACACATTCTTGCCACCGCCCCAGATGTCATTCATGTGCGCATGTGCTCCAGACTCAGACTCTTTCATTTCCGAAGGTAAATTTTATTAGAGAGTCATTTACATGTGAATCTAGGAATCTTATTTATGCCATTATCTGTAAAAGATGCAACATTACCTATATTGGTGAAACTGGCAGATGTTTGGCAGATAGATTCCACGAGCACTTAAATGACATTTATCACAGGGAACTTAAACCTGTGGCCCTTCATTTCAGTAGCCCAGCCCATTCTGGTTCCTGTGATATCCAGGTAACAGGAATATGTTCCTGCTTTTGCGATAACCATACTCGCTTTTCTCTAGAGAATCATCTCATTTTCAAAATGGGTTGCCTTTCTCCTGATGGTTTAATTGTTCAACATCATTTTGCTTAACTCTGTTGTTCGTTGGCTTTCCTGTATTTCAGACTTCTTTATTTCATCCATCGCTTTTTCACGATCTTTCTTTTATGAAGTTTGTGTTTTGTTTCGTGACCTATTTGTGTATTTTTATGACATCACTTTCATTGATGCTGCCTGATGCCATTGTATTCGTAGCTTCACCGGATCTTTTATCGAAGATTGTCATAGCAGGACTTCTTGTTTTGTTATTCCATTTTCTACTTTTGATTTTTTTTGATTGTCTTGATGATTTTTTTTTGGTTTTGTATTTTCCTTTCTTTATTATTGCTCTTCACCCGTGTTATATTTCATATATTTACGTGTTAGTAGTGTCTGTAGTATTTTTCTTTAACCTGTCTATATCTATTCTCCTTGTTGCCTATTTGTAACTGTGGCTGATGAAGGGTGAAACCCGAAATGTCCCGTGTTTCCTGTGTGCCGTTAATTTGTAAAACTGATTCAATACCATTTTATTTGTTAATATATATATATTTGTTTCTTACTTAGTGCATCAGCAAAACTTAACATCTTATTTCTTGTATCACTAGACCTGCACGCATAATTTTCTGTTATCTTTATTGTATTATTGGTTTAAATGCTGTATATTTAACCATTTAGTTTTCAATATTCACATTATTTGATGTACATTTTTCACCAGAATAGAAGAATTTTACACTCTCATGTTTCATATTTAATCACTTGCAGGTTGAAACAGTTCCTAAACAGGAGGCATTCACTACAATAGACACATTTTTTGTATGTGTCGCATGCGGAAAGGTATTCTGGGAAGGTTCTCATTATGATCGAATCTGCAGCCAGTTTGAAAGCATCCTGAATGTGAACGCGGGCCCTAGTGCAGAGGCAGGAATGCTGTTTGACAGTGATGCTGAGAATGATGATGATGATGATAGCGGTTATGATTTGTAAGATGCCTGTGGGGACTCTAGCTGTGGTGATGAGCAACTTGCTGGTTCTGCTAGAGAATAAGACTTCAAAGTGACTCTAGCTATGGTGTTGAAGAATTCTGTATGGGAGAGTAAACTTTCAAGAGTGATGCTAGCTTTGGTGATTAACTCTTTGACTCCGGAACAACGCACAGAGCTTTGGTCAGATTTAACACCCATGCCAAAACAACTCTTTGAGCATTGTTTTTAGTCTATCACGAATTAAAATTATGGCATAGGGTGGAAAATAATTGCGAAGTTAAAGAGTTAAGAAATTACTGCACGTATACCACCAATTTTCTATGAATAAATCATCCGGCATCTCTTTTAATCTGGACAACATTACGAGAGGGCAGCTGAAGTTCCCACAACTACCATGTTTATTTACTGGGTTGCCGCAAACAGTGTTGTGTGTAGCGGGAGCTCACTTAGATTGTCTACACTGTCGTTTTTGGTGGTATTACATTTACTCCTAGTCACTTCTTCTAAGAAAGATGTAAGTGTCACTGGTGATGTCAAGTGTAAATGCTAGCCAATATTGAAAAAGATACGGTAGAACCGTTGAAGAAAATGAGTCTAAATTATTCCTGCAGAGGCTGTGTGACATCTATCTTACTGATTCATCAGCTGACTATGATATAAAGCAAAGGGACAAAATATTGAAATCCCATACAGACAGTGATTCCAACAAGCGAATGAGCATTAGAAAAACTGAAAGATGGTAAGAATACTGAGCATGATTGAGTGATGATGGAATGGTTTTAGCAACATCATAGTGATGGAGTGAACTTGTCAGGTAGGATATTAATGGAATAGACCCAGTTGTTCCATAAGGAACTAAATTTAGACGATTGTGACTAATGGCAGGGATGGCTTCAAAGGTGTAAGAAGTGTCCTGGAATTTCTATGCATATTTTAGTGTGTGAAGACAAACATTTGATTTTAATTTGCTTTTAATATTTGTTTAGTTAAACAAAATTAGCTATTAGTCATGGTGTATCAAAGATATCATCATAATATTTGTTTAGTTAAACAAATTAACTATTAGTCACGGTGTATCAAAGATATCATCATAATATTTGTTTAGTTAAACAAAATTAGCTATTAGTCACGGTGTTTCAAAGACATCATCATCATTACTTTCCTTTGCGCTGTTTGTGGAATGTGGAGTCATCACTACAGCTGGTCCCTTTACAGGAAGCCTGCACCAAGCAGTCACTTGCTCCTACAGTGTTGGTTTGTGTGTCAGTTTGTATTACAACGCGCGCACTTCCCTTTTTAAAACGCTAGTTGAGTTTAATGATGTAGAGTACTGGATTATGGTATCAGTGTTATTAAGACTGATGTATACAATCACATGTACTAGATTCTGATTGGCCTACGAACTGTCTACGGGGGGGGCTATCACGATCTGCGTATCTGTGAAAATGAGCTCATTATGGGGTGGTGTTAGACTTTGTTTAGTATTTTTGGCATGTTTACTGTAGCCCTGGTGGCAGATCCAAAATAGTTTCAGGTCATTTTGAATCTTATGAATAATAAAGGAGCTGCGTTGGAAAACAGAGGGGTCTATAACTAACGTGGATCGATGTTGTTTATTTAAATGATACCAGAGATGGCAAGCAATAACTTATCGTTAGACGTCAGAGAGAGAATAAAACCAATGGTTTATACTTATATAAGGTTGCACAGCCAAGAAACCCGACAGGCCTCCTTATCATGGACACTTAAATACAGGACATCCCCATTTGTTTCTTAGGCATTCTGATGTATTAATGGCATGTAAGAGAGCGTAATAGAAGGAAGAAAGAAGGGTTTGTGGGGGGTCGCTTGGGAGTGTGGAGTTGTGAAGCAATGAAATCATATAAGTGAGAAAATCTTATTTATATTTTATTTTTTTGAAGCAATCATGAATGTTATATACCTTGCTTAATATGTAAACTCGCTGGGTTGTAGCACCTGGAGGGTGTGATTGTGGGTTTACTGGTTTGTTTATATCTTTGTTGACGAGTAATTATTATGTATATTTCCATTTAGCCTGACACTGTAGAGTACATGGTGTTGGTCTTAGAAGTCCGCGTGTCGGCGATGCCATAACATTAAACTGAAGAGATGTTTTTAACTCCCCTTATCCTCCACTTCTAGTTCGAGGTAGCATACAGAAGATTGATTGACGCAGTCAAGTGCAATGTGGGCCTGAGTAAAGCGGCCACTGTGCATGTTTGAAGTAGAGGTTGACAGATACTAATGTAATCTGTGATTCTGGCGGGGTTTAGGCTTTGCAGTTGTTGGGGTTATGGGGGCTCTCAGTGCACCCGTCCCTATTATGATCCCCTGGAGAGGACGGGGGGGTGGGGGAGGGCTGCCGTGTGGGTGTGGTCCCCAGATTCTATTGTCCAGCCGCTCCTATTCTGATCTTCTTAAATTGCATCAATAATAGAGTAGTGCCACATTTGCCTAAGCATATGGCTCCTTCAGATCTTTTTTCTCCACAATTATATCTCAGCTTGTGATGTTTTAATGTCTTTGGGTTCTGTTGTTGTTTTACTTAAACATTCACCAGAATACCTTGTATGTTTAGTACTGTCTCATATTGTTCTCATGGTGTTAGCTTTCATTTACAGTCTGCTCATCCCATTTGGTCTATTCTCTGTTGTTATGGTAGTGTTTTATCTTTTCCGTTTCCTGTCCAATATTATGCCCTTGTGAAATGAACTTTTAAAAATAAAAAAAAAATTTCCTGGTCTCTTGTGACGCGCTAGTACTTTTCTTTCCTTTGTGCTCTATTTGTCTTCATCTTTCAATACACTGTCTTTATTTTATGTTGTTCATTTTGGTCTCCAATGGGATGCACTAAGCATTCTTACTGTAAAACACATTTTTTATTAAACTATCCCAATGATTGATAACTTTTTGTTGTCTTCCCCCTTGTAATACGTTTATGGAATTTTTTTTTTTAATTTTAATTCCTTTTTGAACTTGTTTAAGAGTATTGTTTCTATCATTATTTAAGTAGGATGCCAGTCTAGTTATTTTTATGTTCTGAGAGAAAAGACGACTCAATTATTTCCGTATGATTTTTTACTGCGTAAAATTGAGATGTTATATTTTGTACAGTTATCTCAGTCACTACAATGCCATTTCTCCTCCTATAGCTTATTTCTCATCCACAGCTTCGAGAATAATTGGGGGCTTGGTGTGTCATCATAGATTGCTTAATAATAGCATCACCCCTGGGGGGGGAACGATGGTAATGTAATGTGATAATGATGATGGTGATGAGATAACATACCTGCAAAAAATATTCCTAGCCTTTTTGTTCATTCTTACTGTATGGTCTGTATTGCATTGTTTGGGCCCTTTCTTCTACTATTGCTGGTTTTATTTTAATTCTCATGATTTTCAGTACAGTTCATAATATTTTTAAGTTTATGGACCATAAGCTAATAACTTATTCTTTATTTGTGATTACTCCAGATTAATTTTGTTTGCAAAGCAGAAATATTATGTATTTTAGTACATCATCAGGCAGGAATACAGTCTTAGAATTTAGGAACCAAAATGGACATCGGTTCTTGTTCTCCCCTTTGAACCCTTGTAACTTACTTAGCGTTCCCCTTCTCTAGACCGTGAGGTGTGCTAGAGGTTTGGTAATGATGATGAGCGCTCAGACCATTCTGATCAGCTGTTCTTCTTCCTGGCTAGGTTCAATTTCTTAGTCGGATTCGTAGGTCCTTCAAAAGATTGTCTAATGTTGTTCCTCCCTGGGAACTTTGGGTCGTCCTGGATGGTTATCTTGGTATCCCTAGGCTCTTTGTTTCCTAATTGCGTGTTCGGGTAGCCGCCGATTCCTTCTCCACCTTTTCTGCTGGACACATGGCCAAAAACCTTACTCTGTTTGGGGCGACCCCTGTTGCTAGTGGTGGGCGTTCTGCAGGGGGTGCGGATGGGATTTTAGAGGGCTTGACTAGGATCGTCTGGTTTGCGGGGGACCATGTCTTCTTCTGGTTAATTCATACCATCTTTTCCTCAGATACCTCATTACGTAAGAGGTATTGGATCTGGCTTGTGATGTGGGTGTGTTAGGTCATTGCCCGACGACTCGGCGATTTCTCAGTATGTACTTGAAAGATGGGACATAGGAATGATTTCTTTGAGGTCTGCGGGTATACATAGGCATCACTCTAGTCTTTCGCTTTTCTTACCAAAACCTCTGTTATTTCTTTGCAGTGAGGAAGTCACGCCAGTTAGTCGTATATTTGGTTTACTATATGGGTAGTACCTGAAAGATGAGTGAGGGAGAGTCTGTTGTCCCGAGGTCTATGCTGCTTTTCCATGTGACAAGGTTCACAGTGGCCCTGCGCCTTATCTTTGTCTTTGATGTCTCCCGTCTCTTCTCTGGTCTTTGTGTATTAGCTCCGTTGGTTATTTAAAGTTGGTCGACCTGCTCCAGGGACCTGTTCTTCCAACTTTTATTTCTGATGTTTTTCTTTTCTTTCTCGTGATTCACCATGGGATTTTCGTTTTAGAGCTGCTTATGGACAATCCCTCTCTTGCTCCAGTGCTTCCTTCCGTAGACTTGCAGGTTGGTTTGGGTAGATGTGCCTCTGTATTTAGTCAATCTAGGGACAACATTCTCACATGCAGTAGATGCCAGTACTGTCTTTCGAAATTATAGACCTGGTGCTTCGCGCTTTCCAGTACGTAATATGTTGGGGTTGGCCCATGGCTGGAGACAATCCTTTCTTGTTCTCCTCCCTCTCCATACAGAGATTGCCTTTGATGACGCGCTTCATCGATGTAAGGAGTATATGATTATGAGTACATGAAGAGTTTTGGGGTAAGGGTGATATGGACTATCACCTTTGAATAGACAGGTCGCTATAGCGTTCTTTTATTCTGTAACATTCGGAATACTGGCATGGGAGATGGGCGTGTTGAAGTTTGTAGTTGTGACTTGGAGTCATGTTGGTGACTCTATTTTGTATGGATCTACGGCAGACCTGCGCGTATTGTTGTAGTCTCGCAAGTGCTCTAATAGAGGTTTGACTTACATGGAATAGGGAAAGCCTATTTCTGTGAGGCTCAATAATTACATCCTTCTCACTGAGGCTCTTGAAATCTTTTGCACCCGCACCCCTTGACTAAGGATGCTATCTCCTCCTGTACGGGTGATTTAAATAAGATTGTTGAAGCTGTAGTCAACCCTGCTATTGGCCACTACATCTATAGCCTTTGGTGATGTCCTTGAAGCGCTACCAGGCATAATTCTTTTGGACTTGGGTTGACTCTGCATGCAGCAAGGATCTCTCATACTGTACGGTGATTCCCAGTGATAGGCGCCGAGATGGGAAGCTCTGAGAAGGGTGGCGTCTGCCTGCAGGATGTATATTACTATTCCTTGGGAGTATGTACAGATTTTTAGCTTTACATTTGTTTGGTGAGGCTCCCTTTGGAATGCGCGTGAAGTAGCTATGCACTCAGTATTCTCTCACGAGCCCCACTTATTACTCCATTAGCTTTGGAGACCAGAGGTTTTCAAAAACAATGAACAAGGTAATGTGATCCTTTTCCACGCCCATTGGGGCATACTTTTCTTGGACCGTCGGCCACCACTAGGAATGATGTGGTTTCAAGCTATTTTGTACGCAGCCCGCTCTTAAACCTTCCCATGAGTTGACTTGGTATGTGATTGATCTTTAAAAATGCATAGCCGAAGGTGGAGTATCTGGAGCTCTTGACTTCATACTCAGCATTGGTTTCAGAATGGCGAGAAAAGCCACAAGTAAAGGCCTTGATCTACCTCAGTGTAAGTAATTTACCATAGGATTCTTCACCTTAGTATTTGCTGCTAAATTTCGATAGGAAGGCTACAGCAGTCCTGTTTTTACATACATTAAATTCAAACACACAAATCAGAACCAAATCAAAATATATTCATGATAGAACTTTTTGTTTTCTTTGGACTACTTTTCTTATTTCAAGCTAGTTTTGATTTCTGGCTATTTTTGAGTGTCTTTGGGCTTATTTTGTTCAAGTAACACCAGTTTGGGGTCAACATTTCTCTGAACTCGATTTGGCGTGACATTGAGAAAACCAAAAAAAATCTTGATTTTGTAAATACTTACTTCAGGTGAAAAGCTCGTCGACTCGCTCCGCAGGATTTCTTGGATTAATAATAAATGTTGTTTTACAGACCTGTATAGTGACCACTTTGTTTATGTAACCTTGCCTTAGTGGCCAGGATGTCTTGTTCTTTCTGTTTGTCTCCTCTATTGGCAGCTTGGTAAAGAACACAGGATATAAAATTCCATAATATGCTATTGTTGGTGGTGTTCATTCTAATGGTAAAGAACTTCATTACGCGAATGGTTGCAAAGGAACAAATTATGGTCTTAGAAAAAATGTTCTTCAAAACGAATACTCCAACAAGTTAGTGTTTAAACTGGTCACTTACTGGCAGCACACAAAGTCTGTGATGACTGTACCATATATTTTATTAACGTGACACATACGGAGTGAAACAAGACGATCATAGTTACAGGTGCAAAAGGTCCATACGTCAAAAAATGTCGATAATTTACTTTTCAAGCTGGTCATGAAGGACTTCTCTAACCAATTAAATCCTCTTATTCATGTGGACTAAGGATCAACTTCCTGTACCATATCATATGTTATTGCAGTCAAGTCCGTTGACCTTCTTTCAATAGGTACGTATCTTATGGGCCTAACGGATTCTTTCTCAAGGAGCAATACTGTCTTATCCATTACTTGTAAACATGGGGCGACACTTACTTGATACTTCCACTATTGGCTTCATCATGAATACCAGTAGATATCATTACAAAATAATGGCTTCTTCAAACTTGCCAGATAAATCCAAGAAATATATATCGGACATAAACATGGTCCGAACTGCCCCGTTCAAAACATGACGTCCGAATCTTTCAACTAGGTTACCCGTGCGTCCAAAGCAACTCACACTGCATTGTGCACGTCAGTGCGTGAATCAATCGAACGCACAAATAATATAACTATATTAAGACTGGTGCGTACATTTGGCAGGACCGAAGACTACCCCCTTAGGTAATAAATGTACGTAACAGCTATATATACTGTTCAAAAAAAGAAACGCATAGCTACTGAAGGCACACACATAGCCATAATTTTGACATTCAATAACTTTTTTAATTTAATGAGTTAATTGTTCAAATTGCACACAAGAATACCTTAGGGTTCAACCAATCAATTGACAGTTGTTTTGCATCTGGGTCACGAGAGTTTTTTGGCATACGGGCTTTCCCGTTAGTATGGTGTGTGGCCTCCTCTTGCATCGATCGGCGACTGACATCTCCTGGGCATGGATGCGATCAGACGTCTGATGTGGGCCTGTGGGATGGCTGCCCGCTCTTCCTGGAGTGCCTGGAACAGATCACGACGATTGGCTGGAGCAATGTCTCGGCGACAAACACGTCTATGCAGCTCATCCCACAGGTGCTCAATCGGACTCATGTCTGGAGACAGGGATGGCCAGGGAAGGGTGAGAATGTTGTTGGCAGTCAGGAACTGCGTGGTCAACAGTGCACAATGGGGTCTGGCATTGTCCTGTTGAAACACAGACCTTTGGGCAGCCAAAAGTGGAAGGACATGGGGTCAAAGAATTTTATTGACGTATCGTTGCGCATTCAAGCCTCCTTCAGTGTGCACCAATTGACTCCTTCCATTGTAACTGATCATTCCCCACACCATTGCACCTCCACCACCGTGCGGCGGAGCTTCATCAACGCAATTTTGGGCAAAACGTTCATTTCGCCTACGGTAGACCGTACGCCGTCTATCATGACGCTGCAACAAAAAGAAAGATTCGTCACTAAACCAGACAGTCTCCATTGATTGTCAGCTGCCCAGGGACGATGCTGGTTGGCCCAAAGAAGTCGATTTTGTCGATGGCGGCGCGTAAGGACAGGTCCTCAGTGAGGTCGTTGTGCCCAAAGTCCAGCGTCATGCAGTCTATTCCGGACAGTTTGATCAGACACATGACGTCCTGCATGCAATGACTGGGCAGTTGAGGAAGCTGTTGTAAACCTGTCTCTGAGGTGACAAAGCCGAATAAAGCGATCCCCCGCTGCTGTTGTCACTCTGGGTCTTCCACTGCGATGCCAAAGTCGACTGATAGTACTCTGATGCACGTTTAGATGCCTGGCAACCTGACTTTGACTTTCGCCTGCATGCAGTCGGCCAATAGCAATGTTCCTTAAATTTATCGATAGACGCCATAAATGTCTGCTTGAAAATGAACTGAATTTTTTTTGTGTAGCGTTATCATTTTATAGGGTTTCAGTTGCGTAGTCAGTGAATAGTGTTCACCCCAAATTTTGTTGCTTTCACGTGCGCGCAACATGAGCTGTGGTCAAAAATTGCGTCATAAACACTATTGACCACTGCATTGTAACGATTACAAAAACGAACGCAATTCAGGTCAACACGTGCATTTGACACTGTAAAGAACATTTGAGGCTGGTTTTTATATACCCTAGCACCAAATTTTACTTACAAACTCATAAAAACGCGCTCTCGGATAGCTATGCGTTTCTTTTTTTGAACAGTATATAACATATATTATAACATTCTGTGTAAGAGGACTAAATTTCTATGCCTAACAGCAACCTGACATACTGGATTTCTGCACGATTGTTGTTGATTTTACTTACTTAGTTGTTCATCTTCTACTGTGGAGTGTAGAGGTTAGCCAGGGAGAGCACCATGCTATCCTATCACCTGTCTTCCTTTTGGCCTGGTTCCAGTCCGGTCCTTGGTCTGTCAGAGATTGTCTGATGTTGTCCTCCCAGCGAACTCTGGGTTATCCTAGAGGTCTGGATCCCTTGCTCTTTGTTTCCCATCTGTTGTTGATATTAAGCATCTGTTATCACTGCAGACCAGAGTGGAGTAGTCCCAATTATGATGGTTTGGCCATGTCTGCAGAATGGGAGAAGATCGGCTACCACGACAAAAATGGGAAACAGGAACCAGGGATCCAGACCTCCAAGATGACCCAGAGTTCACTGGAAGAACAACATTAGACAATCGGACTGAGGACTAGATTGGAACCAGGCCAGAAAGAAGACTGCCGATAGGATAGTATGGCACTTTCTCTGGCAAACCTCTACACCCCAGGATGGAAGACGTACGACTAAGTAAGTAAGTTATCACTTCTGTTTCTAAATCATCCAGAGACTGAAATTTCCTCTATTGCTATATTATCTTGCCCTGAATTTTATCTCTTTTTACGTGTGAGATATAGCATCTCTTAACTCCTCTAATGAAATATTGGTGGTTCTTCGCATTTTCCTTAGATATTAGTTGAGTTTTATTAGGCTCTAATATTCTGCCAGCCCCAGGTGATAGGAAACTCTATACAGAGCGATACAACAGGAGGCAATCTGATCATCAGAAGTAGTCCCCCCGTCGATCAAGTGTTTCGGCCCTTTAATCTCCTTTACACTCTAAGAGGGGCGGGGGGGCGGGCCCACCTGGGTCATGACTCCCCAATAAAATTTGCATTGTTACTCTGAGGAGACAAAGAAAGAATATGACCAATGCTCCCTGAGGCATGTAGTAAATGGCAACTAATGCGAGATTGTGCATGAGGCTGGCAACCTGAGGCATGTAGTAAATGGCAACTAATGCGAGATTGTGCATGAGGCTGGCAACCTGAGGCATGTAGTAAATGGTAACTAATGTGAGATTGTGCATGAGGCTGGCAACCTGAGGCATGTAGTAAATGGTAACTAATGTGAGATTGTGTATGAGGCTGGCAATCTGAGGCATGTAGTAAATGGTAACTAATGTGAGATTGTGCATGAGGCTGGCAACCTGAGGCATGTAGTAAATGGCAACTAATGTGAGATTGTGCATGAGGCTGGCAACCTGAGGCATGTAGTAAATGGCAACTAATGTGAGATTGTGCGTGAGGCTGGCAACCTGAGGCATGTAGTTAATGGCAACTAATGTGAGATTGCGCATGAGGCTGGCAACCTGAGGCATGTAGTAAATGGCAACTAATGTGAGATTGCGCATGAGGCTGGCAACCTGAGGCATGTAGTAAATGGCAACTAATGTGAGATTGCGCATGAGGCTGGCAACCTGAGGCATGTAGTAAATGGCAACTAATGTGAGATTGTGTATGAGGCTGGTAACCTGAGGCATGTAGTAAATGGCAACTAATGTGAGATTGTGCATGAGGCTGGCAACCTGAGGCATGTAGTAAATGGCAACTAATGTGAGATTGTGCATGAGGCTGGCAACCTCAGGCATGTAGTAAATGGCAACTAATGTGAGATTGTGCATGAGGCTGGCAACCTGAGGCATGTAGTAAATGGCAACTAATGTGAGATTGTGTATGAGGCTGGCATTCTGAGGCATGTAGTAAATGGCAACTAATGTGAGATTGCGCATGAGGCTGGCAACCTGAGGCATGTAGTAAATGGCAACTAATGTGAGATTGTGCATGAGGCTGGCAACCTGAGGCATGTAGTAAATGGTAACTAATGTGAGATTGTGCATGAGGCTGGCAACCTGAGGCATGTAGTAAATGGCAACTAATGTGAGATTGCGCATGAGGCTGGCAACCTGAGGCATGTAGTAAATGGCAACTAATGTGAGATTGCGCATGAGGCTGGCAACCTGAGGCATGTAGTAAATGGCAACTAATGTGAGATTGTGCATGAGGCTGGCAACCTGAGGCATGTAGTGTGGCAACTAATGTGAGATTGCGCATGAGGCTGGCAACCTGAGGCATGTAGTAAATGGCAACTAATGTGAGATTGCGCATGAGGCTGGCAACCTGAGGCATGTAGTAAATGGCAACTAATGTGAGATTGTGCATGAGGCTGGCAACCTGAGGCATGTAGTTAATGGCAACTAATGTGAGATTGCGCATGAGGCTGGCAACCTAAGGCATGTAGTAAATGGCAACTAATGTGAGATTCTGTATGAGGCTGGTAACCTGAGGCATGTAGTAAATGGCAACTAATGTGAGATTGTGCATGAGGCTGGCAACCTGAGGCATGTAGTAAATGGCAACTAATGTGAGATTGTGCATGAGGCTGGCAACCTCAGGCATGTAGTAAATGGCAACTAATGTGAGATTGTGCATGAGGCTGGCAACCTGAGGCATGTAGTAAATGGCAACTAATGTGAGATTGTGTATGAGGCTGGCATTCTGAGGCATGTAGTAAATGGCAACTAATGTGAGATTGCGCATGAGGCTGGCAACCTGAGGCATGTAGTAAATGGCAACTAATGTGAGATTGTGCATGAGGCTGTCAACCTGAGGCATGTAGTAAATGGTAACTAATGTGAGATTGTGCATGAGGCTGGCAACCTGAGGCATGTAGTAAATGGCAACTAATGTGAGATTGCGCATGAGGCTGGCAACCTGAGGCATGTAGTAAATGGCAACTAATGTGAGATTGCGCATGAGGCTGGCAACCTGAGGCATGTAGTAAATGGTAACTAATGTGAGATTGTGTATGAGGCTGGCAACCTGAGGCATGTAGTAAATGGCAACTAATGTGAGATTGCGCATGAGGCTGGCAACCTGAGGCATGTAGTAAATGGCAACTAATGTGAGATTGTGCACGAGGCTGGCAACCTGAGGCATGTAGTAAATGGCAACTATGTGAGATTGTGCATGAGGCTGGCAACCTGAGGCATGTAGTAAATGGCAACTATGTGAGATTGTGCATGAGGCTGGCAACCTGAGGCATGTAGTAAATGGCAACTAATGTGAGATTGTGCACGAGGCTGGCAACCTCAGGCATGTAGTAAATGGCAACTAATGTGAGATTGTGCATGAGGCTGGCAACCTCAGGCATGTAGTAAATGGCAACTAATGTGAGATTGTGCATGAGGCTGGCAACCTGAGGCATGTAGTAAATGGCAACTATGTGAGATTGTGCATGAGGCTGGCAACCTGAGGCATGTAGTAAATGGCAACTAATGTGAGATTGTGCATGAGGCTGGCAACCTGAGGCATGTAGTAAATGGCAACTAATGTGAGATTGTGCATGAGGCTGGCAACCTCAGGCATGTAGTAAATGGCAACTAATGTGAGATTGCATGAGGCTGGCAACCTCAGGCATGTAGTAAATGGCAACTAATGTGAGATTGTGTATGAGGCTGGCAACCTCATCATGTAAAATACATTACTACAATGATCACTGCTGCAAGAATTTGTGCTTTGTTGTAGGCTTTCTCAAGAGGGGGTCATTTGCAGAGCTGGCTACATGCTGCATATGAAGTGAAAAAAAGAGGAATATCCTGCCATTAATTTTCATGCCTGTCATATCAATTACATCAATAGCCCACTTACTGCTTCCCTGTATTGGCCCTGTTTCACTATAAAGCTCTTTCATCATGAAGCCCTTTTTGTAAAAAAAAAAAAAATCAATAAAAATGGTGACAATTCTTAAGTTAGAACTATCTGCCTAAAACGATACTCTTTGTTTAGATTACTAGTTTCTGCTGCTGCTGTGACATGTTGCTATTTTACTGATATGTTGGTGAGTAGGCCTGAGTACCCATGACTACACCTCATTAACAACATGCGTTTTATAATTTTATAACTCAAAATCTTAATGTATAACTTAACACACTGGCCGAATAAAAATGTTTTCCCATTTTCATCCTGTAGGTGTTTGCACAAAGTAAGCTGTAGTTTTCGTAATTGTTTACATATTTTTATGAATTACACGTCAGTTTAAAGATAAATGAATGTGCTATTACAATAAGTACCATTTGTAACTCTAATATAGGTTGTTGCTATTTAACGGCTGTCCGATGGCAGAGGACTTGCAATATTTTCTGGTAGATCTATCAGTCAGTTGTTGAAACACATTTCTAGCCTATTCAGCCGTTAGACGAGATGTACAAGCATTTTTTGTGGTCCTATCACTAGTTGCCACGGTAAACAGTTTTACACGATTTGGTAACTAACCAAAAACGCTGAAAAATATGAACATAATACAGTAGAACTCCATTTATCCGAACCCCAATTATCCGAACATCCAATTATCCGAACACTTTTTCCAGAAAGAAAAAAAAATCAGTCTCCACCAGTCACGTTAGACTACAGTTCTGAATCTTTTGATGCGGCAAGCTTCAAATGTGTGCGAACAATTTGTAGACAATGAGATGGGCTAATGGACGGTCGCTTACGTACATGAAGTCAGTTAGATCATAAAGTCCGTTAATATCTGGTTTACCAATCTAGTGTACGTGTGAGTTCTAGGCAGAACACTGGCTAAACAGACAGTTCAACTTAAAATAATTGTGTCTGCTACTACAGCAGAATAATTTTGGTGTACACGTATTTCTCTGTGCGACCTGGCATCTTCCAGTAGGCCTAAAGCATATAAAAGGAACCGCAATGTTTTGTCAATTGAAACGAAAACAGAAATTATCAAGAGACTAGGAAAAGGTGAAACTGTGTCTTCATTTGCGAGGATTTTCAATGTTGAGAAAGCTACCGTCTCTGACATCAAAAGTAACAAGGATAAAATTATGAGTTTTGCATCGAAATTGGATAGTGAAAATGGGTCGAAGAAACATAAAACCATGAGAAATGCGAAAGATTTGAAATTGGAAGAGGCTTTGTATATATGGTTTGTGCAAAGAAGAAGCAAAGGGGAACCTATCTCTGGCTCTATTGTGTGAAAAGGCACTTCAGTTCAACAGTCAACTTGACGGTCCTCCTGACTTTAAGGCTAGCCAGGGATGGTTAAGAAACTTTAAATCTCGTCATGGCATACGAGAATTGGAGATTCAAGGGGAATCTTCATCTAGCGATGCAACTGCCGCTGAAAATTTTAAAGAAACATTCTTGGCTTTTTTGGAAGAAGAAGGTTATTTACTCGATGATGTGTATAATGCCGATGAGACTGGCTTATACTGGAAATCATTGCCTCAAAAATCACTTGCATCTCAGCGCGAAGCAGCTGCCCCTGGGTTTAAAAAGTGCAAAGAGAGAGTAACAATTTTGGTAGCCGCGAATGCCAGTGGAAGTCATCGTTTACCGGTGCTAATGATCGGCAAAGCCAAAAAAAAACACGTTGTTTAAAGAATGTGACATGTCTCCCATTGTGCTACAAAGCACAGAAGAGTGCTTGGATGAATAGTGAAATATTTCTTGATTGGTATACAAATCAGTTCATCCCAAATGTGAAGAGGTTGAAAGAACAAGAAAAGAAAACTGGAAAAGTAATTCTTCTACTGGACAATGCACCATCTCATCCAGAGACGGATACATTGAATGCAGTTGATGCAAATTTTAAAGTAATTTTTCTGCTTCCCAATGTAACAGCACTGATTCAACCAATGGATCAGGGTGTTATAGCAAAGCTTAAAAAGATGTACAAGAAGGAAGTCCTGCGTCGTTTATTGTTGGCTGAAGATGAAGAAAGTGTGGTGGCGTTTTCAAAAAAAGCTTAATCTCAAAGACTGCTGCTATATGTAAGCTGATGCTTGGACCACCCTGTCACAAGATAATCTCAACAAGGCTTGGAATAGATTGCTTGGGAAAAAAAGGAGGAAATGAAACTACTGCAGGAGACACAAATGATGATTGTATAAATGAAGTTGTGGAACTGTTTCAAGCAATGCCCGGATTTTCGGACTGTGACAAAGATGATGCACACATGTGGCTAGAAGATGATAATGATTCTGGTTTTCAGTTTTTGAATGACGAAGAAATTTTGTCTTTTGTGCAAGAAGAAAACCAAACACATGTAGTGACCGATGATGAAGACTCCTCAGAAGTACATGATGTACTTGTAGATTATGAAGAAAACCCAAAACGTCGACCAAGTCCTGAAGAGGCCTTTATAGCACTAGAAACAGCGATGGCTTGGTACGAGCAAGAAGATGACAGCTGTCCTACACAGCTTCTGCTGTTGAAGAGAATGCGGGACTTAGCAGCCAAAAGCAGACTATCCAGTTTGGCGCAAAAGAGGATTCCTCATTATTTTAAATAGTGGGCTACATCTGTGCAAGTACATGTATACGTAAGTTGCGCCTGGTTTTGAATTGTTTGTAATGTTATTTTGAAAACATTTCTCTTTCTTAACAAAAATAATTAATACAAGTAGTACATGCACTGCAGTGTAATAAAAGATTTTGGTGATACAATGATCTAATACAGTGTGGGTATTATTATTACAGTACAAGTAAATATGTTTTATAGTGTATTTTCCTTGTGATTGTTAATTATTTTTAGAAATATGTGTACATGTACTCGATACATCATGTAATCCAATTATCCGAACATTTGATTATCCGAACGATGCTCGGTCCCATGGGGTTCGGATAAATGGAGTTCTACTGTATCAATTTTCCAGCGTTCAACAAAAACTTTGCTTTGGGAATTTGTTTTCCGGTGGCAACAAAATCTCGAACCAGATCAGAAAGTGTTTCAGTACAATTTTCATTTGTTTTATTACTAAAATTAGATCGACGCTCTGAGCGGCTCGCAGTCCAAATTATAGGATTTCATAAGCCGGTCCCACCGGCTAGCGGTAGTTAATGTGTTAAGATTGTATGCGGCTTCGCCTAAGATAGCAAGTGTGTGGCGGATGTGATAATGAGTCAGCTGATAAAGAGCACCATCTTTCAGAAGAGTAGAACAGGGCATTGCCACATTGTTCCACTTTCCACCCCTCATTTCTCAGCAACTGATCATTTATGCTTGTTATATAATTATATTAACACACACACAAAAAAAGGATGGATTAGCCAGAGCAGAAATGAGCAGTACGCCATTACAACTCCTGCCTATACCCTTACTCACGGTAGAAGAGGAACGACTAAGTAAGTATACCCTTACTCTTGCCAACAGCTAAGGCTACTACTAACCTCTTATTCTGTTGCATTAATCATTCTTCCAGTTTTTGCAAATCATTACTTAGCTCAGTATCCTGCATTATACATTTATTATTAGAGGTAAACAACTTGACGGAGAACTGTGAATGCAAAGAATGAACCAGAGCTGGGGCACTGCACGAAGTATGGCTGCTGACCGAGCAAAGTGGAAGCAGTTAGTTGCTGCCCTACAAGACATCACCAGGCGTGATGGCTACTGACTGCTTTGACAGTCGGCGGCTAAGGATCAAAGAAGAAGAAGATTTAGAGATACATAACTAAATTACTGTTTATTATTATTCATACTCATCAAATACCATGTAGTTTACAGTATTGTCTATGTCGCAGGCTAAAAATAACCTATCAGGATCACATGTCCATTTATCTGTTGTTATGGCTCTGTGCCGCATGTAGTTCCCGGGGTGGGGATCTCTGACAAGACAAAAACAGAATAGGGAAAGTCATACAAGACAACTTATATGAGGTTGTGCATCAAGCTGGCAACCTCACAACGCAAAACAGATTGCTACAAAAATCACCTGTGCAACAGCATGTTAATTCTTCTTTGTACAGGCTTCCTCAAAGGGGACCAGCTGCACATTTAGCTCCATGCTCCATAGGGAGTGAAAAAGAAAATGATAACAATGACCCTGTAGATGGCGCTGTTTTGTTTAGCACCCCATTTTGTTGTGCATTCAGCTGGCAACCTTATGATGTGAAACTAATTGCTACAGAAATCACCACATCTGTAGCATGTTAATGCTGTGTATAGGCTTCCTTCAAGAGCACCAATTGCAGTTGGGAGTGAAACGGAAAATGATAATGGCCCCGTTGATACACTGTTTCATTTAACAACCCATTTTCTAGGAATGTATCTTGAGCTCTAAGTGGGATATTATCATATTCACGTCTTTAAAACATATCTTCCTTTTACATCATATATTACCATTTACATAAAATTACTTTTTGGTGTTAATCATAAATTCACTGTACTTCTACTTTAACCAGGTTATTTTTATTGCGTTATTAATGATTTCATAATTTATCATCTTGTCCCATGTCTGCTGTCTCTCATCATGTATCAGTAAGATGTAGATTTCTTATGTCATTAGTGTCTTATTTCCTGTTCATTTTATTGCTGACATTATTTCATGATTGATATGTGGATCATTTGACAGTTCCCAGTGATTGCCTATAGTCTTTGCCATATGTTTTCTGTGGTGTTATATTCATTTTTTTTTAATGGTGAAAATGTACTGTTAGCGAGGGTTGTTGAGTCTGAAGAGAACTTGTTCGACTCTGACTCCAATAATGTAACAAGTACACGTCCCGCTCCAACGAGAAGGTGTTTAAAGAAAAGAATCCTAATTTCTTGAGAAATACTGTGAATTTTGTCCATGCATTTTGGAATTTTAAAATAATGAGAGGAGTTGAGTTGGAAATATTGTAACTACCAGCTCCAACTACAACTCCTCCAACTCTGCACATAACTACCAACTCCAACTACAACTCTGCACATAACTACCAGCTCCAACTCTGACTCTGCTCATAACTACCAGCTCCAACTACAACTCTGAACATAACTACCAACTCTGACTCTGCACATAACTACCAGCTCCAACTCCCAACTCTGCACATAACTACTAACTACAACTCTGACTCTGCACATAACTACCAGCTCCGGCTCCAACTACAACTCTGCACATAACTACCAGCTCCAACTACAACTCTGACTCTGCCCATAACTACCAGCTCCAACTACAACTCTGACTCTGCACATAACTACCAGCTCCAACTACAACTCTGACTCTGCACATAACTACCAGCTCCAACTACCGTTTCCAACTACAACTCTGACTCTGCACATAACTACCAGCTCCAACTACAACTCTGACTCTGCACATAACTACCAGCTCCAACTCCCAACTACACAACCCTGCTTTTTAACATATTTCTGCACATATTTTTTTAAGTAAGAGTGGTCAAAACTTGATATTCTTTTAATCCTTCTTAATATTCTGTAGTTGAATTATAAATTTCTCTATTGCTGGCACATGATCAGTACTGCATTTCACTGCTGACACTGTTAACCAGACATTAACATCTACCCAAATCTCCTGTGTACAAGTTTAAAGCCATTTTGATCATAAACATTATTTGGTGAAGATTCTCTTTAGACGTGTACATTATAGTGACCTCCCCTTGTAATGTTTGTCGTGGTCATGTACAAATAGGCAAAGATTCTCTTTCATTTACAAGGGGAAGTCACTATAATGCACATGTCTAAAGACCCATTATTTTTATACTTTTCTGTATTCACAGGCATCTAACATTGTCTGCACCGGTGTTACCTTTGATTATTTTGTGAGGCTTTACCCATTTATCATATTAAGCTACCTCTTTCATTTCTTTCACCCAGGTTATTTTCACCACTCAGTTTTTTCTAAGCACCAGTTTTTGCCTTGAAGTTTTTTTTATGTGTGTGCAATTGTTGTTTCACGAGATTTATGTTTCGCTACAGCCATTTTACATTCGTCATGTGTAGTTCCCAGGGATTTTTGATGAGACAAAGAAAGTATAGAACTACTGCAGTAGTAGTCTGTTTTTGACCCAGATAAATATACTGGGGATAGAAAAGCCATCCCCTATTTGTTAAATGTGTATTTCTTCACTGCTATCCAAATAATTTTTACAAAATAAAGAGAAGTATCTGCTGCTTGCTTTATCCAATATTCACAGCTAACCTCAAAATCGACATGCCATTACACCAGTATTTCCCAAACATACAATAGTTTAGGGGGTCGTAGTGGCTAAGAGGTATGGCATCCGCATCTAATTCTAAAGAGACCAGGTTCGTTCCCAGTGCAGGGAATATAATTGATGGAAATTTTTTTCAGAACCAGTGGTTCCTAATGATGTTATACTTCCCCCATGATCTCCTGGATAGTGAGATCGGATGTCTAGCCTTCTCGGATAAGGGCAAAAAAGTAGGAGGTCCCGTGCGCAAGTTACGTACATTAAAAACTCCTCTGCATTTGGAAATCATAAAGAGTAAGCCATATGGCCGGCTGCCCTGGCAAAATTTGAAAATTAGGAAACATACCCACCACATAAATATTTATAGAATGTGTGATTCCTGTATACACACATTGGGATCCTCGCCAGTGCTACGGAGTTTGTGCACTGTGCTGAGATCCTCCTTGTGTGATCTAAGGGAGGAGATCGGAGCACTGATGGAGTTGTCTGTGTGCAATGAAGATGGTCCTTAAAACCAAACGAAACAAAACAATAATTGCAGACTCTTTTATGAGAGTTTAGTCTTACTACGTACCCCTCTCATACATTACATTTTAAGTAATTTTTTTCTGCAATTAAAAAAATATGATCAAGTAAAATAAAAATTACGCCTTGAACCCCTTTTGTGTACCCTTGAGGGTAAGGGTACACATACCACTTGTGTGGAAACACTGCACTACACCATTCATGCCAGGCAGATGTATCTGGAGGAAGGGCAGGTTTTCAACAGGCATTTCTAACTATGTGGCTAAAAATATATCATTCTTGCACATTTATCTTAAGTTTGTATTGCTAGTAAAATTAGAAGTATAGCTATAATACTTTATAGCCATGATTATATTACTGCACATCATGAACATGTAAATATTAATTTTTAACGTTCTGATGACTTTCCAGAGGGTTGAACTACTGAGCATGGGCTAATTTCTGTACACAATTTTTTTTTTTTAATATTGCTTCTGAAATCTGAATATGAAAAATAAAGTTAATAATTGCTAACTTGTTTCGCTGTTGTTGCTTAATTATGTGTCTAACAGTGAATACTGAGGTTTTTGTTTTTAATGTGATTGAGGTACGTATAGCATTGTGCATAAGGCTGGCAACCTTATCATGTAAAGCTAATTGCTACAGAACCCACTACTGCGAGAGCACGTGAATGCTGTAGTGAAGGCTTTCCACAAGAGGGCCATCTGCTTTGGTGGCTCCAGGCTTCATAGGAAACATAAAGGAAAATGAAATTTTGTTGTAATTACCAAGATAATGATTCACTTCTCTCCATCTCCCTAGGGAACATAGGCCTTCAACTAATTCATACAAAGTCCTTCTGACCTGTGCCATCCACTCAAGGTCGTTCCATGTCTTTTTTTCCTTTCATTAATGTTTCCAGTTGTATTTTTCATGTGTTTTCCATCTCCTTGTACCTCATTTACCCAGGGGATTTCAGAATAAGGACTACCTTGTAATGCTATCAGTAGTTTTCTTCAGTGTGTGTACTATTCATTGCTAGCGTATTCTTCACATTTCTTGTTCCACTGACAGATCAGGTGATGTGGAGAGCTGTGAATGACTTTAAAAACAGACTTTACTTTTAGCGTACAAATAAATTCCATAGCTTCACAAGCTTTCCAAAACTTTCTCATGAATAATGCAAGCATAACTTTCAAGGAGGCAGAGAGTTTTATCAGAATCAGATAGGATGTTGAGCATCCAGGTCACACACAAAATGACGCATATTACCAGCTCAACAGAAGAGAACAAGTGATAATCTTCAGACTCTGCACTGGCCACAACAGATTGGGATACCATCTATTCAACAAGCTAACTGTGGCACTGATAAAATGGCAGCTGAACATCTGCTTCAAAGTTGCCCAACAAATGCGAAACAGAGAAAGCACATATGACCGACAACAGTACCATGTGTGCAAAAGCTCTACGGAGAATCATATAGCCTCAAACTGACTACTGCTTTCTTTGAAAACATTCAAGTAAGTGTCTGAGAGTGTACAAAGAAGCAAGAAGAATAATGCTTCATTATAAATTGCAGAAACCTGCTTATCCAATTCCTTCTCAAAAACATTTTCTGAAGAATTGAAAATCATCATTTCATTTCCACTCCTGGACTTAGTAATAATATCTCTAGCAATTTTTGTTTGTTCGTTTGTTATTTCTTATGCAAACAGTGGACACGGTAGATCATGTCTGATATTTGTGAGATGAATCCCTCAGCTTGATTTTCTGTTCTAACACACTTTCGGTGTTAAAGAGAGTGACAGATTAATTATCAGTTAGTTAGTAATGAATGGATACCCTGCTGTCAGAGAATGTTTTGATTGTTCAGCATTTCTAAAACTGTGTGTATAATCAATTATGGGACAATTATAGCCTCTTTTTATTAATGTATGTTAAGTATTTTAATTTTCACAGTTTATTTTACAATCTTACACCTTATATGGTCACAGCTGCGTGTTTGTAGTCACAATCATTTCCGGGAACTAGTTCTGATGGTTTGCCGCCTTGGCTTCACTATAGGGTTGTGCTGCAGCAACCTTCTCTTTAGGCTCCACAATGTTGACATGATCTGGTAGGGGGGCAAATGTGGTCCAACCTTGCTAGATGGATCCCATATACCTTGATTGCCAGCACACCTTGCCTAAGTAAGACATTGTTATTGTTAATCAGAATCGACCTCACTGCACTCCGGGCAAACCCATAGGTGCTCAGTCTCCTGCATCAAATGTTGAAGAGTATGAATGATAATTGTACCTGTATCCCGTTGGTTGTGCATACGACAGATGCATCCTCTCTCACTTCCATTTCTGCTAGTCCCACTTTTGATGCCAAACTCCAGCAGTGTCAGCCTTGTTGATTCATCCATTGCAGTGTCATTATCCAGCAGGTGATCAATAATAGCCCTTAGTATCTCTCCCTTATACATGTCCAGTGTCCCCACTATGGGTGCTCTTGAGGCCAGTCTGTCAGCTTTCTCATTGCCACGTACCCCTGCGTGACCAGGACAGTAGATCCACACTAGTTCTTGAAGACTTGAGGATTCTATTGATGTTTTCCATTCCTGCCGCAGCCATCCATTCTGAACCTTCTGAGGCATGGCTTGAGAGTCTGACAATATAACTGCCCTGGTTGATGGAGTTTCAGACAGCCACCTCAGTGCTGTAGTAACTGCCTCTACCTCCATTCTCATGTGGAGGTTGTTGTCATGTAGGCTCCACTCTGTTTAGCGATGACCCTGCCCTTTATTCTCGCAGAGAAGCCCCATCCTGATTTCTCACCACGCACTACAGACCCAAAAGTGTACACAATGGCATCATCATCCTGAGCATGATCACTTATCAGCTAATTAATCTCCAGCTCTGCTTTTCCATTGCCCCAAGATCTGCACTCTCTGCCAAGGCTAATGATGACCTGCTAGCAGTTTATCCAGTTCTCTCCTGACTTACTCCACTCTTCCCGTTTGGATACATTTTCAACCCTGGTCACCTGACCAATCGTAGCCTCTGCCTATCCATGATATCCCACTCTTGATTCTTGCTCCTTTGATGTCAGCTACATTCTCTTTTGTCGGTGGTTACCCGCATATATGCTTTTGCCTGGGCCATCACATATCTGAATCTAATTGACAGCGATCCAAGCATGTATTTCATTGTCACAATGGGGGTATCACACGTACAGCCCAAAACTAGTCGCATCCCTTCATTTTGAATCCGCTCCAGTCGTTCACATTGTGACACTGACAGCGTGAGTATTCGCATTGGGCATTGGTTCTGCAAATGCGCATTGGTTCTGATGTCCAAGTTCCCTAGCAAAATGCAACTGATCTCTCCATTAAGGCAACTGCTATCCACCTTGTTATCCAAGGGTTTACATCACATACCATTATGCAGTCTATTAGGGTTGCAAAGTCTATACTGTTATAAGCATCCTCTATGTCAATTGCGACAGCCACCGTTTCTCTTTTACCCTGGAATCCCTCGTACACATTGTATGCAAACGTTCCAGCGTTACCCCATGTTGTTTTCATAGGCCTATAGCTACCCAGGGTATCAGGAAGGATGTGTGCATTTTCGAGGTGGCTCATTACTTGTCTTGCAACTATCTTTTCAAGTAATTTATCATAGACACTCTGTAGTGTGATAATTCGATAGCTGTTGAGCAGTGTGGGGTATTTGCCAGCTTTAGGAAGTGGCCGAAGGTAACTGTGTAGCCAGTCTTCCGGCACCTCAGCATTCTGTATGCTGGTACTGAAATCGCTCACCATATTTATAATGGCTGTGTCATCGAGCTGTTTAATATGATGGTATTGTACACCATCAGGACCCAGATCAGTGTTTCTGCTGGTTTTCAATATGTACACCACTTCCTCTTCAGAAATGAGATCAAAGTATATCTTGTCCCTTAGGGCATTTTGCAGCACACTGTCCTTTATTTTCAGGCGGGCACTTTTGTCACCTTTATCCGTTTGCTCCACATATCGATTGAATAATGCTCTTCCCTTCTCTTCGTCCGTCTTCAGGCTTAGTCCTGTAGAGCGTTTGATATTAGGGATGGGTTGACTTGCACTTTTCCTATTCATTCTTCGATGTAAGGACCAGAATTTCTGTAGGGTTTTTTCTGTGCCCACCTGTGTCACAAAGTCCTCCCACACTTTATCCTTGGCCTCCCTTGCCAAACTCTTGATTCTATTAACGGTTCTTTGCTTTTTCTCCTTCATCTCTTCAACCTCTCCCTCATTCATCATTCTTCTGCTTTGTGCTTTACGCCATTCCTTTGTTGCTCTTTCCTTTTCTATCCATGCTTCCTTCACTGTCTTATTCCACCAGGGAGGTTGGGTGAAAGGTGTTCTCGCTGTCTTTTGTTTGGCATTTTGACGCAATGTGTGTAAAGGGTTGTTACAGTCGAGTGGACTTTTAGGATGCTTGAAGGTATGTTTAGGTTTCCTGTGTCTAGTGGTCCTAACCTTTGCAATGAGTATGACGCAAGGTGGGTGATCACTTTCCTGTGCACTTAATACATCCCAACGTGCCATAGTGGTGGCAGCACTAGAGATGAATGCCAGATCTATGACACCATTTGTATCCCCAGGTTTAGTTGCCAGTCTAGTTGGGCGTCCATCATTCAGGATGAAGCAAGGTTCATGTTAAGTAATGCCTGACTCAAAGCTATACCCTGGTTATTTTCCATGATGTTCCCCCACTCCTTGGATCTAGCACTGACATCGCCAGCAATTAAACACCTTATGTTAGAATCTTCAGACAATTCTGCCAGAAAATTCCAATCATTCTCTGCTGTAAGATGGTTGAGAAGAGCACATAAATTGTAGACTCGCCACTCCTGACCACCTATATTCACAGCAATCCCCTGTATTCCGCATCCTCACTAGTTTGAGAACTTGAAGTAACATCTGTAGGCTGGGCAATTGATAACACTAATGGCTTTTTAATTTGTCTCCTGGATCATGAGGATATCGAAATTGTAGATTATTGTTTGTATAATGGCTGCACGTTGATTGGCACTTCAACAATTTCAGTATTCTATATGCACATATTTCATCGAGATGCGATCTGCTTTCTTTCGGAACCTTCTCTTTCCTGTCCTTCTTTTTCTCTCTCTCCTCTTCTCTCCCCTACCTCTCCTTCTGCATTTGTATTTCCTCATTCATTTACTGCAGGTATGCTGCAGTGTCAGCATAGGGGTCATCCACATATGATGTCACGCAGTGAGGGGGTCTAAAATTTTGTGATGGATAGGGGGTAAAGAAATGTGACGTCACACAAAAAATACGAGTGAGGATCACTTCTTTCATAAATGATGTAGGAAAAAATAGATTTTGTAACCTCCATCTTCATAGTGTACTATTATACGCAATAGTTTACAACTCCCTCAGTGGATGACTTCTATTGTTATAATTGTAGCTGAAATATCGGATAACTGATTACATTTAATTGGTTTACACTTACTTCATCGTTTCTCTTTTACCATGAGGTGTAGAGGTTTGGAAGATAGAGTGCCATACTATCCTATCAGCTGTCTGCATCCTTGCATGGTTCCAATCTAGTCCTCAGTCCTTCAGAGATTGTCTAATGTTGTCCTCCCAGTGAACTGTGGGTTGTCCTGGAGGTCTGGATCCCTGGCTCTTAGTTTTACATACTTGTCATGGTAGCAGATCTTCTCCCATTCTGCAGACATGGCCAGACCATCGTAGTTGGGACTGTTCTACTTGGGTCTGTAGTGGCTTGGTTTTAAGGCCTCGCCGTGTCATCCGGGTGCGGACCATGTCTCTTCTTGGTACTTCAACCACCTTCCTCATGTAACTCTTTTCTGAGGTTTGGAGCTGGCTTTTATGGGTTGTAGCCATTGCCCATGACTCACATCCATACGTCAAGACTGGAACTTAGTGGAGCAGTATACAGCCATCTTCGTCTTCTTGCCACCTTCTCTTTTGCTGAGGAATTCTCAATTTATGACCTGAAAAAGGCTCCCAGCTGCTGCTCTGCGGGTAGCCAACTCTTCTTTGATGCCTTCTTTGCGGGCTGTGACAGCTCTGAGGTATTTAAAGTGGCTGACCTGCTGCAGGTCAAGAATCAGAACTTCAAGACCTTACCTCTAGACTGGAGAAAGTAACAAGAACGTATGGGATGGAAATTAATATAGAAAAAAGCAAGATATTGGTAAATAGCCATAAGAAACATGTTCCGACCAACATTACGTTAAATGGGCAAACGTTAGAAGAAGTTAACACCTTTAAATATCTCGGGTCCACTATATGCAGTGATGGAAGATCAATTAAAGAAATCAAGACAAGACTTGAGATGGCCTCAGCTGTCATGACAAGGTTGAATGTGATCTGGAAAAGTAACATCAGTTTTCCTGTGAAGATCAAATTATACAAATCACTTGTATTATCTATTCTCTTGTATGGGTGTGAGAGCTGGACACTCACTGCAGATACGGAGCGAAGGATTCAGGCTTTCGAGCATAAATGTTATAGAAGAATTTTGCGCATTTGCTATAAAGAGCACAAAACAAATGTCTATGTTAGAGAGAAGATAAACACCTATGCAGGCCACCAAGAACCACTTTTGTCAACAGTGAAACGTCGAAAGCTTGCCTGGTTTGGGCATGTAACTCGTCATGACTCCCTTTCGAAAACGATCCTTCAGGGAACAGTCGAAGGTAAACGGAGAAGAGGAAGGCAGAGAAAATCCTGGGCTGATAACATCAAAGAATGGGCAGGACACGGTTTTTCCACACTTGTACGCATTGCTGAGGATAGAGAGCAGTGGAGGACCCTGTCTGCTGATGCTTCCACCATGGCACCCCTACGACCCATGACCGGTTACGGGCTGAGATGATGATGATGACCTGCTGCAGGACCTGTTCTCCTAGCTTAATCTGATGCCATCTTTCCTCTCATGAGATCACCATGGTTTTTGTTTTGAAGCTACTGATGACCATCACTCTCTTCTCCTGCTCTTCCTTCCAGACTGATTGGATTGAAGATGTGCCTCTGATTTAGCAATCAGGGCAACATCATCAGAAAATGCAAGCTCTGAAATACATACCTGTCTCATCTTCCAGTACCCCACTGAATACTTTCTTGTCCTGTCTTTAATGCTTTGATGACATTGTCCATGAGGAGAATGAAAAGATAAGGTGACAGAATATTACCCTGACCTTACAGTAGAAGAGGAACGACTAAGTAAGTAAGTAATATCACCCTGTCTTACACCAGTGGTGGTCCTGAACTCTTCTTACTTATGGATTGCCGTCTTCACATAGTTTCTGCAAGACTTGTAGAAGCTCTGTATATCATGAATCAGAGGTATGGGAATGTTTTTCTTTGCCAAACAGTCCCAAAGTTTGCTCCAGGGGACCTTGTCAAATGCCTTTTCCAGATCCAAGAAACAAAGGTGTATCTCACCTTTATACTGAAGGGCTTTTTCGCTCAGCTGTCTGAGTTTGAAGATAAGGTCTTGAGTATTTCGGATTGCTTGGAAACCATATTCAACCTCATCCATTTGTTGCTCAGCTAGGCGCCTGAATCTCTGCTCCAGGATTCTAGAGTAGATTTTACCAGGGACACTGAGAAGAGATATGCCTCTATGATTTCCACATTGTTAGCTGTCACCCTTTTTGAAAATGGATGTTATGATGGCAATCTCCCAATCCTTTGGTATTTTCTTGTGGCACCAGGCTGCCTGTAGGACCCTCTGGAGTAATAGGTCGCCTGTTGCTCCCATGTACTTCACTATTTCTGGTGTTATACCATGATGTCTTGCTGCTTTGCTATCTTGATTTTTTCCTGTGCTGCCTTCAGTTCTTCTGTGATAGTACTTATCGTTTCTGAGGCTTGACCTTGCTCATCACAAAGGAGCACTGAGAAATATTCTTTCCATTACTTCCTTTGGGGAAGTAAGCAATTTGTCTTGCTTGTCCTTTATATATTTGAAAGGGCACTTTTTACACTTCTTGTTATTTAGGGTCTCTGTCACGAAATGGATTTAAGACTAGAGGCTGTCTACATATAGTGACAAGACACTAGTGAGAAGAAAGACTGAAAGGATAGATTCAGATGAAAAAAATGACAGTGCAAATGTGAAAGTTGAGACCATTGGCTCCGAGGTTGAGAACCGAAGTTGACTCTTCCTCGCCACTCCGGACGTCTTAATTGCATTGGCCTCAACCACCTTTAACTACCCTAAGGGGATAAGGTTCAATTAAGATTCACATACACCACGATACAGACAACATATAGCTACTGTACGTAAATAAAATGACTGGTCCAGACTATAAATGTACGTTTTACTATACACACAAACAAGAAATCAAATACATGTCAAAAGGATAAAAATGCAGTGTAAGCACACCTGGAAAAACAAAATTTCAGGCAAAATTACAAATAATGTATCATCAACCCCAACCCTTCACCCACAAGTTTCACCTGTATGGAGAAAGAAGGTAAGATTAAATTAAATAAACCACACTGCACTTGGTGGGGTCTCAGATGTCGAGCCTCCACTCCAAACTAGCTGTTCTAACTTCTAGTCTCAATTCTAAGTACACAGTCAGCTGGAACTACTGCGAATTTTCTACACAATCTCTGTACAGACTTCGTTTCTATACAGCCTATCCTGAAATCTCCTGAACACTGCTACACAACTAACTCGTCTAAAACTTCAGCAGCTGACCTCTGCTATGCTTTTCATTAAACTTTGCGCTCAGTTCTGTCTTTCTGTTCTACCACCAGTAGACTAAACTTTAGCAGCTGTCTTCTGCTCTAACATCTGTAGAGGGTATTGTAACCCTGTTTCCCTCCACAATTCTGAAATTGATGACTAAGGTTTAAACACTGAATTCGGGAAAAACTGGAATAGGTAGCTGGTTTTGCTGTTACCACTCTGGATTTACCTGCCCGCTCCCTCCTCTGGGTTCAGCCCTTCGGCGTTATTATGGCCGGGACGAAGCGAAATAAATTACAACCACGCTGGCAGCATGCCAAATTTGCGTGTGTAAGAAGATTGAGCATCAGAGCTCCGGATTTTTCCACCAAAATCCCTTTCAACTAGAGAATGTCTTCCCTGCCTTGGGAAAACGTATTTTTTTTTCTCTTCTTCCACCTCTGGCAATTAACGCCAAACTTTGCGTTTCTGCGAATGCCACAACTTTGCCGTGGGAGAAATTTTGTGGTATCAAAATTCCGCTCTCTCTTTCCCACAAAGCCGGTACCTGCAAATTCGAATGTCCCACTGAAAGGCAAATCGACTATTTGACTCTGGCACGCGGCTGGCAATTACATTAGAGAGAGCGAGCCATGAATTACGGGCCTTTTTATCATCATAGATTAGCACGCTGACCTCTTGACGTCATATGCGTGGCTTTGTTCTAAGCCCCAATGAACGCGCTGCCATTTCAAAGCAGTTAAATCTCAGCCAACCAGAATTGTAAACAACTCTGGCTCATCCGGTTACTGCCAGCACGTGTTACGTGCATGGGTAACCCCCATCCCCCGTTTAGACAAAGAAACGGGATATCCTATTCAGTCCTCTACTGACAATGAAGCAAAATGACCGCCTTAGTTAAACTCCCCGAAAAAAATGCGTCTAGCTGCCTGCCCTATCTTTAAAAAAGCTACCACTGGTGCAAATCTGATCTAGGCTCTATAGTCTTTCTTCTAGATTAAAACTGCAACAATTCCCTACCCATCAACTCTAAACTCCATAAAAAAGAAACATAAAGCAGATGAGATAAAACTCCATCGGGATCTCACTTTGAAAAACGTAAATAATAGAAGGAGAAGAAATATGGAGTGGATTACCTGTAATCCCTACTAGAAGTAGTGAAAATAAAGCGAGGAGAAAAGAAATGGGGCCTGTTGCAAATCCAATCACATTAACTCCTCACAGTCTCGAAGAACTATTTCTGATTTTCTTGAGCATCTTTTTCTAGCTTTTCTCCAAATAACTTTCCAGGATTTCTGTTTAGCTGCTAGCACCTTATTCTTTGCTTTTTTTCTATCACATGTTCTCTATATTTCGGGTTTTTCTGCTGTGGTTTTAGCTCCTAAGTATTGTTTCCATGCCCTTTTCTTCTCTCTTATTTTCTCTAACTTCCTCTGTCCTCTTTCCCTTCTTCCCAAGTCGAACTTCACCACATGCTTCTGCTGCTTTAATGATGTCTTTGGATTTAAGCCAAAGGGTTTCCAGGTCATCACGCTGTTCTTCTATGTTTCTCACTGCTGTAGCAATAAGCCCCTGATACCTGGTCTTAACTTCTGGCCATCTTAGCTTGTAGGTCTTAATGTTTATCTCTCCTGTTCATTTACTTAGTTTCTTGCATGATGGTAAGCAATGCCTGGGCCGAGAAACTATTTTAACTGGTTTAAATTGATTTTTAATTATGTATTTCTGTTTTTTAACATAATGTAATGCACACCTTATTAAAAAAAAAAAAAATTAAATGCAGTCTAAACAAACTGCACTGTTTATTAAAATTAGATTTTTTAAAATAACAATAGTAAGTTATCACCATCCCCACAACCACCCGATGAGATCAAAGACACAAAAGTTGAAAGATGATATTCCGGGTGGTGTGAACGTTTACCATTTGTACGTGTTAATGCAAATGCATTTAGTTGGGTAGAGCAAAGGTTGGGCCCTGTCTCGTGTTAGGACGCGGCACATAAAAGGGAAGATATTTCTAAAAGCTTGATAAAATAAATACTATTTTACTTGAAAGATTTTTTTTTTTTTTTTCTGCACTAGTTAACTAATTTACACTCGACTACATTCTGTCATCTCAGTATTATTAAAAATATGGGGGGGGGGGGGGGGGGGGGGGGTTGTTAATAGCTGTGTAACGTCACATTTGTGACATATGACAATGGGGGAGTGGGTTTAAAAATGGCAAAAATTGCGTGACGCCATATGTGGAAGACCCCATAGTCATTGAAAGGATCACCCCTGTGAATCATGAGACTATCTGTGAATTTCGGCTCTCTGGCCTCTCATTTTCCCTAGACAAGCACTTCGATTCGCAACCTTTGGCTCCAGATTCCATATTGAAAAGCAAGACACCGTAGCAGGCCCTTCTGACAGCCAAACAACCAATATGTTTGTACCTCGGAGACTCGCACTGTGCAATAGCACAGGGACCACTCGTGGCAACCTTCTCGGCATACAGCTCTACTGTGCCCTACAGCTAACCAAATCGCTTCTGGGCCACATATGTCAATTCACGAATGCGATGACCTTTCTCTCCCAGAACATTCTGGGTACGGGTGACAAGGATGATAATCTATGTTCATGTCTGGTTAACACGACTTTCAACATCGCTGTAGCCATCCTCAGCCAGTTCACGAGTTAAAAATGCATTCGGCTCAATCTTGAAAGTGCCACCTGTCACAAACTTTCTCTTCTCTGAAAGCTGCAATCAATCAATACCCTTTAGCTTCCCAAGGAACAAGGGTTTTCAAAACACAAAAAAACACTGCTGCGCCATGTTATTCGTGCATGCATTTATGAGAAATCATTTTGCTAGTAATTTCCATGAGAGGTGCACCCTTCTGACATGTATCCACGTATCACGGGATTCAATTCTCCGCTTCTGTGATACACACAGGCAGTACAGCCAAGGTTGCCACTCAAGTTCTAGAGATAAACCCAGATTTTCTTCTAAAGACACCCAGAAATACCCAGATTATTTTATGCCTCAGATATACGGGATAAACGATGCTTACACAATCTTTTAGTGCAACTTTAGCACAAATAAGCTGTGTGTTACCAATTTTCATTTATTTCTTCATTTTGATTTTATTTTTTATTACCAAAAATTCACAATTAAAAAAAAATGATTTTATTAACACCCCAATATATGAACTCTTGAATATGAGAAATTTTAACAGTAACATATTTACAGTAGTTACATTAACAAAATTTTCCTCAAATCAAATATAAAACGTTAGTTGTAACTTGTTACTGTTGAAAATTTTCACTTTTCAGCGACTCGGCATCCATGGAAAAACATCGTCAAGATCATATGCATGGATTGACAATTCCAAAATCTTTGCATATCTCTGCCGACAACGTCCTTCACGCACATCTTCAACCACGCTTTTACTAGGATTAAACTTATGACAAACTCCATCTTTGGCAACTGCTTGCTTGGCTAGTATTCGACTGGAAACTGTTTAACACAAAAGCTTGTTGGTTTGTTTAGTTTTAACTAAGTTAACCTTCGAAAACACTCTTTCGACGCATGCTGAAAAGTGATTTAGTGCCATAAGCGTGCACATGAGGTCAGCCAAAACATCAAATTTATTCTGGTTATTAGCATGTTACTTGTTGCAGTCCCAGCCAGAATGCGGGCGGATCCTCATCACCAGATGTCCAAGATCTTTTCGGTACAATGCCAGTTCTCGCCATCGACCAGACAGACGATCAAGGCTCTCTTCCGAGAACAAAGACATGTGGAATCTCTTTCTTCAGCTGTGCCTGTAAATCACTTGCAGTCCCCATCATAGTGGCACAGTTGTCTGCATCAAAACCAATGACGTTACTAAGCGGGATTACATGCGTGCTCAACAATTTCTTAACAGCTGTAAACATGCTCAGTGCACAGAATATACATACATTGTAAAAGCCAATTGTCAAATATACCCAGATTAATGCAGATTTGGGGGGGGGGGGGGGGGTATTGAAAAAACTAAATGTACGAGGCCAATGACATATAGAAAGCTATACAATTAATTTCATGTTAGGTGGTAAGATTTTTTTTTTTTTTTTTTTGCAATTTATGAAAAAAATATCTCATTCAACCTCTGCCTGGGTTATTATTTAGTGTGGCGAATACCCAGACGGAAGCCAAAAAACCCAGATCTAGTAAAAAAAATACCCAGCTGTGGCAACACTGAGTACAGCAAGTAAGAAAACTGTTCCAGAAGCGAGAAACTGATTGGTCAACAATTCGTGTATTGAAAAAACTAAATGTACGAGGCCAATGACATATAGAAAGCTATACAATTAATTTCATGTTAGGTGGTAAGATTTTTTTTTTTTTTTTTTTGCAATTTATGAAAAAAATATCTCATTCAACCTCTGCCTGGGTTATTATTTAGTGTGGCTAATTCAAGATAATAATTTTGTTTTCTTTTATCTAAATATTCGGAGCGCTGGTTTCTCGCGGCATAGGCGCTGGGTTTGGAATCACGGTACCGACACGTTCCAGTCTACCCAGCTGTAAATGGGTACCTGGCTTTGAGTTTGAGAAGGAAAAGGTAGCGAAGAAGGAAACTGGCCACCCCACCTCTCGATGCTGGGTTTAGTATGTTGAAGTCTCTAACACTTCTCTACGGCAGTATTTTCTATAGGACTATCTTTACCTGTTTATATCTAAATATGGCATCATTTCGCGCCCTCAATCAGTCCAACCATGGTCATTTAAAAGTGTCAGATTGTGTGAATTCGCATGTGTGTGTGTGTGTGTGTGTGTGTGTGTGTGTCCTCCTATGTCCCAAAATGGTAGTCTCTCACCCTTGTCATTTTGTTAACAAGGGAAAAGTGGGTGGAAAAACCCCCTGATGTCTGGTATGACACCCAACAAACTTTTTGTTTTAAAAAACAAATTATCCCGTTCAACCCTTGATCGGTTATAATTAAGGTATATAGTGCAGTAAATTTAAGACAATACAGTAACTTCTCCCCTCCACTCAGTCCAAATAGAGTAAATCAAAACAAAAACTGTGTATGTGTGTGTGACCTCTCCTTTGCAAGAAACAAACAAAAAATAAAAACAAACAACAAAAACATGAACGGAGAAAAAACAAACAAACAAACAAACAGAGTAGTCTCTCATACACAATAAACTTTACTTTGAAAGACAACTGAAATTTTTGTGCAATTATAACACATAAGGAAGGGAAATTTATTATGAGTAGTTTCCCCTTTCTTGCACGTCTCTTAAAAAAGGAAATACAATTATTGTTTGTATGCAAAGTTCACGACACGTCAGTGTTTTGTTAGGGCTTTGAAAAAGGTTCCGGAACAACCTCAATAGTTTGGCGTGTTTCTCTAGCTAAAAATTGTTCCTTTTGAAATTTTTAAATAAATGGCATTAATGAGGGCTTTCACTCTTTAGTGTAAGTGCTGGAGATATCGTTTAATGTTGTTGAAATTAAAGAATAAAAATTAAATTGTCTTAAAAGTGAACGATCATAACTGTAGTGTTCGCTAAACTGACGACTTACTGATTACAATTGTCGTGTTTTGAAGAGTAGGCTAACTAAATATTATAATCATTCTGTGATTAATGTAACAAGAGGCGTGACATCAATCAAGACTGTTAACCAGAGGATCAGACTGCCAAGGTCTTAAAGATGGTACTATTAACAGTGATAGCCAGGGTGGCAGACGGCTTGCCTCTTTCAGCTTCCGTTCAGGAGGATGAACAGGTAAGGCAGTTTCAATTAGAATGTAAGAAGTATGAACAACACAGAGTTCTAATATTAGATTAATTGCAGGCATACAATTCAGGCATGAATGTAGAACTAGTGTTGAGAATAGATGAACCTAAAGAATCCTAACGTGTACCGATGGTCAAGAAAATATGGGCCTAACAGCATATTTCCAATATGCCTCAATGGGCGTGTAACGTGATCCCCTTATTTAACGACGTTAGTGACTTACTGGGATAACATAGAAGAACACATCCTACTATTGTTCACTTTAACTATAAAATAATAGCCTATAGAGCAAGAACAAGAATGAACAGATAAGGATTAGTTAGGGCATGGTGAGAAAGTGAGGGCCTGGTGAGGCTCTCGTAATGCAGATTGATGATGGCAGATGAATAGTGAATTGGGTGTCATACCAAATGTGTATGTACATACATACATACGTTTATAGATACCAACAGTGTTTTCCCACCCTGCTGCCCCTAAGGTATGAGAGACCACTACTTTGGGACAAGCAACAACATGCATTCACTCAATTTGAGTCTTTTAATTTACTTTATTTACACTAATTGGAAAGGTGAAATAATACCATAATTAGGTATCAGCAGTCAAAATTATTATCTTAAATTAATGACACTGGATATCCTAATTGAGCGTTTGATTCGCAGATTGGTTAGAGCGCTAGCCTGTCATGCAAAGGTGTTGCGTCATGCTGCAGTCTACACAACTCTAAATGGGTACCTGACTCTGCTCATGAGTTAGGGAAGGAAGAGGCAGGGGAACTGTTCACCCCACCTCTCAATGCTGGACCTAGTATAGTGAAGTCTCTAACACTTCACTCCCCTAAGGAATGGCAGAAAAGCTACAGGAAAAGCCTAGATCTACAGGGTTTTTTTTATTTTTTTAAAACAATTTTTTTTTTAAAGTGTGGATATTAGTTTGATCGAACTCAACAGTATGAAATTGATTCACATAAGAGAACAGTACAGTATGGCACAGGAGGAAGAGCACCAAAACAAAGACCTCACACCACTTTGAAAAAATCCCTAGGGCAGATTCTGAGTGTGTGTGTATAGCTCTTTCCATTAGTTCCACATTAGTGAATGTTTAACCTGGTCTGGATTCTTATTCATTGAAATTCACTTTGGAAAGCTTCCCAGATTAGTTATTATTTAAGATATTGAACATATGCAGTTTTAAAACGGCATTCTTTGTTGTATTAATATTATGATTGTCAACCTCTCTCTTCTTAGTCAGGTAGAAATCTCATGGAGTACCAGACCCAAGCAAAGCAGCTCTTCCGAAAATTATCCCAAGATCCAAACCCACCAGCAAAATGCAGCCTAGATACAACAAATTATATGTTTCAGTAAGTTACCCAGTCTAAGAACTACTATTTTTGCATTGATTAAGTTGCAATTTTTCTACCGTGGTTTCCTTTCATTGTTAAAATACTACTTTAGCCTTCTAGCCCAGGCAGGCTCTGGAGCCTGTAGCAGTAGTTTCTGACACATAAGGGTAGACAGGCTAATCTGATATTGACTTTTAAATGGCTTGACTTACCATCTGCGGTAGCGCAATGGTTAATGCACTGGTTTCCAAGTCCATGGTTCGATCCCAAGTTGAGATGGAATTTTTTTTTTGACCGCAAATGGTGGGTCAACCCAGCCTCATGAATTGGGTACCAGAGCAACTCTGGGAAGGTTACAGGCAGTCGGCTTGATGCTGACCACATCACCCTTAGTGTGCCGTATGGTCAAGAAAATATGGACCTAACGCCATATTCCTAATATGCCTCAGTGGGCATTTAACGAAATCCTTTTTCTCCTTTACATTCACGTCTCTTATACTTACATACTGAATATGTTATACAGTTTGGTCATGGGTTACAAACGAGTTCTGTGCTCAAGGGCACTCATAACTTGGTTTTGTACGCAAGTTGGAGTTTGTACGTACAGTAAATGTTCATAAGTCTCTGTTAATAATACATAGGCAAAAATAATGCATTATAACATTTCGTTTACAGAAATACGCCTAAAGCTTATTAATAAAATGACGGTGTGGTAAATATACAGCAAAACACAAACAATTCAAGCTTAAAAAATATTAATATTGTGGTATCTGCCTTCTCCAGTTTTGGTAAACAGTTTTTACACATCATGAGTTGGAGAAAAAGCTACCGGTGGATTGTCAATTTTTGTGAAGAATAGGTACATTGAAGAATAAACTGCCATTTTTTTCCTTCTGTTTTTCCTTTATAAATTTCTTTGTAGTGCCGAATATCTTCAGTGACACCTCTGTATTGGGGAATGTCACAGTATTAGGATCTAGCTCAAAAAGGGTGACAATCGACAATGTGGAAACCATAGAGGCATATCCCTTCTCAGTGTCCCTGGTAAAATCTACTCAAGAATCCTAGAGCAGAGACTCCCGACGCCTAGGTGAGCCACAATTGGATGAGGTCCAGTGCGGATTCAGAGCAAACCGAAGTACTCAAGACCTAATCTTCACACTCAGACAGCTGAGTGAAAAGGCCCTTGAGTATAAGAGTGAGATCCATCTTTGTTTCATAGATCTGGTAAAGGCGTTTGACAGGGTCCCTTGGAGCAAACTTTGGGACTGTTTGGCAAGGAAGAACATTCCAGCACCTCTGATTCATGCTATACAGAGCTTCAACAAGTCTTGCAGAAATTATGTGAGGACAGCAAACCATAACCTTTAGCACGCTGAATTAGAAATTCCGAAAACTTGCCCTGCCACTGCATTCTTTTTCACAACGCCCTGTGTTTATAGTGGGTGACTTATAACGTCTATAGTTTCTGTGTTTCTTTGTCAATAGCTATCATTTTTTGAATTTATATAAATAAATGAATGATGAATCTGATGATATAAAATTTGTTTGTGTACATGTTAGATGTGATAGGAAGAGAGGAATGGAAAGATGAAAAAAACGAGAAAAAAAAAATAAATAAATTTTTTTTTTTAATTAAAAAAAAAACACCAACAAACGAAGAGTCCTTATCCCTTGCTTCTCAATAAAAGTCATTTGACCAATACAAATCAAATGACGATCTTTTCGTTACACCCATCATCAGTAGCAAAGCAACAAACGCCCTCGTCAGCAGTGACTTTCGGCCGTAACCCTAAACCTTTCCCATAAACCTAATCCTAACCCCTAAAATTAGACATACTAGCAATGACATTCTACTTTCGCTTCCATCTCTGCCATCACCCATATTCTGAGAACCGATATCAGCGCTAATAAAGACAACAATCTCCTCGCCATTGCATCTGAGTCAGAATCCATTAAAATTAGAGCGAAAATGGCCGCGTGTTCGATGCCGATTGATTTCGATTAAAAAAATTCATAGAAAATAAACGCGAATACACCCATTCCTAAATGAAGATCGGAAACGGAAGCTAACTCTCTCGCAAATACGATTAAATCTTAACATCCGGGGGTGATGTCACGTGTACACAAAAAAAAAATGCTAGGAACCGACGATATCCGAAGGTGCAATAATGCACCTGCAGCGTCCTAGGTTCCGTCAGCTGCAGGCGCAATAATGCGCCTGCAGCGTGCTAAAGGATAGGTCAGAAGAGTTCAGGACCACCACTGGTGTAAGACAAGGTGATATCCTGTCACCTTATCTTTTCATACTCCTAATGGACGATGTCATCAAGGCATGTAAGGAGAGAACAAGAAAGTATTCAGTGGGGTACTGGAAGATGAGACAGGTCTGTATTTCAGAGCTGGCATTTGCTGATGATGTTGCCCTGATTGCTAAATCAGAGGCACATCTCTAATCCAACCTGCAAGTCTGGAAGGAAGAGCTGGAGAAGAGAGGGATGGTCATAAGCAGCTCTAAAACAAAATCTATGGTGATATCACGAGAAGAAAGAAGACATCAGATTAAGCTGGGAGAACAGGTCCTGGAGCAGATCGACCACTTTAAATACCTCGGAGCTATTATAGACCGAAAGGGAGGCATCAAAGAAGAGTTGGCCACTCAAAAAGCAGCAGCTGGGAGACTTTTTCAGGCAATAAATCAAGGATTCCTCAGCAAGAGAGAGGTTGGTAAGAAAACGAAGATGGCTCCACCTATGTCCCAGTCTTGACATATGGATGCGAGTCATGGGCAATGACTACAACCCACAAAAGCCAGATCCAAACCTCAGAAATGAGGTATCTGAGGAAGGTGGTTGAAGTAACAAGAAGAGACATGGTCCGCAACCAGACGATACGTCAAGGCCTAAAATCCCACCCCCTGCAGACCCAAGTAGAACAGTCCCAACTAAGATGGTTTGGCCATGTCTGCAGAATGGGAGAAGATCGGCTACCACGACAAGCATGGGAAACAAAGAGCCAGGGATCCAGACCCCCAGGATGACATAGAGTCCGCTGGGAGAACAACATTAGACAATCTTTGAAGGACCGAAGACTAGTATGGAATCAGGCCAGGAGGAAGACAGCCAATAGGATAGTCTGGCGCTCTCTCTTCCAAACCTCTACACCTCACGGTAGAAGGGGAACGACTAAATAAGTAAGTAAGTAAGGATCTAGCTCACACAATTTTGCCATCCTTGCTTCAACTAGACGAAAGGCATCAACTTTAACTTTAAATTGCCTTTGTTCTTGAGTGAGCTATCCTTATAGTTTCTGCTCATTCGGCTTGTTTTCCCTCTTATCCATTCATCGTCATTTATTTCCTTTTATTAGCAACACCATCACTTCTGCTGGATACACACTTTGGAGGCGTGATGAGAGTACCAAAAATTAAAATAAAACATTTTATACCACTAATTGAAGATGGTGAGACATTAGTGAATGAGAGTACGAGTTGACTTAAAGTAATGACACAATCCTGCGCCTCAACTATAGTGACTACCGGCATCTTCTAATCACCTGCTTCAAAACTAGTTTGCCTCGTTCATAAGTAATGATTGGATCTTGCTCACCATCATCAGGTGCCATCTTTGCATCGAAGGCCGGCTGTGATGGATCTCCAATGTCTCCTATTTCTTGTCTTGATGGTGCACTTTATAGATTCTTTCCTGTCCATCTCATGGTGTTTTTCCACTTATAGAGCTGTCTTCCTCTTGCACATTTGTCTTCAACTCTGCCTTCTATTATAATAATAATAGCCCCTTTAGTCATAACTGACTATGGGAATGTGCCCCTAAGGTGACAGCCCTCAGCTGCTTATTTTCCTGGTGTTCCTTTCTATGTTTTCTGCTTGCCATGAGAGCTTCCTTTTGCCCAATCTGAGATGGCGCCATAGAGAGCATTGCCACATGGTGCCATTGGCAGCTTCATCCTCCCAGGTTGCTGGATTTATGTCCAGTGCCCTCATGTCTTTCTTACACACATCTTTGAATCTTAGCTGCGGTCGCCTAACTGTTCTTTTGCCATCTGCCAGTTGTCGGTAGAAAATGTCTTTCGGGATGCGACCAGCTTCCGAGCGGTGGACATGGGCAAGCCAGCATAGTCTGCACTGTCTAAGCAGTTTATACATGCTTTGAGGGCTAGCACGTGACAACACCTCAACATTCATCACTTTGTCTTTCCACGAAATACTGAGGATGTTGCGTAGACACCATAGATGGAAGGTATTGAGCCTTCTTTCTTGCTTAGCATTTGTTGTCCATGCCTTGCTTCCATATAGAAGTGTGTTGGTGACACAGGCGTTGTATACCGCAGTAGAAATTCGCTGATCTGTTCTGTTACGTGTGCGGATATTTTACCAATCGTGTTCACCAGAAAAACTGTACACCATTGCTAAAGAAAGCATATGAACTTTATTTCGATTCGAAAGTTGATGATGCAAATAAATCTTGGAAGCCAAATACAGTTTGTTCGACTTGTGCAAATACATTGGCAGGTTGGTTACGAAAATCGCCGAAGCATAAGTCGATGCCTTTTGGAGTGCCAGTAATATGGCGTGAACCGACAAATCACGCTACTGATTGTTACTTATGCTTGACAAATATCTATGGTTTCATTTTTAAAACTAGAAAGTCTGTGGTTTATCCAAATATTGAATCGGTTTCGAAACCAGTGCCTCATGATCCAATCACGTGTCCGATCCCAGTTCTACCAGAACAATATCCGTTGGACGTAAATGAACCATCAGAAAGTGATAGTTTATCTGCTTTAGAAACTAATTCTGACTCGGATTATATACTGGTGAATGATGGTGTTCACTTAATTAACCATTCAGAACTTTCAGATCTAATACGTGATCTCGCTCTCACCAAAGGACAAGCGGAATTACTCGGTTCGCGACTCAAAGAATGGAATCTTTTAGCGCCCAATACTCCGATATCTAAATTTCGTCATAGACACAGAGAACTTGTTCAATATTTTGAGATGGATGATGACATTTGCTATTGCAAAGATGTAAAAGGTCTAATGGTGCACCTCGGTCATGAGCACATAGTCAACGAATGGCGACTTTTCATCGACTCTTCCAAGACTAGTCTAAAAGCCGTGTTATTGCATAATGGAAATTTATTTTCATCAATTCCAGTCGCCTACTCTGTTCATATGAAAGAAACTTATGACAATATGGCTAAAATTTTGGCAAAAATAAAGTACAATGACTACCAATGGCGGATTTGTGGAGACCTAAAGGTCATTGCAATTCTCACGGGCATGCAGACTGGGTATACTAAATTTTGCTGCTTCCTATGTGAATGGGACAGCGGCAACAGACAGGAACATTATGCAAAAAAGGTGTGGCCTATCAGGGATCGTATGCAGCTCGGGCATAAAAATGTAATACACGAGCCATTAGTTAACAAAGACAGCATCATTTTACCACCGTTACATATAAAGTTGGGGCTCATGAAGAATTTTGTAAAAGCGTTAGATAAAACGAGCAAAGCTTTCACTTATCTTCGAGAAAAGTTTCCGCAAATTAGCGATGCAAAGATAAAGGAAGGTATCTTTGTAGGACCTCAGATTAGGAAAGTTATTGCAGACAAACAATTCGAGAACTTGTTACATGGTAGTGAACTTCGCGCATGGATGGCATTTAAATCGATCGTCGATAACTTTCTGGGAAATCACAAATCTGTCGACTATATGCATATTGTTAAGCAGTGCATAGATGCATACAGAATTATGGGCTGTAACATGTCCCTCAAAATCCATTTGCTCGATTCGCATCTTGACTTTTTCCCTGACAACCTTGGCGAAGTCAGCGATGAACATGGAGAACGATTCCATCAAGATATCGCCGTAATGGAGTCACGTTATCAAGGACGGTGGAGTGTGACCATGCTTGCCAATTATTGTTGGATGCTTCATCGCGAAGTACCCCATGCCATTCACCGACGAAAGTCGACTGCAAAGAAATTCAAGCCTACATAACTGTTATACTTCTTGTACAAATGATGTTGTAATACTGTATGCGTTGTTAAAAAACTTCAATTGCGTATTTCTAGAGATCCCGACCTGATAGAGAAAAACGGTTTGCAGATTTAAAAACAGCGCATTAAAATTGACCAGAAAAACATAGAAATGTTAGAGAAAGAAAAAAAAAGTTTTTTTTTGTTAGTCAGTGTAATTCACAGTTTGAATTTGTGAGTTAGTTGTTTAGATGTTACTATCTGTCTCATGTCGATGAATGTAGCTTTGGATATTCCTATTCTCTTCTTGATTTCTGTTTCGGTTCTGCCATCTTCTGTAATTATATGACCAAGATATGAGGAACTTCTTGCTACAGATGTTATAAAATCAATTGAAATTTAATCAAAATTTAAAAGTAATGGTTGTTGAGGATTGTTGCATGGTTTGCAAGCATTTTGGTTTTAACTTGATTCGGATGGTCGCACCCTGCAACACCTCCACTGTATAGAATAATAGGGTTCGCGTAAAACGTTGGATGACGCGTTAGGCCTAGTAACAGAAGAGTCTTTGTGTAGCCTTCGGGCATATGACAGTGTTTTTGAATTGTGTGGTAGAACCACTAACTAATGTGTATAACCGTCAATATAGTTGCTTTTAAAGCTAATGAAATAATAATGTGTTCAAGCACCAGTGAGTCCACAATTATGTAAGGCGTTAGGATTTAAACGCAATAATTCTTTTACGCGATATTCGAGAAATACGAACGCGGAGTTAATAGATAATGGCTGTTATAGCCTGGCTAGTGATGCCAAACGGAGTTTATTATGTAGACAGAGTTTTGACGTGAATATTAGGCAGTGCTCCTAAATAATAATGGAACAGTTAGCAGAAATGTATTAATACTGCGTAACTATGATAATTGTGCCAAGTATTTGGCTAAAGATCAGAGCATGTATATTCCCAGTGGCAACATACGGCTGCGAGACTTGGACACTCAATAAAACAGTTGCAAAAAAGATTACATCATTTGAAATGAAATGCTACAGAAGGATGTTGAGAATACCCTGGACAGAAAGAAAGACCAACAGAGAAGTACTGCACTCACTAAACGTACAGGAACATTGGCTCCTAAATACCATCGCAATAAGGAAGCTGAAATTTTTCGGTCATACAAAAAGACATAATAGCCTGGAAAAAACAGTGATGGAAGGCATGGTCCCTGGAAAAAGGGGAAGGGGTCGACCTAGACGACGGTGGACCCAGGACATCACAGAGAGTCTGAACTTGTCTTTGGCTGATGCAGGTCGACTTGCCCAGAATCGTGATGCGTTCAGAGCAGCTGTAATGGAGACAACGTTCTGGAAAGAATACGTCACATGATGATGATTTGGCTAAAGATAATGGACGATAATTATGACGGTAAAATTCTTCTTTTTTTTCTTCTTCTTCTTCTTCCTCGTTCGCCCTGAAAAGGACGGTGGTTGCGTTGTGTCTGTTTACGCCTAAGCTGTGATATCTGCACCTTTCGGTCGACACATCCGACTTCAGCACGGCATTTTTTAGGGACCGGGTTTGCCTTCCCATTGCGATCCGCACTCGCTGAGCCAGACTGCAATGCTGCAGACTGTTTCCAGGACCACCACGTGGAAGTGGAGTGCGGTCTTGACCAGCTCTGGTTCGCTGGTCCTGATGCAAGCAGTACAGCTATGGGTCGCTGACTGCATTCACTATTGCTGCATCTTGGGGTCCCTGACGGTAAAATAACAGACGCACAATGTCTGATGAACTATATACTATGAACTGTGATGTGTCAAGTTTCCTCTAATGTGGAAATATGTTATTGTCGATAACTCATGCTGTAAATATGGAGAATTATTCAACTATGTGTAAGTTGTCAATACGAGACTTATTCTATGAAGCCGTTCAGAAAGTTCCAGTTCTGACTGTTATATGAATATTGACCGTTGACCTTCAAGGTATTGGTCATAATAATACAACTCTGTCATATCAATAAGAAATTGAAAGAAATACTCAAATATCTGAAAATATAGAATGAATCCACCGTTGCAGCACAAGACGATACTTCGTGAAAGACAGAAGTGAAGAAATAACATTGCATGATACTCAAGTATGAAATTACAATATTAGCCCACATAAGAAAAGAAGAAAGTCTGCAACATAAAAATTGAAAAGTAATGGTCTTATAGGCACGTTCGTATCGGCAGGTTGCCGTTAAGTTTAAGCCACCGTAATCTGAAACCTTGTTGTTATATATCAACTTTGTCCAAAATTTTGTTGTTCTCTTTGGTTCCTGACAGAGCAAATGTCCTCTGTAGCATTCTTCCAGCACACTTGATTATTTGCATTTTTACGTTTACTCTTTTAATCTCATCTTATGATATTCTTGAGATATTTCTTGGTAGATTTCTGTTCCTTCTTCTTTCCGTTGTTCGCTCTGTAAGGAGCATAGTACCACCATTGTAGAAGCCTCAGCACAGAAAGTCTCCACCAAAACACATGGGCTGTTGCAGTGATAGTTTCTGTTGACAATTTTTGTTTACATGTTCAGGTTTCCAGCTCCCCTCATCCTCATCATTGTTCTGTTTGCTCCTTATAGAGCATGGAGCCACCCTTACAGCTGGTCCCCTTTGTAGGAAGCATGTACCATGCATTTACATGCTTCTGCAGCTGTGATTTCTGTAGCTATTTCTTTTACAATAGTGTAAAAGCCCGTCATAAGACGGGAATTAAATTCAAAAGCACCAATACCTAACGGCAATTTTACTTATTCTAAAGTATTTTAAAAAACCACTGTGCATCACCACAGTACACGAACTACTAAGCAGCAGCAAGGATCCCAATGTGTGTATACAGGATCACACATTCTATAAATATATTTTTGTGCACACCCTCATTTGCGCACTTTTCTTTGTCGAGTGTTACTATTTCGGGAGAGTACATATAAGGGAAACAATACAATTAATGTCTAACTTTCAACCAAAGTTGCATCCCTTAGCGTTAGTGACAGAAAAAGCTGGGATTGTATATATATTGGTGATGAAGTTGCCACCTCCGTGTGCACAACCTCATATTAGTCACCTCGTGTGGCAGGCCTGAGTGAGCGGTAGCTTTTGTCTCATCAGGTAAAAGTAGTCTCTTAGCAGATACTTCTATTGGGGAGTGTAATGTTACAGACTTCACCATACAAGGTCACGCTTTTTTTATGAGATAGGGTGATCAGTTCCATTCCTCGCTTACTTTGCCTTCCCTAACTCAAACGCAGGTACCCATTTACAGCTGGTATAATCATTCTGTTTTTGTCCTGTATGGAGCATTCAACCACCATACATGATAGTCAAGTAGAATTTGTTGGGTCGGAGTGGCTGAGAGGTATGGTGTCCGCCTCTAATTCTGAAGGTACCGGGTTCGGTCCCTAGTACAGGGAATATATTTGTTGGAAATTTTTTCAGAACCTGTGGGTCCTAATGATGATCCCCCTGATCTCCTGGGTAGTGAGATCAAATGCCTAGCCTTCTCAGGTTAGGGGAAAAAAAAAACAGTAGGTTCTATGTGCACATTGCGCATGTTAAAAATCTTGTGACGGTTGCAAATCGTAAAGAGTAGGCCATACGGCCGCTGCGCAAGCAAAATTTACAAAATTAAGAAACCTGCCCACCATAAAAATATTTATAAAATGTGTGATTCCTGTATACACACATTGGGATCCTCGCCAGTGCTATGGAGTTCATGCACTGTGCTGAGATCCTCCTTGTGTGATCTAAGGGAGGGGATCGGAGCACTGATGGAGTTGTCCATTTGCAATAAAGATGGTCCTTAAAACCAAACCAAACCAAGTAGAATTAATTGGAAATGTTGATGGAGAATATCAGATTTTAATAGACAGCATAGTAATAACCTAGTTACAGATTTAATTTATAAAGTTGCCTCCTTGAATCAAGTTGTCTTTTTTTGTGTAACTCTTCATTTATTCTTTCTTGTTTAGTTATGTTATAGAGAGAGGTGTGTGTTACCTTGTCCTGTGTGAGAAAACCTTCTCCAAAAGGCTAGCGTTCGCTTACCTGGAGGACCTGCAAAATGAATTCAATTCTCAGTATGGGTCAAGACTACAAACAGTGTCCAGACCTTACTCATTCATTGAATTTGGTAAGCTCCTTTCATCCATACATTTCCTACCTCACCTCAGCTATTTTTGTTTGTGGATAGTTTTGATGAAATTTATAATTTATTTGTTTATGGGTTTTTTTTTCATGGGGTGTAATATGGATAATTCTATTATTTTTAATAATGGAGGTATATTTTTTTTTTAAAGAAAAATGTAAGCATGTTGACATCCTGAGTGGTGTATGGGGACTGTCAACCTCGTCACGTAAAACATATTGCTACACAACCAACCACAGCAAGAGACATGAATGCTGTGATGCTGGCTTCCTGCAATGGGACTAGCGGCAATGGTAGCTCCACGCTCCATAAGGAGTGAAAGGGGAAATGATGAGGACATACAGAGTGGTTGGATCGCTGGCTTCTCAATGCAATGGGACCTGGTTCAAAACCAGATTGCATCACTCTCCAGCCTAAGTAAAGGTAATTCTATAGCAGATATTGCTGTATGGGAGTGAAGTGTTAGAGACTTCTTTACATTAGATCTCACCTTTATGAGGTGGAGTGACCTATTCCCAACCTCACTGCCTTTGTCTTTCAAAACTCAAAAGCAAAGTCAGTTATCCATTTACAGCTGTGCAGACTGGAGCGTGACACATCCAAGTTTCGAACCCAGTAAATTTTCCCACGAGAAGCAGGCACTTTGCCAATTTACATTCTTTGCTCCAGTAAACATATAAACGTGATATTTTTTATGTACCTCAGACACATACATGCAGAAAGCCCGCAAATCGTACATGGACTCAAGAGCACGGCGTAATCTGGGCCAGATAAATACGGAGCTACAGGATGTTCAGAGGATTATGGTTCAAAATATTGATGATGTGTTGATGAGAGGGGAAACGTTATCAGGTCAGTCAGTGATGATCACGACAAGAATGCATTTTTTTTAAATCATTTTTTTTTAAAATCATTCTTTTCCATTTACCAGACCTTTTCTTACTTTTTATTTTGTGTGTGCCTCATATGCCACCATTACAATATACCACTCGGTACAAATAAGACATCTGTATGTACCAATAAAACGAAAGAGAGGCCGACCAAAAACAACTTGGCGGAGGACTGTGGAGGCTGAGATGCAAAGAATGAACCAGAGTTGGGGGACTGTACGAAGGATGGCCGCCGACTGAGCAAAGTGGAATCAATTTGTTGTTGCCCTACAAGACGCCACCAGGCGTAATGGCCACTGACTGCTTTGACGGTCGGCGGCTAAGGATCAAAGAAGAAGAAGATGTACCAATACAAATAAGACATCTGTATGTACCAATACAAATAAGACATCTGTATGTACCAAAATGAACAACTATTTCGATGCTTTAGGCAAAATTGACAACGATATCACCACCAAGACAATCGATACTAAATGGGAACAACTGAGAACAGCAATGACAGAAGCAGCTGTAGCGACCACCGGATACCTAGTACATAAAAAGAAAAAATGGATGAGAGAACATACTTGGGATAAAATACAAGAAAGGAAAACAGCAAAACTTAAACTACTAGCGGGAAGTACACATAATGCAGTTGAATCTTGCAAACTAACTTATAACTTGTTAAATAAAGAAGTGAAGACAAAAACTCGAAGAGATAAAAGACATTTCATCAATGAACTGGCCGTAGAAGCTGAAAATGCTGTAAGAACTGGTAATAGTAGGTGCCTTTATCAAATTACAAAACAACTATGTCACCAGCCTACTGCTATGGAAACACCTGTTAAAGGTAAATTAGGGAATTCAATACCAACAGAAAAAGAACAAATGAAGAGATGGGCTGAGCACTTCATGGAGGTGCTAAACAGACCACCACCAACAGTAACACCTGATTTTAATAATGAAACACCCACAACCACCTTGCCAATAACTTGCGATGAATTCACGCTGGACGAGATAAAACAAGCCGTTAAAAGATTAACAAATTTTTAAGCTGCTGGAGTTGACGAAATTTCAGGGGAAATGATTAAAGCAGTTAATGACAACAACCTCTTGAGAATTTTAGATATTATAAATGAAGTATGGAGAGAAGAACAACCACCACAACAATGGAAAGACAGTATTATTGTAAAGTTACCGAAGAAAGGTGATCTATCAGACTGTAATAACTGGCGTGGTATATCTCTATTATCAGTACCTGGAAAATTATTATGTTGCATGATGTTAGAAAGACTTAAATTGCATGCTGACGAAAAGATCAGAGAAGAACAAGCGGGTTTCAGGCCGAAACGATCATGTATTGATCAAATATTCACACTAAGAACAATTATAGAAGAATCAGTGGAAATGCAATCGCCACTTATTATTACCTTCGTCGATTTTCAAAAAGCCTTTGATAGTCTACACCGCCCATCATTGTGGAAGATACTTACAATCTATGGTTTTCCAACAAAATATGTGAATATAATCAAAGCGCTATATGACAATGCAAGATGTTGTGTTAGAACAAATAAAGGGAATACAGAATGGTTTACAGTAGAAACAGGGGTGAAACAAGGCTGTATTATGTCACCACTACTTTTTGGAATAGCTATTGATTGGGTTATGAGAAACTATACCCACAATGAACAATTAGGTATAAAATGGAAAATTCCTGGGGGACCTGGATTTCGCAGATGATTTAGCATTCTTAAGTTCAACACCCAGACAATCCCAAGAAGCAGTAAATAATTTGTGTCATCTCTCGGTTAAAATAGGTCTCCAAATAAATGCCTCTAAAACTAAAGCTATGAACTTTTCTAACGAGACCTTTGATATCATCTGGAACGGGGAAAAACTACAGAAAGTTGAAAGTTTCAATTATTTAGGCAGTAAAATGACTCAGGATGGTGACACAACAAGAGAAATCCATACTAGAATTGCTTTGGCAGCAAGCGCCTTCAATAGATTATCTAACATTTGGAAATTACGATCATTGAATATACATACCAAGCTTCGTCTGTTTAATTCAAATGTTATCTCAGTGTTAACATACGGCTGTGAGAGTTGGAAAATAACAAAATCATTGGAGAACAAGCTGAATACATTCGAGAACAAATGTCTTAGAAAACTCATGAACATCAGTTGGAAAGAATTCAAGACTAATCGACAAATAAGAGAAGACTCTAGGCAGAAATATGTCTCCAACTATGTAAGGAAAAGACGATGGTCATATATCGGTCATGTCCTACGAATGCAAAACAACAGAATACCACTACAGGCGCTCACTTGGGTTCCTGAGGGTAAGAGGAAAAAAGGAAGACCAAAAGAAACACTCAGAAGAACAATAATAAGAGAAGGAAGAACGTTGGGCCTAAATAATGTGCAAGAGCTAAGAGGAGTGGCGTCACAACGAACAACCTGGAGAGCACTGGTTTCTGCCTTATGCGCCGTGTTTGGCGCTTAAAGAATTTATTATTATTATGTACCAATACAAATAAGACATCTGCATGTACCAATACAAATAATACATCTGCACGTACCAGTACAAATAAGACATCTGCACGTACCAATACAAATAATACATCTGCACGTACCAACACAAATAAGACATCTGCACGTACCAACACAAATAAGACATCTGTACGTACCAATACAAATAAGACATCTGTATGTACCAATACAAACAAGACATCTGTACGTACCAACACAAATAAGACATCTGCATGTACCAATACAAATAAGACATGTGCATGTACCAATGCAAATAAGACATCTGCATGTACCAATGCAAATAAGACATCTGCATGTACCAATGCAAACAAGACATCTGCATGTACCAATACAAATAAGACATCTGTATGTACCAAAACAAATAAGAAATCTAGATATATATACAATGTGTAGTTGTCAGGGGTCTCTGAAGAGAAAGAACTGGAATAGGACTACTACACCATCAGGCATGCTGTACAAAGTGACTAATATGAGGTTGTGTGTGAGGCTGGCAGTCTCATCATGTCAAACACATTGCCACAGAAACAACTGCTGCAAGAGCATGTGAATGCTTGGTGCAGGATTCCTGTAAGGGGAATAAATGCAGTGATGATTCCATACCTCATTAAGAGTGCAAAGGAACATCCTCTGTAAGAAGCACATAGGAAAGTGATGAAATACCACTCAGTACAAATAATGCATCTACATATACAACTTAGTATAAATAAGACTTCTATAAATACCACTTAATACAAATATGACATCTACATATACCACTCAGTACAAATTAAAAACAAAAAAAGGTAATGGATCCCGTTACATGCCCATTGAGGCATATTGGGAATATGGTGTTAGGCCCATATTTTCTCAACCATCGGCACACTAGGGGTGATGTGGTCAGCATCACACCGGCTGCCTAAATCAGAGTTGCTCTGGTACCCAGTTCATGAGGCTGGGTCGACCCCGGAGAAATTTGCAGTCTAAAAAAAACCCACCTCAACTGGGGATCGAACCATGGACCACCGAGCTAGTGCTAGCGTGGCTCCCAATACAAATAAGACATCTACATATACAAACTAGTAAAAATAAGACATCTACATATACAGCTCAGTACAAATAAGACATCTACATATACACCTCAGTACAAATAAAATGTCTGTATACCACTCAGTACAAATTATATATATATATCGTTGTTTTTAAATTATTATTATTTTTGTTTTTTTTCCAAATCTCTTTATCCTTCCAGTTCTTGATACCAAAGCTAGCAACCTGAGTGCCCATTCCCTGAAGTACAAAAAGGATGCCAGATACCTCAACCTGAGATCGTCGTATGCCAAGATTGCCGCTTTCATCATTGTTGTTGTTCTCTTCCTTCTCTTCATCCGTTACTGGATCTTATAAACAGTATTTTCTTGAACTGCTCAGATGAAGACCTTGTGGTCGAGTATGTTTAGTTACTGTTTTCTCCAATGTTGAATTACGTATGTTTAGGCACTTAACACTGCATTTCATACTGCCAGGCATTTAATACTTTCAACAATTGTATCTAGGTACAGTCTAGTCAGCTACACTCTAACACAGGTGTACTCAACACGGTGCCTACCAAGGCTTATTTGTGTGCTCGTGGTGCCACATAGGTTGAGGACCCCTGCTCTAACTCTTGAGTAGTTATTGTTTTATTGTCATTAACCCCTTAAGGCCCAGCACCCTGTATATGACCCTTCATATGTTAGTGTATATTCAGTTTTATAATACAATATATATTAATGCTTCTCGTGTCATATATGGGCTGTTTCATAAGTCAGTGAATGTACCATCAACAACAAACTCTCTCTGGACACAGAAATTGACTGCACATTGGCAAAGCTGTAGCTATCCTACCTGCCCTCACAACATGTGTTTGGGGAAACTCCAGAATCTCAATGAAGACCAAAGCCTTTGTCACCAGCAAGCTTCTATATGGCAGCGAGACATGAACAACCAGTGCTAAACAAGAAAGAAGGCTCAGTACCTTCCATCTGCGCCTCATCTTTGGTATTTCGTGGAAGGACAGAGTGACTAATGTCGAGGTGTTGTCATGTGCTGGCTGTCAAAGCATGTATACACTGCTTAGACACCACAGACTAAGCTGTCTTGGCCATGTCTGCCACATGGAAGATGGTTGCATCCCTAAAGATATCTTTTACGGACAACTGGCAGAAGACCCAAGTACATCCGGTCGACCGCAGCTGAGGTTCAAAGATGGACATAAATCCAACAACCTGGGAGGATTAACCTGCTGATTGCACCAAGTGGCAATGTTCCCTATGACACCACCTTAGATTGGATGAAAAGAAGCTCTCACAACAAGCAGAAAAGAAAAGAATACGCCAAGAGGAACACCAGGAAAAAAAAAAAAGAGACTAAGGACTATCACCTCAGGGGTGCATTCCCATAGTCAGTTATGACTGAAGGGGGCAACTGTACTAATGTGTGAATTAAATACACCATAACAATGACAGAATACTAGAAGTATTTACTGATAATTTTATTTATAATTCAAATTAGTGTCCTTGAGCGTTTATAATTAAAGTAGGCCTTTTTTGAAAATGTCCACAAACTCTTCGACACAAATCTTGGTCAGTTCTTTGAAGTTTGTATAGAATTGTATAACTGCTGTCTGGGTGTATGATTCCGGTCACAGGCAGATCATACAGTCATCTAGGAAACACACAAGGAACTCAGGAATTCAGTCCTAACAAATATGGTAACAACATACACGTTCTGAAAATCAAATTTCTTGTGATATTGTAGATACAACCAGCATTCTTCTAAAGACATAATACTGAAGCAATCCCATGAAAGGAGATGAAATAACATTCCATGTCTTGAATAATCCTCACCGTCTATCTCAAATTGAGACTTGAACTCCCGATTCTATAATATAATCCAGCAAGCTAACCCTTATTGAACACACAGTGCTACTCACTCTAGACAACACCAACAGCTCAGAACAAGAAACACGTCTGGCTTTCACAATTCCTAGATTGCAGCTGGCTTAACTCTTATTCTCATCCAAAACTTATCACCTTAACTCATTCATTCTCGTGAGATATCCACCGACAGTGCTTACACTCTAAAATATAACTTCCACTGAAGAAACTTCACCTTTAATGACAATCCTGAACCACTAATGATCGAAACATACGATACAAGCATGCAGAATTATAATATACTAATTAATCAAGTGACCCCTCCGTCCTTTACCCACACACACACTATCATCATGTGACACCACAGCAAGGGCACATGAAATGCTTAAGTGTAGGCTTCCTTGGTTGGGGGGAGAGCAACTGCAGTGGTGTCACAGGAATGTAAAAGAACTATGATAAATGAATGATTTGATTTCTGCTGGAGCAGTGACCCTAGAGCAATAATCTTCTCAGCATTAGTATTCTGATTCTGCAGCGCCGCCCCCCCCCCCCCCCCCCCCCGGGAAGCTCCGGGGGGGGGGGGGGGGGGGGGGGTGTCTCTGAAATGACAAAGAAAGAATAAGATGACTACACCCTCAGGCTTGACGTACATGATGATTAACATGAGGTTGTCTTTGAGGTTGTGCGTGAGTCTGGCAGCCTCATCGTGTAAAACAAATTGCCACAGAAACCATCACTACGAGAGCATGTGAATGCTTAGTGCACGCGTCCTACAAGGGGACCAGCTACAGTGGTGGCTACAAGCTCTATAAGGAGGGCAAAGGAAATTTATCATGATGATGATGATTAGTTTTCTGCAGTTTTTTTCTTTATCTTATACTAAGTTATTTTTATCTTATTGTCTCCGTTTCCGTTGATCTTCTGTATGCATTCTTTGGTTATTTTTATTTTCTTGACTCCACCTTTGTTGATCTTCTCTGTACATTCTTTGGTTATTCGTATCTTCTCATCTCCACCTATATTGATCTTCTCTGTGCATTCTTTGGTTATTTTTATCTTATTATCTCCACCTCTATTGATCTTCTCTGTGCTATCTTTGGAGGCCCCACTTTCACATTGTCTAAGATCTGTTTAGCAGTATTTTAATCAGGCAGTCTTTTTAAAATATTTTTATTTAGGAGTTTTGGCAAGGCATTCCATTCAACCTGGACACAGGGTTCATCAGTTATACAAGGGTGCACGTCTAAATATAACAGGCTTCGTGATTTGATGTTATAAACTAGTAGTCAAATCTAGTTGCTTCATGTGAGCTTGCTAAACCTTTCACCACCCAGCATTAAGCCTTATATGATATCTCTTTAATGTTTATAGAGGTCTGTATCCCAGAATCCAAAATGCTTGGGGACAGCCGTGTTTCAGAAATTTGATGTTTCGCTCAAAGTAGCACAAAAATGTGTTCGAAAATCAGCCGGAAAAAAAAAGGGTTTGATTTTCTGAACATTGTTTGGTTTTCGGGGGTTGGGATTCTGGGATACGGACATGTACTAGTTTTTCAAAGCCAGAGGTTGAGGTGACCTGGTGTTGTGTTATCATCATCATTTTCCTTTGTGCTCCTTATGGAGCATGGAGCAACTACTAGCGCAGTTGGTCCCCCTTGCAGGAAGCCTGCACCAAGCAGTCACATGCTTTTACAGGGGGGGGGTTTCTTTGACAATTTGTTTTACATGATGAGTTGTCCGGCCACGTACAACCTTATATTAGTTGCTTCGTCTGTTTAATTCAAATGTTATCTCAGTGTTAACATACGGCTGTGAGAGTTGGAAAATAACAAAATCATTGGAGAACAAGCTGAATACATTCGAGAACAAATGTCTTAGAAAACTCATGAACATCAGTTGGAAAGAATTCAAGACTAATCGACAAATAAGAGAAGACTCTAGGCAGAAATATGTCTCCGACTATATAAGGAAAAGACGATGGTCATATATCGGTCATGTCCTACGAATGCAAAACAACAGAATACCACTACAGGCGCTCACTTGGGTTCCTGAGGGTAAGCGGAAAAAAGGAAGACCAAAAGAAACACTCAGAAGAACAATAATAAGAGAAGGAAGAACGTTGGGCCTAAATAATGTGCAAGAGCTAAGAGGAGTGGCGTCACAACGAACAACCTGGAGAGCACTGGTTTCTGCCTTATGCGCCGTGTTTGGCGCTTAAAGAATTTATTATTATTATTATTATTGTACGATATGCCTGTGGATGCAGTAGTCCAGTTATAGGTTTGTTTGCTCAGAGACCACCAGAACTACATGATGCCTGGTCATGTGTAAATGGAAAATAGCTGGTAAATAAAGCAATAAAATATTTGTTAGAGAAGCATATATTGTGTGATAAAATGTTTTGTTTTCCATTTTAATAATTGACCCGTTGTCTTTTTTCTTTTCCCTCCAAAATGCTACTTTTGTGCATATAAAAATGTGAATGATATTTACAATCCTATAAATGTTTCCTCGTTATAAAATGTGAACATAATTTAATCTTTTTTTTTTTTGTTGCTTTTTTTCCCCCAGTATAAATGTGGATGTGTTGAACACTTGTCATTACCAGTATTTATGTAAAGGGATGAGGTAATGTATAGGGGGATTGAAAAGTTACTTCCTGTTTTAAAATTGTTGTTTTTTTTTTCACTTCTGTCCAATTAATTTTTAGGAAACAAACATCAAAATAAAAGACAATTAACTGCCATTTTATTAAATAAAATGCAATGTGATGTTTACATTACAACACAACATGAGATCCTGTGTGGTCAACACATGATTTTTTAGCGGGCAGAAATATTAGCTGTCTCTTGTAATGTCAGTTTATTGGCCTTTTCAGATTTTTTATTTTATTGTGTTTCTGAGAATTTAAAAATAGAAAATAAAACGTATTTGTCGAATGGCAGTTATTGTTTTTCTATGTACGTTTGTTTCATGTATATCATTGATACAAGCGAAGATATACAAATTTAAAGATAAGAAGGGACTTTTCAATCACCCTATAAGTTTGCATTCTGATGCTTAAAATGCGACATGGTGCGGAATATTTAGTTTTCTGCACCAAAATGCACTGAAACTGAAGCGTATGCACATTGTTGTTAGGTCACGTGTGTGAGTATGTCTGGAAGGAACGGTTGAGGTTTCAGTTCGTTGATGTGAAAGTATGAGGACGTGTTCTGTTCATGTGTGTGGAACAGTGAAGATGTGTCCTATTTGTTTGTGTGGATATCATGTTTGTGCGTGCCTTTGACTAGATATGAAAATGAACATAAAATTATCATGTGAAACCCTCCAGATAGTATATAAGGCTACGCTCACCAGTAGTATGAGTTCTACATAATTGAGGTTGTAATTGTTATGAAGTACTGACTTTATGAACATTCCTATGACATGCCTGAAGTATTGCAAGGATAGTCAAGAATACCAAGGAATTTTTGTTTGATCTGTAATAATGTTCTTTTGTAGAAACTGATATTTTGTCAAGAGGATGTTTTAAATATAACTGAATCATTCAGTACACTAGTTACTTTGTATGTGTTTAGCAGTTGCCGCTATTGACGAGGTTATTTTTTTTTACATTGAAATCTGCCATTATTACACGTTCCACAAGTTGTTACCTCTGGACGAATCAACCATCTTGAAATGTTGTCAACACTGACCATAAATTATCTCCACATGGTACAATGTGACCCCTGTGTAGCTCTCGCGGGGTCAAAGAAAGAATAGGACTACTGTACGCTCTGGCATGTCGTACAAGGCCGCCAGTGTGAGCTTGTGTGTGGGGGGGGCGAGCAACCTCATCATGTGAAACAAATTGCCACAAAAACCACCACTACAAGAGCGTGTGATTGTCTTGTGCAGGCTGTCTGCAAAAGGACCAGGGAGACCAAAGGCAAATGATAATGCTGCTGCAATGTGAACGTTGTTTCTACGGGATAAGTCATGAGTATTATTTAACATTAAGTTGTTATTCCTACATGATAAAACGTGAACATTACTTCTTACCATGTTATTTGTTATAATACATTGTGTATGCACATTACCTAATGTATGTTACTGACTTCCATGACACTTGATCCAGAGAGATACTGTCTTGTTGTCTTATAAAAACAGATTAAAATTAACAAAAAAAAACAAATCCTAAGTGATGCTGTGTTGTTTTTTTTTCTTTTTATCACTAAAAGAAGTACAGTAGAGAGAAATGGTCATACTTCTTACCATGTACATCTTGTAGGGTAAATAGGTATGACCACTTCAACATATTTTCATCTTATTTAGTATTAACTTCTAAGAATGACATTCTCCTCTTTTATAAGGTGGTATAGATCAAGGATAGAATGTTAAAAATACCCTGGACAGCTAAAAAAAAGTAATGAGGATGCCTGAAAGAGGTCAGCGTGCATTAGGAAGCTTATTTCTCACGCTAGAAGGCAGCAGGGCACTTTCTTTGGGCATGTTATGAAAAGAAGATAGCTAGAATATATTGTGACAACAGAAAAGATTAAAGGAAACATGAGATAGACCATAACAAACAGAGAAGATATTGGACAGTTTGACATCATGGCATGGCAAGAAGTCACCAACAGAGTTGATAAATACTAGACAGGATGTTGTGGAGAGACATGGTCACCTAGATCCCCAGGCAATGTACTTGAAGAAGAAAATTTATCAAGAGGGATAAGATGTTGATCGGCCGCTGAGAGATTTTAGGTGCACCACCTGATATGTAAAAGTTTTTAATTGTATTTTTTTAGTAATCCTTTCATTAAATCTTTTGTTTTTAAAAGTATAATATTTTTTAGTAGAGTGAATAACAACGTGTACAATTAGCATGAAAATTATCATCTACCTTCGCCGAACCTCAAACATATTTGAAATATAATAATCAGTCCTAACGTTTAAGTTGAGGCAAATCTGGCAGCACTTTTTTTTAATGTGGCAAAAATGAATCAACTCTCATCTCATCACCACGATTCTAGATGCCAATCCCAACCAAGACAGTTGCAGACTAATACAGGGTGTTTATAAAGTCCTGGTGCTGTTTTAAATTTTAATAACTAAAGTTGTACAAACAATAGAACTATTTAGTAAAAAAAACATATGAAATCTCAATTCTTAAAGTTTTTTATATAAAAATTAAATGCAGTATAAATGTTATCTTTATTTACTAATGCTAGATAACCCCAAATGTCGAGAGTTGAAGAAAAGGTTAACTGTGTGCTTTGGCTTACGGAATTGAAATTAGTAACAGCTGTGAAAAGAAAATTTGCTACTCAAGGAAAAGAAGCACATATTAAAACTGAATAAATAGGTTAATGAAAACACTAAAAAAAAAAAAAAAACGGTTAAAATCAGGGAGACCCCCGAATTTGTGAGGAGACTGCATTGCTTTTTTGGACTTGTGTTAAAAGCTTCTGCGACTTCAGCCACAGTGTCCTCACAAATTTGGGGTCTACCGGATCTTGGTTTGTCCTTAGCTGATACAGTTTCTTTAAGCGTTTTCATCCACCTATTAATTGAGTTTTTAAGGGGTGCATCTTTTCCATAATGAGTAGAAAACTTTCTTTTGGACTGGATTAATTCGAGCACATTTGAAGAAGTGTCGTCAACCAGGGACTGGAATAACCTGAATGGCTCCTGAGCTGACCCAGCTCTAATTGGTACTCTCCGAAGATGGCGAGTATTTGCCTGAATGGCAAAAAAAAAGTCCTACTGTTTGTATAACTTTAGTTATTAAAATTTTAAACCGCACCAGTATAAACATGTTTGTTTGCATTAAATACTTTCTTCATTTCACGTGCATATGAAGTTATTTTAATATTTACAGTTGAAAAACTGCAAAAGTAGCCACAATGAAACATTGTATTTGGTAGACCACAGCTTCATTGAAAAAGTATGCGTAGATCTTGGCATGCTAAAGAATGCCCATGCCTAGTTATTGTTGTTAAGAACTGACATCATTGCACTCCAGGCAAACCCATAGGTGCTCAGTCTCCCTCAGCAAACGTCGAAGGGTATGAATCCTAATTATTCCTGTTGCGCGCTGGTTGTATATAAGCTGGATGCATCCTATCATACGTTCATCCCGGCCAGTCTTACACTTAGTGCCAAACTCCAGCAATCTTAGCCTTGATAATTCATCACTTACAATATCAGTCTCTAACAGGCGATCATTAATTACACGGTGACTGAAAAGTCACTTCTTGTATTTTAAATTATTTCTTCACTCCAATCCATCTAATTTATATGAAACAATCGTCAAGATGGAGAGAACTGAAGACCATTTTATTGCACAAGATGCCAATATCACAATAACATAGCAACTCAAGGTGAGTTCCAGCCTGTTCAACAGATGACGTCATAGCAGGCAGAAATTTATTCTGTCTATTGTAACCTCCATCTATTAGACATTTTAGACTTTGTTCTAAAAACAAACTTATTAGTCAAATGGCAGCTATGGTTCCTAGGGACCCAAAGACGCAGCAATAGAGAATGCAGTCAGCGATCCATAGCTTGACTGCTTGCGTCAGGGTCAGCAAACCAGAGCTGACCAAGACCCTACTCCACCTCCACATGGTGGTCCTGGAAACAGGCTGCATCACTGCAGTCTGGGAGAGAGTAGGGATCGAAGAGGGAAGGCAAACCCGGTCCCAAAAAATGCTGTGCTGAAGTTGGATGTGCCGGCCGAAAGGCACAGATATCGCAGCTCCACTGTAAACAGACACAATGCAACCAACGTCCTTTTCAGGACAAACGAAGAAGGAAGAAGAAGAAGTTCCTTGGTTTGACATTTCTTCTTCTTTCAACTCCCAAAGGAACATAGGCCTTCAACAAACTTAAGCCAAGTCTTCCTGTCATGTGACATCGGCTCAAGGTCTTTCCATGGCACCTTCCTCCACTTCATGTCTGTCTCCAGTTCTCTTTTCCATGTGTTCTTTGGTCTTCCTCTACCTATCTTACACTAGGGATTCCAGAACAAGGATTGTCTATCTACAGATTTTCTCACTGTGTGTCCTATCCATCTCCAGTATCTTCTTCTCATTTCTTGTTCCACCCGTACTTGTCTGGATCTTGTCATTAGTTCCACATTAGTGACGTTGTCATATGTTCATATTCATAACCCTCCACTCCCAAAGGAGCATAGGCCTTCAACAAATACATGCCAAGTCCTCTTGTCACATGCCATCATCTCAAGTTCTTTCCACGTTCTCATCATTTTCACCTCTGTTTCCAGCTCTCTTCTCCATGTACTTCTTGGTCTACCTCTGCCTCTCTTGCCCTGGGGGGTTCAGAACAAGGACTGCCTTGTAATTCTATCAACAGGTTTCCTCAATGTGTGTCTTATCCATCGCCATCGTCTTCTTCTCATCTCTTGTTCCACTGGCACTTGTCTGGTTCTTGTCCTCAGTTCCACGTTGGTAACCTTGTCATACCATTTTAATCCCTCTATTCTACGCAAGCACCCATTTATGAAAGTCTGTAGCTTTTTGGTTGTTGTCTTTGTTGTTCTCCATGTCTCAGAGCCATGCAATAGGACTGACTTCACATTTGAGTTGAAGATTCTTATTTTCGTGTTGGATCCGATTTCTCTTGATCTCCATATATTTCCCAATGCAATGAAAGCTCCTCTTACTTTTTGTATTCTTATTTTGATATCACTGTCTGTCCCTCCAACTTTGTCTATATTGCTGCCAAGATATGTGTACAATTCTACATCTTGTATTGGTGTTTCTTCAAGTTCAACCCTGTTATCATTACCTGCATTTATTCTCATTATTTTTGTCTTTTCCCTGTGTCATACCACTTCAATTTTTCTAATCTACACAAGCATCCATTTATAAAAGTCTGTAGCTTTTTGTTTTGATATTTGTTTCATGTATACCCATAAACATTTAAAAATAAGTTGTGACTTTTCAATCACCTTGTAGGTCATTGTTCTCATCTCTACAGTAAATTTAGTTCCTTTATTGATTTCCCTTTCTGCTCCTTATGAAGCATGAAGTCACAACTGCAGGAGGTCCCCTGGCAGGAAGCCTACACCAAGCATGAATGTGCTTTTTGCAGTGGTTGTTTCTGTTGCAGTATGTTTTACATGATAAAGTTGCCAGCCCCATGCATAATCTCATATTAGTTGCCTCTTATACTTACTTAGTTTTTTCTCTTTCTGCCTAGGGGTGTAGAGGTCAGCCAGAGAGAGTGCTATGCTATCATGTTGGCTTTCTTTCTATTGGCCTAGTTCTAGTCCAGTTCTCGGTACTTCAGAGATTGTCAGATGTTGTCCTCCCAGCAAACTCTTGGTCATCCTGGAGGTTGTCTGATGTTGTCCTCCCAGCAAACTCTTGGTCATCCTTGTGACGTAGAATGGAAATATTGATACAGTAATCTGACAGCCTTTTGCTTTCCCATTTAGTGTCTACCATTGGCTAAGCCAAACCACGCAATTTTGTGTTTGTATGACTCACCTTTGAATCCACGCCCTCTTTCTGGGAACATAACAACAGAGTTGTTTACCAACTTTTCGCAACCCGCCAGTATTAACAGGGGAGCAAATCACGTTTGTTTACCTGAGTTTCCCACGCAAGCTGATTTGCCAATTATCGGTCATTAGACAGATGCGCGGAGAAATAACGGACTGTTTGAAGAAATACACGGGAGATAATATTTTCCTGACCACCTTTGATGTTCGTAGGTTTCAGGGGGAGATAAATGTTTGATCTGCGAAAGGGGACGTAATCTAAGAGAGGCCCGTTGCACAGCCAAGTCTTCTGATGTCGGTCAGCATCGCTGAGTAGAATGAACGAACAAACCTTTGATCCGGGAAACGCAGTTTCCTGATTTCTCTGCTATACAGAAGGTGTGAATTGTAACATCTTCTAGTGATAATAACACCATGATCTGTATATATACCGGCTCTCTCAAATTCAGTTATTAGAGTCGCTCAGAAATTCTTGGATAATCTAAACACGCCAGACTAGAACCATTCTTTGCTAAATGTGTTACATTGTCTCATGGGGATTTCATTTTCTGATTTGTGGTAATAGAAATTGTGCTTACGTGTTAAAATGTGTTAAGTTTACCATTTTAATTCACTGTAATTCCTTAGCGTTTAAAACTAGTGAAATAACTTAACGCGTAGATATTTTCTTGCCAGTCTGTCAGTGTAATGTAAATTCCATCATCACACTTTCTTAAACAAGAAGATACGGTTTAGCTGACTGAGATTATTATGAGTGACAGAATAGCATTCGCATTATATTTCATTGTGTGAAATTTTTTAAGTGACTAGTGTTAACATCATGTGACAAAACAACAGACGCCGACAAATAGCTAGTAGTGACAGGCGATTTTTGTTAAAGTGCGTGTATGGATAAGTTAAATAATAATTGACTTTGTGCGGTGTTCATTTCTCGCGGGCAATAACGAGGCAGGGCGCATACCCTTTTTCCCTACATGCCATAGCGGAAAACTTACGGGTGGATAGGATAGTAGCAGTTTTTTCATAAATGTTCTTTTCTTCCTAATATAGCACCTGATCAAAACCAGCGGTCTTTAACATTACCAGTACCATTATTATTTTTTTGGGTCTTCAATTTTTGGACTAGTTCGGTCCTCTTGCTTCATTCAGTGAAGGATTAATGGTGTCTTCTTCGTGGCTACCAGTCCCAATTTTCTTCGTGAACCGGTTGGGCCCAAGAGACAAAATAACATTAAGATTAAAATCATAACTGGACTGTATTTCACCCAGAATTATTTATCCAATTTTTCCAGCCCACTGGGCATACGAAAGAACATATATTCCTCACCTTTGACAGCCGTAGCAACAGAATGATCCAGAAAATTACGCTGTTTAAAAAAATCGGCACTCACCATAGAGCCAGCTGATAGGATTTACCAGCATCATCAGGTTTTACATATTGTAACATTTGTCTTAGCAACCAGATGCTTAGCAATATGGGAATTACTTTTTCTCTTTAACTGTAAACGTCCAGAGCACGTCTTGCTTCAGTAACTATTCGCGGTGACACTGATTTCATCCAGGGAAAATTAAACCACCAAATTCGGTGTCAACCTTGTAATTATTATTCGATATATAGGCTGGACTGGGGCCATATTTGGGCAACCCACCTGACAGTATAGGTTCAGGAACTATTGTAATTTTTTCAAGGGATTCAATGCCACGAGTGGGTAAGCGAGATTGTTTGTGGCCACGTATGAGAGAGAGAAAGAGGGAATATTTTCCTTTTTTTGTTACAATCATTGTACTAACTTTTTTTATTTATTCGCTAAACTTGTGTACTTTACTGAGTAGTAATTTAGTGGAGAACTTGTTCTTCATATTCTATTCTGTAACCTAGTGCTAATCTTTGACCTTTGGGTTATTAACTTCTTTTGGGATCCTTTCTCAACAAGGGGAGGGCACTTATTCGGTTATTTTCATATGTCTGTAAACATGATTTTATTGATTTCTCTATATGTTTGATGTTGTAAAAAGTTTAATGATAATAAACAACAAAACGAACTAAACTGTGTGTGTTGGTCAGACCCATACCCAATTAACCATAGTTTTTCACGTTTGTGTGTCTTGTTGTCACATAATTGTGTGTGGGTGTGTTTAGTTTAACTTATCTTTTCTAGAGATAAGGGGTTGAAAGATTGTCTTACACTAAATTATAGTCGTATAGATAGGCTGGACTAGAGAAACTATTCAGTTCAGAGACTAATCTTCTCCTTAACTATTCACTCATGAAATCTATTTCTTACACCTTTATTCTCACATATTTACCACTATCACCTCTGCTCTGACGGGACCATAACTATCTTCTAACCTATCTAAAAATATACGACTATCCTGGAGGTCTGGATCCTTGGCTCTACATTTCTCATGTTTGTCATGGTAGCCAGTATTCTCCCATTCTGCAGACATGACCGAGCGATCACAACTGGGACTTTTCCACTCATGTCTGCAGGGGCTGGGTTTTGAGACTCTGACGTTATCATCTGGTAGCTGACACTGTCCCATCTTGTCACTTGGACCACCTTCCTCTTGCCGCTAATAACATGGCAGCAGTAGTCATATTATTTATCTCCACAGAGATCCCTGATTACTCCATTACAATGAAAACGTACACATTTTGACGCCGTGCTCAACAAACAACAAAACAGCATAAAATATACATATGCACACTTTAACTGAACATCTGATTGACAGAGTGGTTACAGCACTGATCTCTCACTGAAAAGGTGCTGGGTTCAATTCACAGTATTAACACACTCCAGTCTACACAGCTGTAAATGAGTACCTGACTCTGCTCTTGAGTTCGCGAAAGAAAAGGCAGAGAGGAAGGGAACTGGTCATCTAACCTTTCGATGCTGAACATAGTACAATCAAGTCTCTAACACTTCACTCCCTTAAGGCTGTATCTACTATGGGACCACATTTACTTTATCTTTATGGTACAATCAGCAAGAAAGAAAAGAACCACTGAAAAAGTCTGTAAGGATATTTATTTAATTCGTTGGTACATCCTGAATAAATAAAGCCAAATTCTTGTCACTCTGTTTCACACATAAAATAAATATAATTTAAACTAGAGGTGGGGAAAGTTTGCATAAGAATATATCTTCAAAAGAAACATTAAAAAAAACCTTGAGGTGTTATACAGTTTAACATTATGCACAGATTTTTACTGCAATCTTGTCCTATTCATTCTTTGATTCATCAGTGACCCACAGTATCTACTCATGTTTAAAAATGGGATTTCTGTTAGGTCCAGTTCTGAAAACATTGGGTTTGATGATAAGCATCATACTGACATGTAACAATGGGTGATCACTTTTATGTGCCTTATAAATGTTGTTAAGATCATTTTTGCCACACTTACCCTTAACAAAATGTGGTTAATATAATTTTTGCTTCATGTAACCTTGCCAAAAATCTAGCTGAGATAACTTTTGCCACATGAACCTTGCCATAATGTGAAGATAATTTTTTGCCACACTTAACCTTGCCAAAATGTGATTATGATAATAATTGCCATACCTAACGTTGCCAAAATATCGTTAAATATTAGTCACACCAGACTTGCCAAAATGTGGTTAAGATCATTTCTGCTACATGTAACCTTGCCAAAATCAGAAGCACATCATCAATCCAGCCTGCAAGTATGGAAGGAAGAACTAGAGAAGAAAGGGATGGTTATCAGCAGCTCCAAAACAAAAACCATGGAGATCTCAAGAGAAATAAAATGGCATCAGATTATGCTGGGAGAACAGATCCTGGAGCAGATCAACCACTTTAAATACCTTGGAGCTGTCATAGACTGGAAGGGAGGCATCAAAGAAGACATGGCTTCCCAAAGAGCAACAGGTGGGAGACTTTCAGGCAATAAATTGAGGATTCCTCAGCAAAAGAGACATTGGCAAGAGATGAAGATGGCTGTTTACCACTCCACCTAAGTCTCAGTCTTGACATATGGATGGGAGTCATGGGCAATGACTACAACCCACAAAAGCTAGCTCCAAACCTCATAAATGAGGTATCAGAGGAAGGTGGTTGAAGTAACAAGAGACATGGTCCACAACCAGACGATTTGGCAAAGCCTCAAAACCCAGCCTCTGCAGACCCAAGTAGAACAGTCCCAACTATGATGGTTTGGCCATGTCTGCAGAATGGAAGAAGATCGGCTACCACAAAAAATATGGGAAACCAAGAGCCACGGATCCATACTTCCAGGATGTCCCAGGCTTTGCCCAGAGGACAACATTAGACAATCTCTGAAGGACAGAGGATTAGACTGGAACCAGGCCAGGAGGAAAACCGCCCATGGGACACTATGGTGCTCTCTCTGGCAAACCTCTATACCCCAGGGTAGAAGAGGAATGACTAAGTAGTAAGTAACCTTGCCAAAATATAGTTAAGATAGCTTTTGCCATACATAATAATAATAATAATAAATTCTTTAAGCACCAAACACGGCGCATAAGGCAGAAACCAGTGCTCTCCAGGTTGTACGTTGTGACGCCACTCCTCTTAGCTCTTGCACATTATTTAGGCCCAACGTTCTTCCTTCTCTTATTATTGTTCTTCTGAGTGTTTCTTTTGGTCTTCCTTTTTTCCTCTTACCCTCAGGAACCCAAGTGAGTGCCTGCAATGGTATTCTGTTGTTTTGCATTCGTAGGACATGACCGATATATGACCATCGTCTTTTCCTTATATAGTTGGAGACATATTTCTGCCTAGAGTCTTCTCTTATTTGTCGATTAGTCTTGAATTCTTTCCAACTGATGTTCATGAGTTTTCTAAGACATTTGTTCTCGAATGTATTCAGCTTGTTCTCCAATGATTTTGTTATTTTCCAACTTTCACAGCCGTATGTTAACACTGAGATAACATTTGAATTAAACAGACGAAGCTTGGTATGTATATTCAATGATCGTAATTTCCAAATGTTAGATAATCTATTGAAGGCGCTAGCTGCCAAAGCAATTCTAGTATGAATTTCTCTTGTGTCACCATCCTGAGTCATTTTACTGCCTAAATAATTGAAACTTTCAACTTTCTGTAGTTTTTCCCCGTTCAGGATGATATTAAAGGTCTCGTTAGAAAAGTTCATAACTTTAGTTTTAGAGGCATTTATTTGGAGACCTATTTTAACCGAAAGATAACACAAATTATTTACTGCTTCTTGGGATTGTCTGGGTGTTGAACTTAAGAATGCTAAATCATCTGCGAAATCCAGGTCCCCCAGGAATTTTCCATTTGTCCATTTTATACCTAATTGTTCATTGTGGGTATAGTTTCTCATACCCCAATCAATAGCTATTCCAAAAAGTAGTGGTGACATAATACAGCCTTGTTTCACCCCTGTTTCTACTGTAAACCATTCTGTATTCCCTTTATTTGTTCTAACACAACATCTTGCATTGTCATATAGCGCTTTGATTATATTCACATACATAACCTTGCCAAAATGTGGTTACATTTAGGCCACAATTAACCTTACCAAAAAGGTGGTTAAGATAATTTATGCCACACGCAACATTACCAAAATGTAGTTAAGATCATTTTGGCCACAATTAACCTTGCCAAAAGGTGATTAAGATAATTTTGGTCACATTTAACCTTGTCAATAAAGATCATTTATGCCTCACAAAAATTTTACCAAAATGTGGATAAGATAGTATTTGACACACCAAACATAGCCAAAATGTGGTTAAGATCATGACCATAATTTTTGTCACCAGTAACCTTGCCAGTAGACATCATAGAAAGTGAAGTTTCATGAAATAGACAAATATAAACAATTAAAAAATAATTAATAACCAAATTACAGGGGGTTCTTTTTTTGCTTCTGGCCTCTACATTAGATATACTGACATTTTACATATTATTTTTTTTCGATTTTGTCTCTGATGTAGTCCTTGTTATTATATCTGTGTCATTACCTTCAGCTCTGTAAGGAGCATAGGCCTTCAACAATATCATGCCATGTCCTGTGCAGCTTCTCCAACACCTTTCCATGCCTTTAGTGTCTGTCTCCAGTTCTCTTCTCCATGTGGTTTGCTGTCTTCCTCTACCTCTCTTACCCCAGGGATACAACAACAATGGCTGTTTTGTAATGTTTACATGTTTCTTCGATGTGTGTCCAGTGCAACACCAGCATCTTCTCATCTCTTGTTCCACTGGGTCTTGTCATCAGTTCCTCATTACATGTTTCTTCAATGTGTGCCCAGTGCAACACCAGCATCTTCTCATCTCTTGTTCCACTGGGTCTTGTCATCAGTTCCCCATTACATGTTTCTTCAATGTGTGCCCAGTGCAACACCAGCACCTTCTCATCTCTTGTTCCACTGGGTCTTGTCATCAGTTCCCCATTACATGTTTCTTCAATGTGTGCCCAGTGCAACACCAGCATCTCCTCATCTCTTGTTCCACTGGGTCTTGTCATCAGTTCCCCATTACTGATCTTGTCATTCCATTTCTTCTTCTTCTGCTTACACATAATACCAGTATAATCATTCAATTCTACACAAGCACCCATTTATGAAAGTCTGTAACTTTTGACTGCTTAAACTGAGTAAGAAGTTAGATATTTATTTTGGATTCAGAGATATCTGAAAGTGCAGTGTTGTCACTGTTAGTCTTTTTCATATTTTTCCTGTCATTGCAAAGTATTTTTCCAACAGGGAACATGCAGACGTAAAGATATGGATATGAAATGCAAGTACAGTTTTTTGTTTTCTAAATGCCTGAAAAATATCTTCAGCTATTTAAAGTTCAAGATAACACAAGGAACTTTAACACAAATATTAAGGCTGTTTTTGTATGTGGTGCAGAAACATAGACAACATCTGGTAAAGTCTGTTATATAACTAGAACCACCGGGCCTATACACCCCTCCACTTTAATATTATTCTTGTTCATAGTTTCTTCTTGATTTTGTTTGTTTGTTTGTTTGTTTTTTATTTTATTATTTAACGTATAGGCCTAAGCACAATTGTGAGTATCCCTATTTTCAAATGTGATGCCACTTTCTCATGTCGGCAGTTGTTCATATTATTTGGAATTGAAAACAATATATATCCTAATTATAACCCATCAGAGGTTGAACGGGATTTCTGTTTATCTTCATTAATTTAAAAAAAAAAAAATAAGACAACAGTGAAAACTACACAAAGCAGAACACCTGACATCCACAGACAGTTGTATGAAAAGGGTCCCTAAAAACAGGCCAGAGAATAAAACCAGAAATGAAGGTCTCTCAGACAAAGGGTAAAGAATACAAAAGTGAAATAGGTAAGACATGTGATAAGCAAACAAGCCTCTGGCTTTATCATGACTTGGAGCCTGCAGTGAAAGAGCACATAGACTGACTAAACAAAAATGAAGAACTAACAATGACAAACATGGAGAGAGTGGCAAGGAGATGCATTAAATAGAATTATGTTGCCATTGGCCTTTGTACCCAAGGAAACCAGAGGAATTGACTGATAAGATGTTCTTAACCCATTTGTTTTATGTACATCATAACAAAATCTAATTTATTATTTCTTCTTTGTTCACCCTCAGACTTCTAGATTAATGACTCTAATAAAGGCAGTAGTCAGCTCAAGGTTCCTGACATTTGTTATTTCCATATGATTTTAATATGGCTTGTTAAATACTTAAAATATACCGTTACATGTTTATCGGGTGTGGTAAAGTATTCACACTGAAACATAAAGTGGGTATTGGAGGAGGTTAAATAATGTATAATGTGGGCATGGCTTTAAGAAAAACAAAGAACATTCAAATAAAAGTTGTAATGCCAATCAAAATTATCAATTGTTTATAAGTCAAATATTTAATAAAGCGAATAACCACATTTTTGAGATTTTTACAGTATAGCTCATTAATAAGAAGGGGAAAATAGATCTTTCATAAGTTGCTTCAGTAAACATTGTATGTCTACCAGAATTTACACTGTCTGGCCATTCTTAGTATGCTGCCTCATGGCAAAGGTTTAATGGACCTGCACTGATTGGCTTTTATTCTACCTCATGATAAAGGTTTACTGAATCTGCACTGATCGGCTGTTATTCTGCCTCATGACACTATTTTGACCCCTCAAAATCAGTCCTTTAACATGATAAAAATCATTAAAAATAGTGATATAGCAGAAAACAATATTTTGAGTCTTTCACGTATATGAAAAAAAATAATCAAAATAAATATTGAAGGTTTGAATCCCTGCATATTTCAGTGATATCTTTTTGGTTTCTTTTTTTTTAACTGTATTGGTTTTGGAAATATATTCAGTATCACAGCTAGAAAATAAAATACACCCTGTATTATAAAATTTATTTATTATTTACAAAGCATTGTAATAATCCCGTTAGTTTCACTTTTAAAGTAATCAAATTTAAAGCTACCTTTTTAGTTGCAATGTAAACAAAATATAAATAGATTAATTCATAAACCACAAAAAGTAATAAGCTGCACATTCCAGAAATTCCTGTTTGGCTTTGAAACTGAGATGCCCCTGCACATACATATAAATACAGGTAAATAAATAAACTGAGTATTTTGTAACAACAAGGCAGACGTGTACTTGTAAAAGAGTTAGGTCTTGAGGCACTTTTAAATGATTTTGAATGCAGTAAAAGTGTGAAGTGCAGTAAAAGTGTGAAGTGCAGTAAAAGTGTGAAGTGCAGTAAAAGTGTGAAGTGCAGTAAAAGTGTGAAGTAATTTTGAAACTAAATACAGCTCATGGAAAATTATACTTCTTTTTAAAAAACAGAGTGTGCATGGTTCACAGATACTGATAAATACATGAATGGGGGAATGGTATAGATCAGGAGCTGGCAACTAGTCAATCCTGATCAACCAGTGGATCATTTGGTAGATCTTTAGGTGACTGGGGAGGGGGGGAGTTTTTAAACTAGGGAAATTTTAGACTAGACCTCTCCTGCCGGCATTTAAAATCACGGTGTCCCCAGGATCAAAGGTATTTTTCTGCATTCTCAATGAAAACTCTCCATTTGGCTACTAAAATATATTCGTGAACTATATGAGATAGGAATGTGATCTTTTCTTTGTAAGGTTCATCATCCCCTCCCCATCCCTCCCACATAAAATCATTCACACACACGTGTAGAAGATCTTTAGTGGGCTCAGTGTTACTAAACTAGACCCCAAACGCTCCTGGGTTGCTGACCTCTGGTATACTGTAGATAAATGGAGCAAATTAGCACACAGGAGAGATATATGAGATTCTTATGGGTAAACAAGACATTAAATGGCAAAGGGGAGATGTTTGAGGTTGGTATGGGTAAACACCACAGGGCAGATGTATGAGATTGGTATAGACAAACAAACACACAGGGCAGATGTATGAGATTGGTATGGACAAACAGCAGAAATGAGCACACAGGGGGGATGGTGAGTGGTTTAATTTAGTGTGTTCTTCCACTTCTACCATTAAGATTTATTGTTACTGCATTACGTATGCCAAGGTTGTATTATTTTCACTGGTTTCCTAGCTGGCAGAAGTCACAAGACATGAATTTTGTAACTGAGATCTGTCTGTCATCACATTTCAGTACTTCATAACATGATGCAGAAATAGACAAGGCAAAAAATTAAATAGGTAAATGTACTTTCATAAAGTACAAGATACAATTACAATTCACAATATAATGTATATAAATGAAAAATACAATTGTATTATTGCTATAATGACAAGAAATATCGTTGTGAGTAATAATTTAAGTATAAAGGATATTGCAAACGGTGTACTAGATTATCCAACCTATGAAGAAAAAAATGTAATTACAGTATGCAGTTTAAAAAATATCACACATTAAAAATGGCTTTCTACCAACAACGGATGAAATTTATTTAAAAACGTCACAGCCTTTTTAAAAAGAAATATCAAAATACCAACAAAACAATTTCTATGTCAGCTTTCATCATCACCATTTTCTTTTTGGCATATGTGGTTTTTTTTAAAGGAGAGAGGGGAGGAACCCATGACATGCCCATTGAGGCATATTGGGAATATGGTGTTAGGCCCATATTTTCTTGACCATTGGCACACTAGGGGTGATGTGGTCAGCATTATGCCGGCCGCCTTAACCTTCCCAGAAGTTGCTCAGGTACCCAATCCATGAGGCTGGGTCAATCCTAGAGCCATTTGCGGTAAAAATTCCCACCTTAACTGGGGATCGAACCATGGACCACTGAGCTAGGAAGCCAGTGCACTAACCACTGTGCTACTGCGGCTGTGTGGTTTTGTTTAAAACCTTAACTATTTTAGTGATAACTTGCAGACATACCAAAAAAGTTATTAAAGAAGATACGAAAAATGTATACTAAAAATCATAGTTAAAATAATTATACAAAGTCCTGTATTTTACAATGAAAGCAGTGCAGTCTGTTATCTTATTGTTTAAAATTTTTCTTTCATCTCGTAATATTTACAGTTCTTTAGCCAGCCTTTTGAAGTTTTTTTAATTTTTAAACAAGTTTTGTCACAGTGGCCAAAAAAAGGGAAGCAAAGAATAACAACACTGTAACTTCCCAGGCAATGTCATAGATGGTAACTAAGAAGAGTTGGGTAGGGGCCTTCTTATGGAAACTTAAATTTAAAAAATATTTAAAAAGCGAAATAAATGTGCTTTTGATGACTTGATGGTATTTGTTCAAGTTTTTTGGCTTTATGTTTCTGCATGATGGGGCAGCCGGCTCCATACTCAACTTTCACAACTTGCCATCTACGACATGCCTAGTAGGTTACAGTGTTACTGTTCTCTGTACTTTCTTAGCCAACCTGTGCTTGACTTAAAATCGGAAGGACCACTAACTTTTTTGTTTGGTTCTAGCACATTCTCACCTAACAGTTGTTCTGATACTAGTTACCCTAAGCTTTCATCATCATCATCTCCTTTTTCACTCAATATAGAGCTACAATTGCAGATGGCCCACTTGCAGGAACCCTATGTCAAAGCAAATGATCGTGCAGTGTTGATTTCTATGGCAATATGTTTTACATTATGATGGTGCCAGCCCACATACACTATCTTATATTAGTTGCCATTAACAACATGCCTGGGGGGACAGGGGGTCCTATTCTTTCTTTGTCTCATTGTAGTGGTTTTTGATGTTATTGCATGGTTGCTATGTTACCTAGTGTACTGGATGAGGTCAGCTGTGAAGGCTCCTGAAGATAACAGTTTATGTGAGTTACAGAATGCCTTTTTGCTACCACTTATGACCTCAAACAGACTTATTCTGCTATTATGTATGTTAGCTACGTTTAATGTCTAGGGTAATGAAATGTGATGTGTAGGTAATTAAATACACAGACACACACATGTAAACACTAAGTCTAATAATAATAAGTTCTATGATCAAATCAACTAACACTGGCTTTAGAATTTAAATTTTACAATTTTTTTAAAATTTATTTAGCCCTGAACCAAATTTTCTTGTGGTCAGGACGTATGAAACAATATGTATTTATCAATAAAAGTGCATATATATTGAATAATCAAAATGAAAATTTTTGTACATAGATGTATGGTTACATTGGTTAATATTAACACTAACTACAATGTCTTTGGAAAACTAGCACTGGATGTCTGGTCGTGGTGGTGTCATCATGCCCGATCTCTGTGTACAATAGTCATTGTCTTTGAAATATGGAACTGAGGTATAGTTTTTATACACAAGGATTTTCTTTATTTTAGTGTGGACAAATTTGAAGAATCAACAGCAGGCTAGGTTTTCAACTTATCTGGCCTGTGACGATGTAGTAAAGAATTCAAGTGGCCCACTCCTCACAGGTGCTGAGGTAAAATGGTAGGCTTCTTGGTCATCCACTCTTGGATCTCTTCAAAGCATCTGGCACTAGCGCAGTGCCAGACCAGAAACTCTGAAACCAAAATTTTTGCCATGTGTCAACACACTGCCTACTTCACCATTTTTACAAACAACAAAGCAAAAAAATTACAAAGACCGGGTCAGATCTCTCTGACCGACCCAGTACATCTCACCCAGGCGGTATCAATTAGCACTAGTTTCCCATTCCTCTATGAACTGCACTGCATCTGAAATATTTTCATTAATCTCTTTTCTTCCATAGAATAAGGTGGGTGATATGTTCCCACTGATTTCCTGAAATAAAGAGCTGTCTTTTACATTCTTGGTTATGTTTTTTCATTTTATTCATTTGCCTCTAGGCCCTGGACTGTCGCTGGGGACCTAGAATAAGTACTCACTTGTCGTAATCATTTTTCATTATATGGCAGTATCAATCACTCAGAATTGTTAAATAAAAGGTTAATAAATTTTTCCCCTTACCACAATTCAAAATTGAAAACACAGTTACGTTGTACTAGCAAAACTCAGCTGATCTGCTGGCTAGACTATGGCGTCCCACTGGTAATATATAATTTTCATGGACGTCACACTTCTAACATTAACGATCTGTGTATATGGACAGTCTTCAACAAAATGGCACTTGCCGGCTACTTTTTTTCTATAATATGAACTCTTTCGTCCAATCAGCGGACTTCCCCTCTACCGTTCAAATATTTAAACTACAATGTCCAATTTAGGTCCAGTTTCTGTCTAGTGTGTAATATATTTATGTCGGTCTGTGCGTCTGAACTTTGGTTTTCCCAAAATTACACTTGTTTTTGGACCAAACTACAAAAAACTACACAAATTTTTCCCCACTTACGTATACGATTTCGATGCAAAGTTAATTTTAGCTTCTACCCTCCTTTTTTGCCCCTTGTCCACATGTAATGTTTTTCTGCATTTTAGTCTCAAGGACGTGTCAAAAGTAACTTTAGTGAGAGTATGCACAAATAACTGTCTGCTAGTCTGTATTGAACAATACAGTCTTTCGTCAATATCTTTCGTGTTATCTGTCCAACTTTGTAATTGAAAGTATATTATTTCTCAGGTTAAGATAGCCTATCAAACTAGCTAACTTTTAATCTCCTAAACTTATTATTAAGAAAAAACATACTTTTTTCAAGGTTAGTTTTGAAATTTGTTTTTGTTCCTTCGTTCACGGCGTTTGCCGCTATATTCAAACTAAAACGACTAATTACCGTAAAACGCCTAAGATACGTCTGTTTCTGACAAGAGCTAAGGTCGTTTTTGAGTCCAAGTTCTTACATGGTGCCACTAGTGTCGTAATTTTTTTTTTAAAACTACAAATTGCGTCTGCTATGCTTTTAGATTCAAGCACGTGTGCAGACCGCATCATTTTTTTCTTTTCTTTCCTCTCCGTTCTTGCCCCGTCTAAACTAATATGCCGTTTTTGTGTCTTCATGTTATAACTAGTTGGTTTTCAATGGCGCTAGAAAACGCTGGCATGGGCGAGAATGTATCAGCATATCTTACCTATATTTTTATCCCTACATGTTATTTTACCTGTTATCTTTATAAATGGAGGAATTTTAACGTTGCATCACTGTAATTTCACCACACTCATCAGAGACTCACGAGAACTACACAAAACTCCCTAAGCTTTGCCTTTGCAATAATCATCATCACAGTTATCACCTTTTATTCTTCTTGAGAAACATGAGCATACATGCCACACCTCAGACATGAAAAACCTGTACAAAAAATCCAAAAACCCTGTACAGAGACCCATAAAACCTGTACAAAGACTGAAAAACGTAACAACAGAGTTAATTAATGTACAAATATATTCAATTAGATGTGCTGTAAACTCAAGTTGGGCAGCATGGTTTTCTTGTCTCCTTTATGACTTACGTTTGCATCTATATTATTTTCTTCCCCTGCCTCTGGTTACCAATGTCTTTTAGGTGACGTTCTTCCTCATCAATTTTTTTTTCATTTTTTTATTCCAAGGTCTAGATCTCGACATTTTCTTTCCTTGTTTAGGTGCAGATCTTGTTTTCACTGCCTTTCTTTTCACTGATGAATTATTTTGATCTAAACTGAGTGAACTAGATCTAGATCGAATGTTACTACTAACACTATTATTCCCTTTCCTCGTTTTAGCAAGCCTTTCACTATCATTCACTTTCCTCGTTTTAGCAAGCCGTTCACTATCACTTTGCTCTAAATCTACATCAGTCTGATTCTGAACCAGACTACACATACTCTGAATCTGGGTAACCTTTATCTTCAGTGCCGTCGAGTATGTACAATATGTGTATGCCCTATTGAGTTAGGATTAGGTTTAGTGTAAACCTAACCCTAACTCTAAATGGTACGAAAATACACATATTATACATACTCGACGGCACTAAAGGTAAAAATTACGAGAATCTTACTAAAAAAGAATCGTCAGAATCATTCAAGTTGAATAAATTCAACTCAAACAAGAATTTTCGTGCTTTTTTAACACCAGATGTTTATGGTTCGGCAGCGTCCATGTTTATGAACTTTTGCTTTTGTAAAATCGCTATTATCAGTTCTAGTGTATTCGCTAGCAGTAAAATATTTTGTTCGTTTCAAGCTTAGTAGGCCAGATTTTTCAATGCTGAATCCGATTATGCCCAGCAATTGCCGATACGCTTAAAAACAGAAGAGTTCTGGTGCTTTTAAAATATGACGTACGGCGTACGTCTTATAGGTGTATGGGAACGAAATATCGCGCTACTTCCGTGACGTACTCCGTACGGCACAGCGACAAAATTTGTAAAGATTTATGCCGTACGGCGTACGTCATAATGGTGCTGAAAGGGTTTATAATTAGGCGAAAAAACCCGTACAGACGTTTGTACGGGCCGTACACATCCAAAAACGCAAACGCCCCGTACAGATTATGGGTAAACCATAGCGTGTGGCATGTATGCATGAGACCACCACATTGAATAGGCCCCATGCAAAAGAAAACATGGACAAAGCACTTCTTGTGCTCTACCAGCGGTAGCTTCTGTAGTAGCTTGTTTTACTTGATGAAGCTGCCAGTCTTAGGTCACACCCAAACTGTAGTCACCTCTTATGAATTGCATGAGGGAACAGTGATTCTTTTCTTTCTTTGTCTTCTCAGACAACCCTGGCAGCCATGCATGGATAAGTTTTACCTTTCCATAACCATAATCGTACAGTATCTGCTAGTGTTGCATCATTCACTAATTGAATCACGAGTTTTCCTTTGCTGTCCTTCAAATCACATTTCAATGTGAATTTCACAAATTATTTTTGTCCTTGTCTTCTTTTTTCATCTTATATTTCTGATATCATCGTTTTTCCAGCAGACGCTGGAGCTGGGTTGGCCATGTCCTCAGAAGAGACACCGATGCCATCACAAGAACAGCTATGCTTTGGACCCCTGAAGGAAAATGAAAGAGAGGCCGACCAAGAACAACCTGGCGGAGGACTGTGGAGGCTGAGATGCAAAGAATGAACCAGAGTTGGGGCACTGTACGAAGGATGGCCGCCGACCGAGCAAAGTGGAATCAATTTGTTGTTGCCCTACAAGACGCCACTAGGTGTGATGGCCACTGACTGCTTTGACGGTCGGCGGCTAAGGATCAAAGAAGAAGAAGAAGAAGAATAAGTGCTGAAAAACAGAAGATACACTTTCATCCCAGCAAAATGCATGGAGACATATCTGGAGTCATCTTTATATGACCACCAGCTAAGCACAATGCTATAGTATGTAGATTTGGGTGTGAACTTCTGTGAGTCTAAGCACACCCTCTTTGACTCTTGAAATCATCCACACACTTCCAGGGATTCCCCCTGTGGTGAAACATGTTGAGAACCCAGCATTGCACACTAAGCTTGGAGGAGTCACTTGACCCCCAGACATAACTCTGGCATTTATCTGGTTGACTGCATGCAAGAGGATTTCACTATGGACCCCATGAAAGGCAAGGGGAGCTGAGAAGTGGTTCTGTGTAGGACAATACGATTCCTTGGGACATCCCAGAACCAGAGCACAGTATTTTAGCTCTGCATATTTGGAGAGCCCTTGGATGGTAGGGAATGCACGGTATGCCACATGCTTCTTCCTCCTAGCTTGGGACTAGATGTGATGATCCTTTAAGTGCAACCAAAGGTGGAGAAACTGCAGCTCAAGACTTCAACTCAACACGTTTTGGAATAGCAGAAAAGCCACAAGAAAAGCATAGATCTACAGTGTAGATAAAACCAAGCATTCTTCAACTTGCATTGGCTGTAAAAGAGTGAATATCTCAGCAGCCCTAGTTAAACCACAACAACAACAAATCCCCTGTGAAACAGCACCACTAGAAAATCAAGAATATGGAGTTTCACAGAATAAAATAAATGTGTAGGTAAGTTAAGTGATGGGGAAACATAAAAGTAATCAAATGAAAGACTATATATAACACATAATGTGTCAATAAGAAGATAAAAATATGAGCTAAACAGAGAAAATGATTAGTAATGATTCAGAGCAAAGAAGAGCATAGGAAATGAGCAAATTTAAAAAATCCAATCAAAGTAGAAAACATCAAACTCAAACCAAAAAGAAGATGAAAAGATAATATGAAGTATAGTTTCTTTTTAAATTCTATTGGAATAACAACAGAGCCAAAAAAAAAAAACTAATATATGAAAATAACTAGATATATTGAGATTTGCTATACTGTTTTGTTTTGGTTTTTTTTTTTTTTTGTTGCTACACACATACATGCCACACACTACGGTTTACCCGTAATCTGTACAAAATGTTTGCGTTTTCAGATGTGTACGTCACATACATAATATTTGTGCAGGTTTTTTCGCCTACTTATTAAATATATATATATATATATCTATTGATTGTCTTGCGCCACACCTTAGCCAAAATTTGCATCATGAGATTCGGCTAGATGTTAGGCCACGTGAATTAAAAATCAACCAATGAAATCCAGCTGCCTATTTTTCGATTGATGCAGGATTTGCAAGAGTCACCGCGGTGTGTCGTTCATTCAGCATTTTTCGCTAATACTGACGGCAGCCAGCATGTTACTGATTATTTTAACGACTACGTCGCATTGAGCATAATTTATTATTTACGGCTGCTTATAAGCAACAAAATAAAAGTGGACACCATTATATATCTCTTGATTTCACTAAAACTTGTAGAATCTGCGTAAGAAATGTACATTTTAATAATAATATTTTTAAAAAAAGAATTATGAAACTGGAAAAAAAAAAATCACGAAAGAAAGGCAAATTCTGTATCTTAACCCAATCAGAGCCCCTGGAAATGTTTTTTGGAGTTACTTCTCTTCTAAGTTTTAATTTCCTTTCTTTAAAAACATTCTGATTTTTCTTTGGTGGATATATCATTATTACGACTATCCAGTGAGTTTTTTTAACTAAATAATTAATTACAATAATTGTTTGTCATATTGACAACTGACACTTAACTCTTTGACTCCATAATTATTTTCCACCCTGTGCCATAATTATTTTTGGAAGAATTCTAAACGGTGAAGTGTACTGTCTTTTAGAGTAAATTTTAAGTTAATTTTTTTTGTGAACATGTACTTATTATATAACAAACTGTAGGGAAATGGATAGAGAATTGTAATATGTAACGTCTGTGGTAATATTAACACAAGTATGTTCGGTATACTTAAAACATTTTGCATGTAAAATTGAAAAACACTAAAAAGTTAACTGTAGAATATGATCTTACCAAAGACAAATTACAGTTGTAGACAATAAAACTTTCTTTTTAGTCTTCAAACATCAAGTTAACCCATATACAAAGTAAAAAAAACATTGCTTATGGCCACAATTAGTACATTTAGTGTTATTCACACCAGTTTTTATTGTGGTCCCTTGTAAGAAAAAAATAAATTATGCAATCGTGCATTACGTAATTTTCAAACAAATAAAGAAGAATAACATTATATAAAAACTATTTTACACTTGTTTAATGTTTTAATAGTATCCCTAGCTTCATCTTCTACCTAGGACTAGTGATTAGATGTTACGGTAGGCCTAGTTTTGTTGCTTTTTGATCAGCAAGAATATGACTGCGCCCACTCATCAACTAAATCTAATGTGTCTAGCTTTTCTGCACAGATTCCGTATTTTGACAACAAACTGTGACTACCAAACAATCATCATCAATGTCAGCAATGTTTCAAAGTAGTTTGACACAATTATTTGCTTAGGAGACTTAGAAAATGTAAATATAAAGCGTGACATATTTCTCTTGCCATAACAACGAAAAATGCAACACGCGAATCGTTACACAAATTGTGATAATAACATCAAAACACGCAAATGTGCTGCTTAACTACAGTCAAATTAGTTGTTTAAATAGTAGCAGAAGTCATTCTATGAGTTTTAAAATATGAACTGCATTAAACGGACGACTTTTGGGGTTTATTTGTGATAAACTAAAAACAACGCTCTGAGCATTGCGCTGGCACGGTGCGTTAAATTTTGCAATGCTCAGAGCGTTGGTCTGGAGTCAAAGAATTAAGTCCTATGGGTATTTAAAACTGCTAATTAGGCTCAAATACTATAACGTATAATGATAATGGGATTTTATTATTTTTTAAAAATTACATTAAATAATTATTGAAATAATTCGAAACCTGCCCTAGAAACCTCCCCATTCCATTTCATATAACAAAATAATATAGTTTAGTTCAATTTTTCTCTTTCAATCAATCAATACCCTTTAGCTTCCTGAGGAGCATAGGCCTTCAACAACCACATGCCAAGTCTTCCTGTTCTGTGCCATCCGTTCAAGTTCTTTTCATGTTTTCCTCATCATTTTCACCTCTGTATCCAGTTCTCTTCTCCATGTGTTTTTTGGTCTACCTCTGCCTCCCTTTCCCTGTGGATTCCAGAACAAGGACTGCCTTGTAATGCTATCAACAGGTCTCCTCAATGTGTGTCCTATCCATCGACAGCGTCTTCTTCTCACTCTTGTTCCACTGGCACTTGTCTGGTTCTTGTCATCAATTCCACATTTGTGACTTTGTCATACCATTTCAGTCCTTCTATTCTACGCAAGCACCTGTTTATAAAGTTCTGTAGCTTTTAACACATGTAGTAGCATTGCCTTCTTTTAGTACCTTTGTTACTTTTTTCTTTCGCTTTATACGCCAGCACCAAGATTTCATGAGGTGGTTTTTCAAATGAAATAATGATCACAGTCTAGTGAAAATGGCAGTTTTTAAAATACTGTCCCACTATGTCTTCCATATTGTTCTTCAGTTTCAGTCTGTGATTTTTCAAAATGTAAAATCTGCAATACTGATTGTTTGTTCACTGTAGTTCTTAAATACATTCTGACAGCTAGAAATAAAACTTGCTGTATTGGGATTTTTAAGATATGTTTATACTTTCAGGCATATGCCTATACTTCAGAGATATAGCTGAGTGCATTTTACTTTGTATAAATAATATTTATTTGAGACGATAATGCACTACCGTTGAATGGTGCAGTGTCACTTTGTGACGTTAGCAATCGTCTGCGCTTGTTACTAAACGATTAATGTTCGTGGCCTTTCTCAAGTAGACATCGTCTAGAAAGGACGCATTTTGATACACATTCATTATTTTAACAAGCACTAAAGTAATCACTTACATTTATAAAACAAAAAGAGATAAATTTCACTGAAAAACCACAAATCTTAGTTGCAAGAAAATAGAAAATATACAGACTCATTTGTAAGCTCTAAAAAAGCAAAAAGTTGTATACTCTAGAAATCTGAATTTGGCATTTTTCATTTAAGTTAAATTCATGAGGCTCACTGATAGATAATGGTACAAGAAAGTAAAAGAATAAAACCTGAGAAATACTTTGAGTGCATTTTAATGGAAAGGGAAATATGGCTATTCATCAAACAGTTCAGACCTTGAGGCACTTTTACAAGATTCTGAATAGCACAAAAAGCATATAGAAATGTTCAAATTAACTGCTATACACAGAACATGAAGGGGAACCATTACTAAGCATTCAAACTTGATACAATATGTATATCAATTTTTCAAAAAGTAATGAATTATGTGGCTGTTGTTCAGATTGGCTTTGTTCTTGGTACCTTGCTTACAGTAACAACATAACTATAAAAATCTTTACTAGATAAGAATTAAAAGGTCTAATATGTAGGCAGGATTAACTAACTGTTCCATAACATTCTGATGTAGTTTTTAACAAGTTAACTGATTCCGTACGCAAGATCTAATAATAGATGCAAAGGCCGAACGCTGTAGACGTAAGATCTTTTAAAAGACGCTGATTTATTTCATTGTTTCTTTCTATTCTGATATTTTATACTGCCCGGAATTTATCTCGAACGGAAGTAAACACAAAACTGGGCAAATTTCAACAAGCTTCAACGTCTTTTATTTGCGTTTGAACGGATTTTTTCACATTTATCTTCATCTTTAATCGTGTTTTGTCGTATCGCCATAATGGCCGAAAAACACACAGGATATGTTACTAATATGTGAACAGTGAACAAACTGTGTGATCAACCATAACTTTCTTACTTTTTCTGTGTTTCTAAATGGATTACCTGCACAAAGAAAGCAGTGAAACTGTATTGTGATAACAATTTATGTTACAAGCCTTAAGTAAGTCGAAAATTTTTGTTCAAAATTTCAAGTTATCTTTTTTCCGTGTACATGTTATCTGTTATAACATAAACATAACATAAAATTAGCTAGAAAGGCATATGGATTTATATTGTTCATCCAATGTACTTTAATTTGATTTATAATATGTTATACTTAACTCATGATTAGATACACATTGTCAGTAAACGTAAATTATGTATGTGTAAATTTTTGGGGCTTAAAAATAATTCCGTCCAGAGCTGAAAATAATTACGTACGGAATCAGTTAAATTTATAAAATTTATTATTAGCAAATAATCCCAGCATCCTACTCACTTTCTTCACAACAAATGCATTATCATTATATCAAAATGTTTTTTTGTTCTGTTTAAAAAATTAATATTAACCAGTAAAGATTAAGATTTGCTGCTTCTCATTAGAGCATTTACATGAAAAAAAAAAACGGAATTTAAAAAAAAAAGGCTGAAGATACAAGTAATAATTCATTATCAAGTAGCATGACTGCTGTCTTGAGAAATGATATCACTAGTTACCACTTCTTGCTGTCCATAAATTTCTTGACTTCTACATAAACCTCATCAATATCCTTTTCTGCCAAGATCTGAAAAGAAAGATATCAGAAATAGAAATTATGGTCATGGTTTAATTCTGACGACAAATAAACAAAATAATTATGAAATCATGGATTTTATTTGCAGGATAATGGGATTTTTTGTGATGGCATGGGATAAAAACATTACTTTCCACTATAACCATTCTTCCTTTCACTCTAATTATAGAATAATGGTTGTGTAGTCGGCAGAATTGATAAAACCAGGAGTGAATTTCAAAGTTGCAACCAAGATGGAATGGGTTCTGATCCCAGCACTGATAAAAAAAAAAAAAAAAAACAAGAGGAGGTTGACACTTGGATGTCATGACCCAAGTGGGACCACCCTTTCTTCCTCCCACTCACCACCCCCCTCCACCCCACCCAGTTTGTAAAGAAGATAAAACTCTGTCCAGTTTTCTATTATAACTAGACACAACACATGTTTTAATTACAGCTATCCCTCGGTCTTACACTGTTCGATTAGTGCTTTTTCGATATAACACTGTTTTTATTTTTTGTCATTTGCCCATTAAACGCTTAAAAAATGTGAAGGCCAGCACATGACAGCACCTCAACATTTGTCACTTTGTCCTTCCACAAAATATCAAAGATGTGGCGTAGATGGAAGATACTGAGCCTTATTTCTTGCTTAGCATAGGTTGACCATGTTTGGTTACCAGATGATAAGAAACTCTATACAGAGTGATACAACAGGAGGCAATCTGATCATCAGAAGTAATCCCCCCATTAATTAAGTGTTTCAGCCCTTACTCTCCTTTACACTCTAAGGGAGGTGGGCCCACCTGGGTCATGACTCCTAAGTGTCAGTCTCTTGTTGTCTTGTGTAGAAAATGAACCCACTCCACATTGGTTGAAGCTTTAAAATCCACAATTTTCCGCCAGCTGGAGGCAATTTTGAAAGTAACCCCTATGTTGAAAACAAATTACTGTCCAAAGTTCCATAGCCCATTGCGGTTATTCCACAGCACACCACGACCAGGGACTGATTTTGACACACCTGCGAGGAGCTGAGGAGGTCTGCTTCATAGTGGGTAATTATCTTGGCTGGTTTATTTTCGGTCAGGATGGTTGCACCATGTGGCATCCCCAACTAAGACTCACTTAGATGCATTGCATAGAGTAGGATGACACGTTATACCTAGTGACAAGTCAGTCTTCATGTGGTATTCATGCCTAACGGTAGTGTTTATAATATGTGGTTTATCCACTAGCATATATGTAGTGTTAGTCTGCGTTATGGCTGTTGTGCCCAGTGAAAGTGTTTTAGATTTAATGTGATTTTAATCACTCTGCAGTGCATAGAGCAAAGTGTGGCCGGCGCCACTTAGATAATTTGCTAATTATCGAATAACATTGCGTAATGGCAACACTGCCAGAATAACTAGTAAAGATGTAAAGATGGCGTGATAAGCCAAATACATATAAATATGAAGTCAGAGTTAAACTAGCAAATCTAGAAATGAATTTACAGACATAAAGTGATGTGAAAGATTATAATTAAACAATGTTCGATGCAGTGACAGTAAGGCTATAGAAACTTTATATTCTGACAATGATAATGAATGCACAAGGATCTGTGCGAGTTTATAAATTGTAATGTCAGTCAAGATTATCAAAGACAATAATAGAGTTTAGTTCTAGTGTTTTTCCATGCTTCATAAGAAAGTGTGAACGTTTATTAAAAATTCATGGTCAGTCGTCACTACTGGCGTTCTCCTCACTGAATTGAATTGATTGCATTGCCTTGCGTGATTTTAACCGTTGGTGCTGACCTTCAATGATGTTATCTCTGGTGTTCACCAAAGATCATTCTTAATATAAATGAACACAAGCCCCTAACAAACCTTGGCTCAAGTTGTAACAATGAAAATCAAACGATTAGAATAATGACACTAGAACTGAAAAGTCAGAACAAACTTGTTTAATGAATAACGATGCTCAAAAGATATATTTAAGAACCCGATGGGGAAAACTATGAATTTGAACCATAAACCTGTTCACAAACAGTCCCCAACACCCAAATAATACACCGCGGGTTACCTGATAAGCTACCGTTCTTTCACTAAAATAACAATAAACTCAATGCATTGCAAACTTAGAAAAAATGTGCAATTTGCTGGATGTTTCATGTACCACAGGTGGGGCTAGAGTTTATTGTCCCGATTTCCATAGCCCATTGTAGCTGTTCCACAGCCAACATGATGCCTTTTCCACAGTTTCACTGAGCCTCTTCAGTGCCCTTGTTCTTGACTGTCCCCTCAACCCCAACAGTTTCAATAGATCATACACTGAGGCAGCCACGAGCCCTCATGCACCCACCTCATTAGCCATGACTCTTGCAGTGAACCCATCGTGTCTCAGGTCTGCGGCCATATCATTATACTTGGCCACTTTGAATGAATGTTGCTCGTCCAATGTGGATTCAAATGGCATGGTCAGTTTAATCATTATAACCTGATGCGATGATGACGAATGCAGCACTATGTCTGGCCGTCTTCGAGATTTTCTGATACTCTCTGGATATGCCGCTAGCCCAGGTTGGTCTGCCGCCATCTCCCAGTCATTTGCACAGCCAAGAAGAGATGGTAAACTGCTACCTGATTTACTCGGTTGTGGGTGTGCTGACTTTCCTGCTCTCAGAAAGTATGTATTTGCGGTGCTCGGCCTGACTTTGCTATTCGCCATCATCCTTACCATATAGAAGCATGACTAATAATAGGTGACTAATATGAATATGTGTATGGGGATGGCAATTTTATCATGTCAAACAAATTGCTACAGAAACCTCTGCTACACGAGTACGGGGAATATGATGCAGACTTCCTGTGAGGTGGGGCCAGCTGTTCATGGCTGTATGCTCCATACTTACTTACTAAGTCATCCCTCTTCGACCGTCAGCTGTAGAGGTTTGGAGGAGGGAGCACCATACTATATTACCGGCTGTCTTCCTTCTGGCCTGGTTCCAATCTAGTCCTTGGTCCTTCAGAGATTGTTTAATGTTGTCCTCCTAGCAGATTCTGGGTCGTCCTGGAGGTCTGTATCCCTGGCTCTTAGTTTCCAATACTTGTTACGGCAGCCGATCTTCTTCCATTCTGCAGACAAGGCCAAACCATCCTAGTTGGGACTGTTCTACTTGAGTCTGCAGTGGCTAGGTTTTGAGGCCTTGCCTTATTGTCTAATGCAGTGGTTCCCAACCTGTGGTCCGCGGACCACTTATGGTCTGTGGTGCATTATCAGGTGGTCCGCGGCTGCGTTATTAATTTGGTATTAAGTGTTATGATTTTGCTCTGATCCTCCCTAGGTTTTTTGTACTATAAAAACAAAACACATAAACCGTTTGCAAGTAGAACCAGCTTTGAGACTGTCTTTAACTTCTTTGAAGCCTAATATTGAAGATCTAATGAGCGAAATGCAAGCACAAGGCTCCCATTGAATATTTTGTAATTTTAATCATTGAATTATATGATTATATGGTATTTAACCAATATTTATGTAACCAGTATGTATGTAATGAATAAATTGTATGTATAATTTATTTTTCATTACTAATACCTTACAATTTCATTGTCATCTGGCAAATTATTAACAACTTGTGTTATTGAATATAGGCCTATTCATCTATTGAATAAAAACAGTTAAGTGTTAATGGCATTGTGATATTATATACAAGCTGGTGGTCTGCAACTTAAATGTAGTTGGAAAAGTGGTCCTTTGATGTTAAAATGTTGAGAACAACTGGTCTAATGTATGCTCCATAAGGAGTGAAAAAGGAAATGAATGACACGACATTAAGATGCTGAGTGTCCTGTGTAGATCCTGGGAGTCTCTGAGGAGACAATCAAAGAATAAGACTACCGCTTGCTCAGTAAGAGGTAACTAACGTGAGGTTGTACATGAGGCTGCCAACCTCATCATTTTAAAAAAACATGCTACAGAAACCACAGCTGCAAGAGCAATTCAATGCTTTGGTGGGAGCTTCTTGCAAGGGGGGGGGGGAGCTGCAGTCGGAGTCCCATGTTCCATGGGCAGCGAAAAGGAAAATGATGCTAATGAAGATATCAAGTATGCATTACCACATAAAGTTTACCACATAAAGTTTAGCACATAAAGTTTAGCACATAAAGTTTACCACATAAAGTTTACCACATAAAGTTTACCACATAAAGTTTACCACATAAAGTTTAGCACATAAAGTTTACCATATAAAGTTTAGCACATAAAGTTTACCACATAAAGTTTACCACATAAAGTTTAGTACATAAAGTTTAGCACATAAAGTTTACCACATAAAGTTTAGCACATTAATTGTTTCATTACTTAACCTTTTTGACTTTGCCCAAACTCTTGTAGTAAGAAATAACTGGCTTCGTCTGGTTGTGGAAGGTTTCAAGCCTTTTTTTAATGGTGGCTTCATTATCGTCAACACGGCCACTGTTTTTGCCTCGTTCCAACAGTCGAGATGTCATTGTAGCATCAGAGACATCAAAGTACAGAACACTTGTGCAGGGAGCAATCTTAGAAAGAAAAAAAAACATGCTCAGAATTCACCTTGACATGGCATTTTTAACAGCATTTGTTAAAAAAGTAGTGCTTCATACATTCATATTCATCATCATAACCCTCCACTCCCAAAGGAGCATAGGTTTTCAACAAACTCATGCCAAGTCCTCCTGTCACGTGCCATCATCTCAAGTTCTTTCCACGTTCTCCTCATCATTTTCACCTCTGTTTCCAGCTCTCTTCTCTATGTGCTTCTTGGTCTACTTCTGCTTCTCTTGCCTTGGAGGTTCCAGAACAAGGACTGCCTTGTAATGCTATCAACAGGTTTCCTCAGTGTGTGTCCTATCCATCGCCATCGTCTTCTTCTCATCTCTTGTTCTACTGGCACTTGTCTAGTTCTTGTCATCAGTTCCACGTTGGTAACCTTGTCATACCATTTTAATCCCTCTATTCTACGCAAGCACCCATTTATGAAAGTCTGTAGCTTTTTGGTAGTTGTCTTTGTTGTTCTCCATGTCTCAGAGCCATACAATAGGACTGACTTCACATTTGAGTTGAAGATTCTTATTTTCGTGTTGGATCCGATTTCTCTTGATCTCCATATATTTCCCAATGCAATGAAAGCTCCTCTTGCTTTTCGTATTCTTATTTTGATATCACTGTCTGTCCCTCCAACTTTGTCTTTATTGCTGCCAAGATATGTGTACGATTCTACATCTTGTATTAGTGTTTCTTCAAGTTCAACCCTGTTATCATTAACTGCATTTATTCTCATTATTTTGGTCTTTTCCTTGTGTATTTTCAGACCCAATTGCTGTGACCTCTCATCGAGTGTTTTCAATTTGTCCTGCATCTGATTATGGTTATGGGACAGAAGAGCCAAGTCATCAGCAAAATCCAGATCATCCAACTGCTTAGTCAGAGTCCACTAGATTCCATTTCTGTTGTGTGTTGTTGATGTTCTCATAACCCAGTCTATTGCTAGTAAGAAAAGAAATGTAGACAAGAGGCATCCCTGTTGCACTCCTGTTCTTATCCCAAACGGCTCTGTAAGCTGTCCTTCGTGAAGAACTCTGCATGTCATGTCTTCATACCTATCTATGCATTCATGTCACCCATCAAAATTGTGATGTCTCTTCTTTTTACTTTTTCCAAAATTTCCTGTAGTCTAGTATAAAATGCTTCTTTCAAAGACTCTTCTTTGTCATTAGTTGGTGCATAACATTGGATGACATTTACATTTATTTTCTTTATAGCTGTTTTAAAAGTAGCTGTTATTATTCTGGGTCCAACAGCTTCCCATTCAGTGAGTGCTTTCTGTGCTTCTTTAGATAACATAAGAGCTACCCCTTCACTGTGGTGTGAACTTTCGTCTTCATGTTCTGAGGACAGCACCAATTCACCTAAGATGAGTTTCTTCTTGTCTACCCCCTTCCACTTTGTTTCACACAGTCCCAGAACCTCGATTTTATATTCCCTCATTTCTGCTGTTACTTGTGCCACTTTCCCTTGTTTGTTTAATGTTCAAACATTCCAGGTGCCAAATCTGGAAGTTCTCCTAGAAGAAAGAAGGTTAGTCGGCTTTCTCTGTGTTGCATCATACGCCTCCCTGCGAGAGGACCTTCCCCTGTCTTGGATAGTTTCTTTTATTTTCCTTAATTGACTTGTCCATGTTTGTTGAAGTTTTTTGTGGTTTAAATTTTTTACAGGATGGGGTAACCAGCCTCATGCCCAACCCTCCTTAGTCGCTTTCTACAACATGCATGGAAGGGAACAGTGTTACTATTCTTTGCTCCCCTTTCAGGCTCCGGTAACACATGGGTGACTTAATAAATGACAATAGGTAATTAGCAGGCACTCATGAGAAACATTAGCTCGTTGGTCCATGGTTCGATCCCCAGTTGAGGTGATTTTTATGACCGCAAACTACTCTGGAGTTGACACAGCCTCATGAATTGGGTACCAAAGCAACTTTGAGAAGGTTAGGGTGGCTGGCGGGATGTGCTGTATGGTCAAGAAAATATGGGCCTAACACCATATTCCCAATATGCCTCAATGGGCGTGTAACGGGGTCCTTTACCTTTACCTCATGAGAAACATACAAGGTGAATGAAAAGTCCCCTTCTGTTTTTAAACTTTGATATCCTCTCTTGTCATCATCATCATCAGTTGCCATCTCCACAACGGAGGTTGGCTGTAATGGATCTCCAACGTCTTCTGTCTCTTGTCTTGGTGGTACACTCTGATAGACTCTTTCCCGTCCATCTCTTGATGTTATCTTCCCACTTATAGCGCTGTCTTCCCCTTGCACGTTTACCTTCAACTCTCCCTTCTGTTATGGTCTTCTGCAAGGTGTTATGCCTTTTTATGTGGCCAAAGTATTTTAGCTGCCGAACTTTGACCTCTCTCATTAGTTCTCTTTTCATACCTAGATTTTCTAGGACCTCCTTATTTGTTTTCATCTCTTTCCATGAGATACGCCCCATTCTTCTATATATCACATTTCAAGAGCCTCAATTCTTTCTTCCAAATGCTTATTCATCGTCCATGTTTCTGCACCATACAGAAATGCAGAATATATATAACACTTTATGATTCTCAGTTTTAATTTATGAGATAACTGTTTGGATGTCAGTATATGTTTCATGTTGTTGAATGTAGCTTTGGCCATTCCTATTCTCTTCTTGATTTCTGTTTCACATCTGCCATCTTCTGTTATTATATGACCAAGATATACGTAGCTCTTGACTTGTTCCAGGATTTTCCCATTTACGCTTATCTTTAATGTGGGTTTATCGTCTGTTTTGCTAATTATCATAGTTTTAGTTTTCTCAATATTAATGTCGAGTCCATATTCATGACTTATACTGTTCACTTGCTTCACTAATTCTTGTAACTCCTGTTCGCTTTCAGCTAACAACACGGTATCATCTGCATATCTAAGGTTGTTTATTGATCTTCCACTGATGTTCAGTCCTGGTATTTCCTGTATCTGTTTGAAAATTTTTTCGGTGTATAAATTAAATAGGCAGGGGGGACAGCACACAACCTTGTCTGACACCTCTTTTTATGTCTATGTATGGTGAATAATTCCTTCCCGATCTTACTGTGGCAGTTTGCTCCCAATAAAGGTTACTGAGTGTAATACCTATGTCTTTGAGGCATTCAATTATTTTCTCTGATTGGATTCGAAAAGCCTTTACTGTGGCAGTTTTGCAATAAAGGTTACTGAGTATTCTTATATCTTTTCCATCAATGGGTCCTTTGAGGACATTCAATTATAATGGATTCTGATTGGCCAAAAGCCTTTTATCAATGAAGCACATATACATACTTTTTTGGACCTCTGTATATTTTTCTGCTAATCTTCTTAGGCAAAATATTGCCTCTCTTGTTCCACTGTTCCGTCTAAAACCAAACTGTTCTTCTTGGATTTCGCTGTCTACTTTACTTTTTATTCTTTCCTGTATGATTTTGGGCAGTATCTTAATTGCATGACTCATCAGGCTGATTGTTCTGAAGTCTGAACATTCTGTTGCATTTGGTTTTTTGGGCAATGTTATAAAAACTGATGTCTTCATGTCGTGTGGTAAATATCCTGTATTGTATATATCATTGCATATTTCTGTGATTGTATCTATACCAAAGCTCTCCAGAGCTTCTATCATTTCAATGTTTATGTTATCCATGCCTGCTGATCTTCCTTTTTGTATCATATGAATGGCATTCTCTACTTCTGATCTGAGAATGTGTGGGCCTTCATTAGAATCTGGTGATGGTTTTTTACCTCTGTTGTCCTCGAATAGTTCTTTTACGTATTCTGCCCATCTGTTTGATATGTCTTTCTCATCAAGTAATATTACACCATTTTTGTTCTTGATACAGCTTCCTCCTTGTGCAAACCGCGACCGATTTGATAATTTCTTTATTTCTTCATGCATATTTCTTGTCATGTGTGCTTCGCTTCCAAGTCTTCTATTTCCTTTACATTTTGTTTCTATCCACCGTTCTTTTGCTTCTCTACACATAGTACGTATGTCATTGTCTATTGTTTTATATTCTGGAGTATTTTTCGCTTTCTTTCTTTCTGCCATTTTATTCAAGATGTCATCTGTCATCCAAATTTGATTTTTCTTAGACTCCTTTTTAGGTAAATTTGCATTTGCTGATTGTATGCTTGTTTTTAAGCATTCCCATTTTGCGGTTGCTTTTTCTTCTGGGTTTTCTCTTCTATACTGCTCCATGCTTTCTGTCAATAACTGTTGGTATTTATTTTTGACTTCGATTAAATATTTCTGTTTTATATCTGGTTGTTTCAGCGCTGATATTTCTATCTGGGGTTCCTCCTGTCTTCTGTTTCCTGCTCTTTTCAGCTTTATATTTACTTTGATGACAACTGGATTGTGATCTGAATTTATGTCGGCGCCAGGATGTGTCTTTGCACTTGTGACACTGTTCTTAAATCTATGTTTTATCATGATATAGTCGATTTGATTTCGTGTTACATCTCCTGGGCTTTTCCATGTGTATAATTTCCTTGGGTGATGTTCAAAAAAGGTGTTACATATGACCAGCTGGTTTTCTTCACAGAACTGGATAAGTCTGTCTCCTCTATCATTTCTTGTCCCTAATCCATACTGTCCTACTATTCTCTTGTATACATTACATATTCATAATACAAATGTCAAAACAATTAGCGATCAGCACCATTTGATTAATAATTTCTTTTTGTTTTATTATTCCCAGAAATAAAAGAAAGACTAAAATAACAAATAAACTCACGTTACAAGAGACAGCCATAAACTGAGGAAAGAACAAGTAGGATTCAGAAAGAACAGAAGATGTGCAGCTTCCTCAGAATCATTCACCCTCACAACAGAGGCAGTCCTTTAAGGGGAATTAGGAAAATACCGAGGGCTTATGAACAGCTGCATGTTTTCTACACTGGCGTTGGGTTGAGCAATCTAAGTTTTGATGTGAAGATAGGAGTATGACAGGGATGCCCCTTATCAACAACTTTATTTTTGACAGTCGTAGACAGGGTGATGTGTCATACAACAGAGGGCAGTCCAAGGGGAATTAGATGAACAATGTTTTCTACACTGGAAGATCTGGAATCTGCAGATGACATTGCACTACTAGCACATTCACATCAACGCATCCAAGAGAAAACAGATAGACTGAATAAGTATAGCCAGCAGGTGGGTCTGAACATCAATCTAAAGACAGAGGTCATGACACTCAATGTGGGCAGTCCTGAGCCCATAACAATAAGGAACCAGAAGCTGGAACAGACGGACACATTTACATACATAGGATGCATAGTAACACCAGATGGCTGAACAATCAAAGACATCAACAACAGAATGAATAAAGCCAGAACAGCCTTTGCTAGTCTCAACAACATCTGGAAGTCTTCCCAGTACAGCACAAACACCATATTAAGATTATATGAGAGCTGTGTACTCTCTGTGCTTCTCTATGGTGCGGAATGCTGGAGAGTAACAGAAGGAAATGTCGAAACTGTCTTCCTTTCACACAATCTGCCTAAGGAAAATTCTCCAAATCTTTTGGCCGAAAACTATCAATAACCAAGAACTACTTACTCAGAGTAACCAAAATGACATGCACACCATCATAGCGGGCAGACGCTGGAGTTGGGTTAGCCACATCCTCAGAAAAGACCATGATGCCATCACAAGAACAGCTATGCTTTGGATCCCCGAAGGAAAGTGAAAGAGAGGCCGACCAAAAACAACTTGGTGGAGAACTGTGGAGGCTGAGATTCAAAGAATGAACCAGAGCTGGGGCACTGTACAAAGGATGGCTACCGACCGAACAAAGTGGAAGCAGTTTGTTGCTGCCCTACAAGATGCCACCAGGCGTGATGGCCACTGACTGCTATGACAATCGGTGGCTAAGGATCAAAGAAGAAGACAAGAGACAGCAACTTAACATACAGGATCTTAAGTTGAGTTGTAAGGTTAATGTAAAATAGCCTTTTATATAATAATAAAAAGGTAAAGGATCCTGTTACAAGCCCATTGAGGCATATTGGGAATATGATGTTAGGCCCATATTTTCTTGACCGTTAGCACACTAGGGGTGATGTGGTCAGCGTCACGCCGGCAGCCTTAACCTTCCCAGAGTTGCTCTGGTACCCATTTGGGGCTGGGTCGACCCAGGAGCCGTTTGTGGCCTAAAAAAATCCCACCTCATCTGGGGATCGAACCATAGACCACTGAGCTAGGAAGCCAGTGCACTAACCACTAGGCTGTCACGGCTCCCCTTTATATAATAATATGACAGTTAATTCTCCTTATTTTTATATTTGTTTCATATAAATTAGTTGGATAGGAAGAAGGAAATAACAATTTAAAAATGGGGAGTGACTTTTCATTCACCAAGTAGATTCATAGCAGACATATGATATTAGTAGTGGGTCATCTTACATATTAAAATGACATCATGGAGATAGCCTCCATGAAGTGAGTCCAGATGGAATTAGTAGAGGAAATGATGGGGTTCTGGTTTCTTAGTGATGGCAAACAAAAGCTAAGGAATGGTGATGCATCAGAGTTACCAATAAGAAAAATATAAGTTAGTCTCTTACATGTCAACAGTAGGGAAGGTTCTATAAGAGAACACATCCTTAAGTAATGAGATGAAACAGAAAGATGTCTATATAACCCAAACACTGTTTAGACCTCCACTTATGACAGTTTTGTTGGTAGATTGAATAATCACACTGAAGACCAGCTAATATGACATGGAACATAAACTTGGACCACTTTTCACCCATGGCTGAAAATCGATGTACAGAGAATTCACTGTCAATGTTACCCGCTCGCAACTTTGAATTAGAAGAAAAGATGACAGACATATTTTCAGATGCTCATCACTATAAACGAACCAACTTCGTCTATGAAAAACATCACCCACAATTTTTGTCAACAAAGAGAAGATACCATTGAATAATAACAGCAAATAAAAATGAGTTGAGCTTTATTCCTACCGATTTTACAAGTTGGAATTTGTTTCTTTCAAGTTTTGCTTTCAACTTGTCTGATATGGTGTTTCTGTTGTTTGAAGACATTTGTGAGGTTGTGATAACAATCTGTGCTGGTAACGCGAAGATAAAGGTTCAAAAGTCCAAGATCTTAAAAAGTTCAAACAGCACACCATAACATCTAGAAACTTGAAGGAATGAAAATCAAGATGAAGCCGAGGGCCGCTGTACAGTTCAAACATTTAATTGGGCGCTCCATCTCACAAGTAGAAATCATAATAAAATGCATAGTATGTAGTTCGTTGTCCATCCAGTCTCAAAAAGCATAAACTGCATACAAATGACTTTGACCGTTTCAACTAGAGGTCAGTCCATGTTCGACTTGACCGAAGTCCTATGGCATATTAAAAATGAAGACATCTTTACGAAATTTCATAACAATCAGTTGCAAGACTTATCTCAGAAGCTGTGAACCATAGAAGCTTGATAATAATATCATGGCGGCCGATCTTCAATAAAATAGCCACGGAATAATATCTTGAGCGTCCCCACTGCTTGGGAGCATATATAACAAACATCCTCTCACTTTGACGGACAAACAAGAAAGGCCAAGCAAATTAATGGTAAACCTACACAAGCAGACGATGCTTATGTCACTTGGTTACCAATATGTCATATTGTTTGCAAATTTTGCGTCGTTCAATAATAGTGTTTTATCGTACAAAAATAGCTAATGCAAACAGCTGTATCTCCGAAAATAATGGGCATACGCCTGTGTGCAAAAGCATCACGTAACATTGTCCTTAAGATTTTATCTGACGTTTTATCATAACACCTTGAGAATGGAACTGTTCATTGCAGAACAAAGGCAGACAGATTACGGCAGATGTAAAATTAATTCAGGTAATTTTCCATAAACATGACAACTGTGATTCATAAGGCCCTGGCTATGGAGATTTTTCCAACCAGTCAAATCAAACTAATAATGGTCTGAGGAAGAAGTTAATGATTAAGGTAGACTTTACTCTGTCACATAGAAAAAGGGAGAAAAATATTCAAGGAAAAGTAACTCAAGTGATAGAATCACTGAGGAATCAAACCAGGGATATTGTGAATGGTGCCGTCATTTTGTTGCGAGAGTGAATTGTAAAAGGATGCCTCATTGGTGATGGTCATTCCACAACACTATATGCAATTATGGAATAAAAGTCCAGGAAAAGACCCAAACGTTTTTCTAAACTCAATCACCATGTACCTTTCCTCTAACAAGCATAGGCCAAAAAAACACACAAAAGGCAAAATACTGTTGCCTAGTAGATAGTATACGAAGATAAGCAACAAAGAATAGCATTAGTTTATTTAAGTTATTTATATTAGGAGATTGGATGCCTAGCCTTCTTGGATAAGGGTGAAAAAATAAGAGGTCTCATGTGCAAATTACTGTGCTCAGATCCTCTTGTGTGAAATGGATGAAGGCCAAAATAAATAGAAGGAAACCCAAAGCCTGTGAGTCATCATCATGTGACGTATTCTTTACAGAACGTTGTCTCCATTACAGCTGCTCTGAACGCATCACGATTCTGGGCAAGCCGACCTGCATCAGCCAAAGACAAGTTCAGATTCTCTGTGATGTCCTGGGTCCACCGTCGTCTAGGTCGACCCCTTCCCCTTTTTCCAGGGACCATGCCTTCCATCACTATTTTTTCCACACTATTATGTCTTTTTATATGACCGAAAAATTTCAGCTTCCTTATTGCGATGGTCTTTAGGAGCCAATTTTTCTCTACGTTTAGTGAGTGCAGTACTTCTCTGTTGGTCTTTTTTTCTGTCCAGGGTATTCTCAACATCCTCCTGTAGCATTTCATTTCGAATGATGTAACCTTTTTTGCAACTGTTTTATTGAGTGTCCAAGTCTCGCAGCCGTATGTTGCTACTGGGAATATCATCATCATCATCATCTCAACCCGTAACCCGTCATGGGTCATAGGGGTGCCATGGTGGAAGCATCAGCAGACAGGGACCTCCACTGCTCTCTATCCTCAGCAATGCGTACAAGTGTAGAGAAACCATGTCCTGCCCATTCTTTGATGTTATCAGCCCAGGATTTTCTTTGCCTTCCTCTTCTCCATTTACCTTCGACTGTTCCCTGGAGGATCGTTTTCGAAAGGGAGTCATGACGAGTTACATGCCCAAACCAGGCAAGCTTTCGACGTTTCACTACTGACAAAAGTGGTTCTTGGTGGCCTACATAGGTGTTTATTTTCTCTCTAACAAAGACATTTGTTTTGTGCTCTTTATAGGAAATGCACAAAATTCTTCTATAACATTTATACTCGAAAGCCTGAATCCTACGCTCCGTATCTGCAGTGAGTGTCCAGCCCTCACACCCATACAAAAGAATAGATAATACAAGTGATATGTATAATTTGATCTTCACAGGAAAACTGATGTTACTTTTCCAGATCACATTCAACCTTGTCATGGCAGCTGAGGCCATCTCAAGTCTTGTCTTGATTTCTTTACTTGATCTTCCATCACTACATATAGTAGACCCAAGATATTTAAAGGTGTTAACTTCTTCTAACGTTTGCCCATTTAACGTAATGTTGGTCGGAACATGTTTCTTATGGCTATTCACCAATATCTTGCTTTTTTCTATATTAATTTCCATCCCGTACGTTCTTGTTACTTTCTCCAGTCTAGAGGTAAGGTCTTGAAGTTCTGATACTGTTCCAGCTATAAGATCGATATCATCAGCAAAACTTAGATTGCATAGAGGTCGGCCTCCAATCGATATGGTTGTTTTATAATCGTAGAGAGCCTCCTGCATAATATGTTCTAGATATATATATTAAAGAGCACTGGGGACAGGATACATCCCTGGCGAACTCCTACAGTTGTTTTGAAAAATTCTCCAATGTCATTGGTTGCAAAAACAGCACTGCATCGCGTCCTTGTATAGTGCTTCAATGATATCTATGATGTTGGTATCAAAATTGAATTTTCTCATTATTTGCCATAAGCCTTCATGCCAGACTCGACTAAAGACTTTTGTGAAATCGATGAAGTTATGGTATAAATCGTGTTGATGCTGGAGATGTTTTTCGATCAGTAATCTAATATTGAAGATTTGTTCTGAGGTACTTCTTTTTGGTCTAAAGCCAGCCTGTTCCTCGGACAAGATTTCTTCTGATTTCTGTTTTATTCTGTTCAGAAGTATCCTTAACATCACCTTACTTGGATGACTAATAAGGCTAATGGTTCTGTAGTTCTTGCACATTTTTAGATTTCCTTTCTTTGGAAGTGGTATTACTAATGACTGTGTCCACTCTTTTGGCCATTTTTTTGTAATCCATATCTTCTGGCAAATTGTTGTCATGATTTTTACTATATCTGGTCCTCCATACTTCAAGAGCTCTGCTGGGATATTATATACACCCGGTGACTTCCCTCCTTTCATCGAACATATAGCGTCTTCCACTTCTTCCCGTAATATTGCTGCATTTTCGAGTTCCCTGTTTTCGCACTTAATGTTGTTTAATATGCTATAGTCAGTGTCGAGTTTACAGTTATATAATTCTTTACAATATTCTGTCCACCTTCTCATTACAGCTGTTTTTTCATTGAGCAGAGCCCCATTGCTATCTTCTATGACAGTTACCCTGGGCTGTTGGGGTTTTGATAGTCTTCTTAATGTGTCAAAAGCTGCCTTGCTGTTACCTTTTATTAGCCCCGTATTAATGGACTCACATTGATCAGCTACCCATTTTTCTTTGGCCTGTTTCATTTTCTTTCTAATATTTTTATTCACCATACTGTATTGCCATGCTGCTTCAGGAACCTCTTTCTTAACCTTTTTCATTTCCCACCGTGTATCACATAACTTCAGAATGTCATCTGTAACCCATGGTTTGTTTATTTTCTTTCTTTTACCAAGTATTTCTGTTGCTGATTCAATGAGCACGTTTTTCATGTTCTATGTGACTGAGTTGATATCATCCTCCAAAAAGTTGAGAGCTGCGAATTTTCCTCCAACAGTTGCCTCAAAGATTCCGGCGATTTCTGGATCTTTCAGTTTGTCTAAATTGAATCTTAACTGAGAACATCTGTTTTGATTATAGTTCTTTTTGAGTTTAAGCTTGAGCGTCATCAATACCATGTCATGATCACAACCAATGTCGGCGCCAGGAAAAGTCCTAGTCTTGGCTTTATTAATACTGGACTTGAATCTTTTGGATACAAGAATAAAATCAATTTGGCCATGTATCTCAGTTTTCGGGGCATGCCACATTGTTCTTCTTGATAACTTATGAGGAAATAGTGTATTTGCAAGGGTTAGTTTATAGTTGCTGGCAAATTCTAGTAGCCTTAGTCCTCGATCGTTGGTTTCTCATGTCCCAAATTTCCCCACTGTGCCAGCCCACTGACCGTATGCATCTGGCTCTATTTTAGCATTCCAACCACCTAGCATGATGAGAAGATCTTTCTTTGGAATTTTCTTAATTGTTTCATCCAGATTTTCATAAAATGTATCAATTGCATCATCCTCATAGTCAGTAGTGGGGGCATATACCTGAATGATGGAGATGTTCTTTGGATGTGCTGCAATACGTATGGTGATTAGCCTTTTATTCATTAGGGTGCAGCTGATGACATAATTCAATCTATCTTTATGTACAATAAAACCTACTCCATGCTGATGTTTGGACTCATCTGCACTAAACCAAATTTTGTGACCATCATCCGGTATTGATTCACCTAATCCTGTCCATCTGACTTCTGCTAGGCCCAGGATGTCCCACGAGTATCTAACAAGTTCATGTGTTAGTTCTCCACATGCATATAGCGTGCGTACATTCCAAGTTCCAGCAACAAAACTTTCTCTAGGAAGTTTCAAAACAGGTGTTTGTACCCCATTCGCTGACTTATCACTCTCAATGGGCAATGAGAGCATGGTCGTTGTTAATCCAGGCCTCAGCCAATCCGGCATAATATTACTGAGTTGACTTTCCATCATAGCATTTCAGTGGGCAAGAGGTTTGCTTGGCGGTGCCCATCTCCTCTCCAAGTATCCTTGCAGGTACATACAAAAATGTACCTGGAGCAATCTGGTTTTAAGGCGCCAGACACTCACCCTTTGCCCCTTCTCCTGTTAGTATTAAACGGTGCCACCATGACAAGGCCAGGAGTTGGACTTTTGTTGTCAGAGGCTATGTGTTACGCACGCCTTAGGAGCATTTGGTCAGATATTGAGAGCTCGTCCTCAATTCCACTCCTGGCTATGACAACAATTGGCACCACTGGGAATATACATACTCCGATCAGTTGTAACTTTGTTTCTTTGCTTGTGCCTTGCCATAGGTTTTTCATCTGTATTAGCTTATGTGAAGCAATTGCAAGTCTTCTTTTAATTTCTACTGCACAGTCACCAGAGCTGTTGATGATTGATCCTAAGTATTCGAATTCACTAACACTTTCCAGTTCTTCGTTATCAATTTCAATTTCTGTGAGTAGTAAATGATAAATAAAAAATTGGTAAATAGCAGGTTCTCAGGCTAAAGGAAAGAAATAAACACAGACAGAAAGAAAGAAAGAAACAAACAAAAGAAAGAGGGAAGAAAGGAGGATAATAGATAACAAAAACGTAACAGAAGTGATGGTTAGTTAAAACAAGGGACTATTTGTATTAAAAAAAAACATTGTTAATAGGATGTGCCTTAAAGTTATAACTATTTTAATTTTGAAGAAGCCTGTTTCTTAAAACTAAATCACCTGAGAAAATGCTGAATTGGCAGCATTAATTAAATCATGAATAAATATGGTATGACAGTAGACAAAGCAGCAAACCTCACACAAAAAATAAAAAATGCACATTTCCATGAAGTTTAAAAGCATTTGTAGAAAGAAAAAGTAAATGATCTTAAGTAAATTCCTCCGCACCTTGTAACCCACCATAGGCCAGTCTGATGCTGCTCTTCAATTATCTGAAACCTAAAACTAAATGACTGAAATGGTATGACAAGATCACTAATGGGGAACTGATGACAAGATCACTAATGTGGAACTGATGACAAGATCACTAATGTGGAACTGATGACAAGATCACTAATGTGGAACTGATGACAAGATCACTAATGTGGAACTGATGACAAGATCACTAATGTGGAACTAATGACAAGAGCCAGACAAGTGCAAGTGGAACAAGAGATGAGAAGCAGTTGATGGCAATGGATATGACACAACTGAGGAAACCTGTGAATAGCATTACAAGGCAGTCCTTGTTCTGGGATACTCAGGGTAAGATAGGTAGATTTAGACTGAAGAATACATGGAGAAAAGAACTGGAATTAAATGGATGAGGAACACATGGAAAGACACTGAGCTGATAGCACTGGACAGCACTTGGCATAAGCTTTATGAAGGTGTGTTCTTCTTGGGGTGTTAAAGGGTAAATGAATGAAAACTATATAGTTCACCTCATTCTCAAATTTTAATCCTTGCACCAACTCTCTTGGGTAGCCATCAATAAGGAAACATTTTGTCTTAGACAGATTTGAGATGACAGCATCTTTCAAGAGTCCCAGTACTTCCTCCTGAAATACATAAACAGACTGAATTAATCATATGACCAGCCAACATTAGACAGATACTACAATGCCCAATGTTACATTAGGTAAATATCTATACTATCTTATTTAGCCTCAAGCAAACTCATGAAAACGAAGATGACTGTACACCGCTCCACCAATGTCCCAGTCTTGATATATGGATGCAAGTCATGGGCAATGACTACAACCCACAAAAAAAGTCAGATCCAAACCTCAGAAATGAGGTATCTGAGAAAGGTGGTTGAAGTAACAAGAAGAGACATGGTTCACAACCAGACGATACTTCAAGGCCTAAAAACCCAGCCCCTGCAGACCCAAGCAGAACAGTCCCAACTAAGATGGTTTGGCCATGTCTGCAGAATGGGAGAAGATTGGCTGCCAAGGCAAGTATGGGAGCTTAAGAGCCAGGGATCCAGACCTCCAGGATGACCCTGAGTCCGTTGGGAGGACAACATTAGACAATCTCTGAAGGACCGAGGACTAGAATGGAACCAGGCCAGGAGGAAGACAGCTGATAGGATAGTATGGTGCTCTCTCTTACAAACCTCTACACCTCACGGTAGAACAGGAATGACTAAGTAAGTAAGTAAGCAAACTCTAGAGGTCCCTCAGGCATGTCGTACAAGGTGACTAATATGACGGTGTGCATGAGGCTGGCAATCTCATCATGTAAAACAGATTGTCACAGAAACCACTACTGCAAGAGCTTGTGGCTGCTTGGTGCAGGCTTCCTGCAAGAAAACCAGCTGTAGTGGTGGCTCCCTGGTCCATAAGGAGCACAAAGGAAAATGATGATAATGTTGATGATAATGATGATGATAATGATGATGATAATGTTGATGAAGCCCTAAAGTTATGATGATATTATCAGTCTTTGATTTATGAACATCTTTCTAACATTTCAAATTTAGTGAACAAAACTTACTTTAAGGCATAAGTGTATCTTCATTACAAATTTAGCAATCAAAATCCACTTTAATATATAAATGCATCTTCATTATCTTCTTCTTCTTCTTCCTCGTTCGCCCTGAAAAGGACGGTGGTTGCGTTGTGTCTGTTTACAACGTAGCTGCGATATCTGCACCTTTCGGTCGACACATCTGACTTCTGCACGGCATTTTTTAGGACCGGGTTTGCCTTCCCATTGCGATCCGTGCTCGCTCAGCCAGCCTGCACTGCTGCAGACTGTTTCCAGGACCACCACGTGGAGATGGAGCACGGTCTTGACCAGCTCTGGTTCGCTGGTCCTGACGCAGGCAGTCAAGCTATGAGTCGCTGACTGCGGTCTCTATTGCTGTGTCTTCTACATCTTCATTATAAACACCTTCAGTTTTTGCTGCGTACTTATGCCAGATGATGATCAAAGAGTGTGAACAGAACACTCTGGTACAGTAATTCAGTTAGTTGTAGGGATTGCAGCGGCCATGATGTATGGTATCCACCAGTAATTCTAAAGGTACCCGGTTTGGTTCCCAATACTCAGCTCAGCTGCTGTCTTCACATCGAAGGTCAGCTGCTGTCTTCACATCGAAGGTCAGCTGCTGTCTTCACATCGAAGGTCAGCTGCTGTCTTCACATCGAAGGTCAGCTGCTGTCTTCACATCGAAGGTCAGCTGCTGTCTTCACATCAAAGATCAGCTGCTGTCTTCACATCGAAGGTCAGCTGCTGTCTTCACATTGAAGGTCAGCTGCTGTCTTCACATCGAAGGTCAGCTGCTGTCTTCACATCGAAGGTCAGCTGCAATAGATCTCAAACATCTTCTGTGTCTTGTCTTCATGGTTGCATTCTTACAGATTCTTTCCTGTCCATATCAAAATGTTATTTTTAGTTTTTCATGTTTAGCTTTTCTTAAAACCTATTTACATGTTTTCTTCTTACATGTTTCCATAAGATGTATGTGATTCTTCTCTCTAACCCAGATTTCAAGGACCTCAATTCTTTCTGATGCGTGTTGAGTGTTCCTGTTTCTACATGCCGTGCACAAATAAAGAGTATATATAATACATTATGACTCTCCTTGTACACAAGTAAATCAGTGGTCAGTAAATGGTACCTACCATAGGCACCAGTTCTCCTCTTTCCATGATGGCATTTAATCTTTTACCCCTCTCTGACCCAGACTTGACCTCATCTCTTAAGAGGTCTCCAGACGACAGATGGCAAAATCCAAAATCCTTGACAATGTTGGCACACTGTGTTCCTTTACCACTGCCAGGACCACCTACACATACAAGAAATCATATGACCCCCCAAAAAATGGTAAAATTTATGCAACAAGAAATACACTAGTATTACACAAAATACACACACAAAATACACAGAGTAGAGCATATGGTGTATTAAGATCTTTAGTTTTATAGAAAAATATTATGGTTTTCATATATTAAATAATGGAGGAAACCTTGAGTCCTGTGAACAGTAAATAAATTAGTAAATCAATAAATAAAGGTAATTAACAGGTATTCGTTGGACATAAAGTATGACACTAGACAACAGAAAAGAAAATATAAGTGATAGGGTTACCGGGAATTGAACCTAGGACCAATCAAACGGTGCCATTGCCTTGCTGTGACAGTACATTGTGAAAGGTCGCTCAGCCAATTTTGCACCCCAAAAAAGTGCATTATTGGCTGAGGTCATTCTCATGACACTCACACAACTATGGTATATAGGACCCGTGGAAGACCCAGACAGTTTAAAGACACAATCACTAATATAATTCTCCTATCACCAAGTATGGACCAAATAAAGGCAGAAATACTTGTGTCCAGTAATGTGTAGTGGAACACGAATAACACAGAATAGATGGGTAGATAAAAGTCACGGATGGGTGACCTCTTAAATAAATAATGCAGGAAACCTTCAGTCCTATGAACAGTAAATAAATTAGTAAATAAATAAATAAATGTAATTATTGGCTGAGGTCATTCTCATGACACTCACACAACTATGGTATATAGGACCCATGGTAGACCCAGTCACAGCAAGGAGATGGCACCATTTGGTTGGTCCTAGGTTTGATTCCCGTTAAGCCTATCACTTATATTTTCTTTTCTGTTGTCTAGTGTCATCCTTTATGTCCAACGAGTACCTGTTAATTACCTTTATTTATTAATTTACTAATTTTCATATATTAACAACATGGTGTTTTCCAGTGTGAAAGATAAAAACTCACCAACTACAAAAACAATTTTGGCATCCTTCAAGGCTTGCTCGGTTGCTGTGGAAGTAAAAATTGTAAAGGTTAACACACAAATGCAATCAACACTTGCTCTAGCACTGTGAGAGCAACAAATGTAAAATCTAACAAACAAATGTAATCAACAGTTTTGCTGAGACATGAGGACAAAAGAGACAACAAAATCTTCATCATTGCACAATAAACATAAAAATAGCAAATGTTAATTAAAGTAGAAAGGAAAAATAAATATAATTTATCTCTGTTAAAAAATATATCAATCTGACTTTGGTCATGATCAGCAAAGAACAAAATAGTCACACTGTGGAACAAGCACATCATTGTAAAGTTTTGCTTATTTAATTACTTTAATTTTACGGTCCATTCTTGCCATGAAGCATAATTGGGAGCTGAAGTCTGTGCTCTCAAGCCAAGCATGTCGATGTGGCTGCTCTGAGCTCGTGTCGTGTCATGTCGTGTCGTGTCATGTCATGTCATGTTGTTGTAGAATTTCTGTAACAATGTCTATTCATCTCTTGGTCTTCCCCAAACTCTTTTTTTTTTAATGTACGCTCACTATTACTCGAGGAGAAATCTCAGGCTAGTATGTCCAACCTGAGACTGATTTTACTTGAGTATCCTATTTTCCCTGTACGCTGACAGGTGTCATCTCACCATTCAGGCAGATACTCACCGTCTTCGGAGAGTACCCATTAGAGCTTGGTCGGCTCTGGAGCCGTTCTGGTTATTCCAGTCCCTGGTCGGCGACACTGATTCAAATGTCCTCACCAGGGCTCGAATTAATCTAGTCCAAATCCCGGTCAATGACATTCTTTCAAATGTCCTCACCCAGGCTTGAACCTGGATCACCCAATCTCCAGCGCAGTGTGGTGACCATTACACCCCCAAGCTCTAAAAGCAGATTTCTATTGTTGTAAGCAAGTAGTGGGCTCCATTCTCATAAGATGGCTAAACCACTTATTTTTCTGTATAAATACTTGATAAAAGATGTAATTACTACAATGTTTCTGTGTATATACTTGATAAAAGATGTCATTTCTACAATGTTTCTGTATATATACTTGATAAAAGATGTCATTTCTACAATGTTTCTGTATATATACTTGATAAAAGATGTAATTTCTAAAATGTTTCTGTATATATACTTGATAAAAGATGTAATTTCTAAAATGTTTCTGTATATATACTTGATAAAAGATGTCATTTCTATAATGTTTCTGTATATATACTTGATAAAAGATGTAATTTCTAAAATGTTTCTGTATATATACTTGATAAAAGATGTCATTTCTACAATGTTTCTGTATATATACTTGATAAAAATGTAATTTCTAAAATGTTTCTGTATATATACTTGATAAAAGATGTCATTTCTACAATGTTTCTGTATATATATACTTGATAAAAGATGTCATTTCTACAATGTTTCTGATGTCATCATTTCTCATTCTGTCTCTCCTGGTATTATTAATGGCTTTTCTTATTGTTATTATTGATCAGAATCGATGTCACTGCACTCCTGGCAAACCCATAGGTGCTCAGCCTCCTAAGCAAATGTCAAAGGGTATGAATGCTAATTGTTCCTGTTGCAAGTTGGTTGTATACACGCTGGATATATCCTCTTATACGTCCATCCCTGCTGGTCTTATGTTTGATGCCAAATTACAGTAATCTTAGCCTTGATGATTCATCAATTGTAGCATCATTCTCTAATAGTTTAAGCGATCATGTCCCTCCACAACTTCCTGTCTACAGTACAATTTATACATTCTGTTGTTGACTTCTTTTCATGCCATGATGTCAAACTGCCAAGAATATTCTCTCTTTGTTGTCCTCTGCCTCTTTTCTTAAGCATCTCAAATCAAATGATGTCATTTTCTTGTCATGTGTTCTGGTCAAGGACCATATTTGACACTGATAGCAAAAATATTGGTAAGAATATACTATTTTATCAGTTGTCATTTAGTTTCCATGTTGATATTCAGATTTGTTAGCAGTGACAATAGTTCGTAAATCACTGCACTGGTTTTTTAACATCTAGTTTCAATTTCTCTGTCAAGTGTACTATTTTCTGTGAAAATGTTTCCTAGGATTTAAACTCTGGAGTCTGCTTGCTTGTGATGTTTTACTGTTCAATGAAAAGATTTTGGTTTCTTTTTTTTCTTCTTCTTTACCTCTTTACAATTGTTTCTGTGTTCATTTTATCCTGATAAAAGCCATGTTGACTGACACATCAGCTATTTTGTTCTTGAAGTTCTGTAAAGCTTTCTTCTGTGTTAAATGTTGCCATTGTTATACAGTTTTTCTACATTTACCAACTTCTTTATCCTTGTTATCTATCTCCTCATTTATCATTTTCAACACCTTTGAAGAAATGTGTCAAACTCTCATCATCATCATTATTCATAATTAGCTCATTTAGCTCATTGTAGACCAAAGGCCTTTAATCAGCTCAAATCATGCCCTTTTTCTCGTGCCGTCTGCTCAAGTTCATTTCATGTCTTCCTTCATCCTTTCTGTCTCCAGATCTCTTCTCAGTGTTTTTTTTTAAGGTCCCTCGATTTCTCTTACCCTGAGAATTCTAGAACTAAAACAGCCTTGTAATGCTATCAGCAGATTTCCTCATTGTGTGTCCTCTTCAACCTTAACATCTTTTCTTCACCTCTTGTTCCATCAGCACTAGTCTTGTCCTTTTCATCAGTTCCACATTAGTGATCCACAATCATATCAGTATAATCCTTCTATTAAGCCTAAGTAACCACTTATGAACATCTAACTTATTGGTTGTCACTTTTGTTGCTTTCAATGTTTCATAACTATACAATATAACTGCTTCGACATCTGAGTTGAAAATTTTTAATTTTGTGCTGGATTTTCATTTCATTTGATTTCAATATATTTCCCAATGCAATGAAAGCTGCTACAGTATTACCTTTTGTGTTCACAATTTGAAGTCACATAATCGTCATTTATTTGTAAATAATACAGCAGCAATTATACACAAAATATTTATCTAATTATTATCATCATATCCTTTTCTGCTCTTAATGAAGCATATTCTTCTTCTTCTTCATTTGTCCTGAAAAGGACGTTGGTTGCATTGTGTCCGTTTACAGTGAAGCTGCGATATTTGCACCTTTCGGCCAACACATCTGACTTCAGCATGGCATTTTTGGGACCAGATTAGCCTTTTCGATCCCTACTCACTCAGCCAGACTGCAGTGATGCAGCCTGTTTCCAGGACCACCACTTGGAGGTGGAGTAGGGTCTTGGTCAGCTCTGGCGCAAGCAGTGTAACTATGGGTCGCTAACTGCATTTCTCACTGTTGACGCATCTTAGGTCCCTAATGAAGCATATAGCCACCCCTGCCGATGACTCCCTTGAAGAAACCTACACAATGCACAAACTCATTTGCAGAGGTGATTTCTGTAGCAATTCTTTTACATAATGAAGTTGCCAACCACAAGCACAGTTGTAGCAGTAGTCTTATTTTTATTTATTTCCTCAGAGACCAGCAGACACTACTTGCTACTCTACCAGTCAATGTAACACAGTTACAATGATAACTACATAGACTTGAGCAACACAGAAGAATGACCTGATGACTTGGAAACCCTCTGGAATAAATTCAAGGATATCATAAAGACAGCTGCTGCAGAAGCATGCGGTGAAGTCCGACTTGGGAACAAGAGAAAAAGGACACCTTGGTGGACAGAGGAAGTCAAAGAGAAAATAAGAGATAAGAAAATGGCATGGAAACAATACTTAGGAGCTAAAAACACAACAGGACAAATGGAAAAATATAGAGAATATGTGACACTCCGAACAGAAGCAAAGAACAAAGTGCTAGCAGCAAAACAAAAGTCCTGGGAAGAATTTGGAGAAAAGCTAGAAAAAGATGCACAAGAAAACCAGAAATTGTTCTATAAGACCCTAAAGAACATGAGGAAGGAAAAACAATGCCCTCTCAAATTTATAAAAGACAAGCAAGGCAAATTGCTTACTGCCCCGAAAGAAGTAATGGAAAGATGGAAAGAATATTTCTCAGAACTCCTGGATGGTGAGCATGGTGAAGCATCAGAAATGATAAACACTAGCACAGAAGAGAAAACCAATGATGGTGAAGATGACATAAAGATGGAAGAACTGAAGGCAGCACTGGAGAAAATCAAGATGGGCAAAGCAGCAGGGCATGATGGTATAACACTAGAAATGGTTAAGTACATGGGAGCATCAGGCAACCTATTACTCTTAAGGGTTCTACAGGCAGCGTGGTACAACAAGACCATACCAAAGGACTGGGAGATTGCCATCATAACACCAATTTTCAAAAAGGGTGACAATCGACAGTGTGGAAACCATAGAGGCATATCCCTTCTCAGTGTCCCTGGTAAAATCTACTCTAGAATCCTAGAGCAGAGACTCCGACGCCTAGCTGAGCCACAATTGGATGAGGTCCAGTGCGGATTCCGAGCGAACTGAAGTACTCAAGACCTAATCTTCACACTCAGACAGCTGAGTGAAAAGGCCCTTGAGTATAAGAGTGAGATCCATCTTTGTTTCATAAATCTGGAAAAGGCGTTTGACAGGGTCCCCTGGAGCAAACTTTGGGACTGTTTAGCAAGGAAGAACATTGCAGCACCTCTGATTCATGCTATACAGAGCTTCTACAAGTCTTGCAGAAATTATGTGAGGACAGCAAACCATAAGTCAGAAGAGTTCAGGACCACCACTGGTGTAAGACAAGGTGGTATCCTGTCACCTTACCTTTTCATACTCCTCATGGACGATGTCATTAAGGCATGTAAGGAGAGAACAAGAAAGTATTCAGTGGGGTACTGGAAGATGAGACAGGTCTGTATTTCAGAGCTGGCATTTGCTGATGATGTTGCCCTGATTGCTAAATCAGAGGCACATCTCCAATCCAACCTACAAGTCTGGAAGGAAGAGCTGGAGAAGAGAGGGATGATCATAAGCAGCTCTAAAACAAAATCCATGGTGATATCACGAGAAGAAAGAAGACATCAGATTAAGCTGGGAGAACAGGTCCTGGAGCAGGTCGACCACTTTAAATACCTCGGAGCTATTATAGACTGAAAGGGAGGCATCAAAGAAGAGTTGGCCACTCAAAAAGCAGCAGCTGGGAGACTTTTTCAGGCCATAAATCGAGGATTCCTCAGCAAGAGAGAGGTTGGTAAGAAAACGAAGATGGCTGTATACCGCTCCACCTATGTCCCAGTCTTGACATATGGATGCGAGTCATGGGCAATGACTACAACCCACAAAAGCCAGATCCAAACCTCAGAAATGAGGTATCTGAGGAAGGTGGTTGAAGTAACAAGAAGAGACATGGTACGCAACCAGATGATATGTCAAGGCCTTAAATCCCTCCCCCTGCAGACCCAAGTACAACAGTCCCAACTAAGATGGTTTGGCCATGTCTGCAGAATGGGAGAAGATCGGCTACCACGACAAGCATGGGAAACAAAGAGCCAGGGATCCAGACCCCCAGGACAACCCAGAGTCCACTGGGAGGACAACATTAGACAATCTCTGGAGGACTGGAATGGATCCAGGCCAGGAGGAAGACAGCCGATAGGATGGTCTGGCGCTCTCTCTTCCAAACCTCTACACCTCACGGTAGAAGGGGAACGACTAAGTAAGTAAGTAAGTACTACATAGACTTATATACCAGAATATATTTTACAAACAACAAGCATTCAAATAAAAATTCATTTACAAGTCATATTTCCTCCAGTGTCAAAATGTCAGCCAAAGTCAGAAAAGTTCTTCCAATGCTAAACACAAAATATTCAAAGAGAACCTGGATTCAAGCTGAAATAAGTTGAATTAACAAAAACACAGATATCTAATATTCAATATCTTTATCACCAACTTAAATGAAAATATGGTACTACCACATCAAACATAGCTCTTCTGTATTATACAAGTAAGTAATATAAAAGTTTCCATCCATGTTTTTTTTCTTCTGCATAATGACACTGATTTGTGCATTATTATTTTGAAAATTCAAATATTGCTGACTTGTACAGTATAACCTTATGCCAACTTAGGTCTTGGTTTCCACTAATTGTTAATAAAAAATTTCCTAAATAAAAATTATTTTTAGGACACTTTTAATGTAATTTAAAACTCTCTTACGGACATTGTAATCTTTTTTTTCTAAATGAGTCTCCATCAGTTTGTTATGAGCAAATGATGGATTCACAGCTTAACTAAAGCAGCCTTAGGTTATGTATCATCATCATCATTTCCTTTCAACTCCCTGAGAAGCATAGGCCATCAACTAATTCATGCCAAGCCTTCTCGTCCTATGCCATAATGATCAAGGCATTTCTTATCCCTTGTAAAGAAGCCATCAGTCATGTCGAATTGCTTTTTATCTAGTTATGCAATTTATTTTACCTACAGGAGCCATGAAAACTATGCCAATATCAGAGATGCAGAAAGCTGCTAGATTACAGACATTGTCCCATAGAAGAGACACCAAAAGCATGATCCAGATGGAAAAGTACAACAGTATGCCAACACACCCAATGAAGGCAAGACTAGATGATCTGGCATTGGGACGTCTAAAATGTAGCAGCTTTGCCCATCGGGGAAAAAGACTTAAAAGACAGCATCAAGAAGACCTATCCATGAAGACAACACAGCTGAAGCCCACCCTATACCCTGTACCATGGGAACAGATCAGCAGTACCCTCCAAATTAATACATCAATCAGTAGTCTCACAATTGGATATGAGTATAATGATCTGCAAAAACGAACTGCTACATTGAGTATGATCCACGAAAGCTATCCCGAACACTCATGGATACATGCCTACACAGATGAATCAGCAACAAATGCTGTAAAGAATGGAGGTGCCGGTATCTTTATCTCATATCCTGACAACCACTATGAGACTAGGCATATTCCTACTGGTAAATTCTGTTCCAACTGTACAGCTGAGGTTCAAGCTCTAGAGCAAGCTGCAAATATGATTTATAGCACCAACTCTGACTGCCACCAGGTAGTCATCCTCACAGATGCACTGTCTGTACTGCAAGCTCTCAAGAGTGGTAAACTCCCACATCTGAGAAATCAACTAAGCAAGGTAGCTGCCAAAAAGCGAACCATACTTCAGTGGGTAACATCCCATTGTGGTGTACCCAGAAATGAAAAGGTGAATAAACTTGCAAAAAGGGAGGAGAATGTGAACAAGAAGATAATGAAATCGCATACTTTGAGAAAAAGAGAGCTATCCAGACTATCAGAAGAGAACAGAATCAACCCAATGACGACTATCACACTCTTGACCGGCAGGGACAGATCACCATTTTTCGCCTCAGGACAGGGCATAACAAACTGAGTAAGCACATGTACAACAAGATACGATTGTCTGCTTCACCACTGTGCACATGTGGATTAAACGAACAAACTGCTGAGCATGTTCTACAGGATTGTCCTCTGTACGACCAGTTAAGAAAGATATACTGGCTCAATGACTCAACACTTAACTCAAAGCTGGATGGAGCTAAAGAGGAACTCCAGACAATGGTTGAGTTCATCATGAGAACTCACCTGACGGTGTAAACATCAAAGATGCGATCGCAAGAAGAAGAAGAAGATTTTACCTACAGATTTTTCTGAGACAGAAATCAAATTATTTTTTCAGTTTGGTAAGAATTCTAGCTTTCTTTCTTTCATTTTTTTTAAAACTGCGTTACAACAGTAGGCAATCTGATCATCAAAAGCAGTCCCTCCTCTCCCCATCAGACATATGTTTTGGCCTATTTTATCTCCTTTACAGTCTTCCTACTTGGGTCATGGCTGCTGAGTAATATGCTACTGTTGCCTTTTTTTCCCCACCTAGGCTGGGGATTGAACCAACTCCCCCTTTTCCCCCTTTAGTGCGACTTTCAAATTCATTCCTAGTTTTATCCATTCTGTCAATTTGAGGCAATTGTGAAAGTAACAATTAGTTAATACTGTCCATGGTTCCACAGCCATAGCCATTTCTGGTAGTTCCTCAATTTTTGCATAATTTGATCACTCAAAAAACTACAATCATTAATATTTTTTCTCATGCATCTTAAGTGAAAATTTATCTTATCCTAAAGATATTTAAATTTCTAGATGATTAAACAGATTTTGCTTTAGTAAATTGTATACTGTCCTTTGGCAACATCAAAGAAAATACAAATTTTACTTCAACAGTGACTGAAGTTAACTATCTACATGTCCCACATTAAATGAAAATGGCTCTTATCCTGTCAGAAAGGATAACCGATTAAAAAAACTAAACACTTCTTTTTGTCTCTCCAGAGTACACCACGTGTGAACACAAGTTAAATAACTATACAATAAAATAAAAGTCACCTTTGCAATAACAGACTAAAGTCACCTTTGCAACTGGCACATCACAAATACCTAGCATGGAGCAATGTAATACTAACAATGGCTGACAACCACATTCATTCAAAGGATGCCTGCATCAATTCATAAGTATCATATTATCATATTTTATAACTGTGTTTCTCCTCGTTGTGTACATTGGATCTAGTCAACGAAACATTAAACCTCTCATTGTTAGACACAAGCCTATAACAGGGCTATGCATGGAAAGCATCACAACAAAAGAATGGGGATAATCAAATTAAAAGCAACTGAGAGGAAATATTCAAGTAACTACTTTAAAAAAAGCCATACAGGGAAAAAAGCCAAATAAAAACACACCTAGTATTCTAGGCAAAAAGAGTTTCATAGTTATCTGTATTTATTTAGTAATCCTGATAACTTCTTTTTCTTCAAGTACCATGCCTAAGGGCATAGGCGATCACTCCCTCTCCACAGCTTCCTGTCTACAGTACTATTTATAAATTCTGCTGTTGACTTCTTTCCGTGCATTTTTCGTGCCTATAAGAATGAATTTAATGTTCTATAAACCTGGAACTGTAATTATTCTTTTCATAAGCAGTTTATGTTTTTAAAGATTTTAGTTCCACAGGAACACAAAGGCACATGAACACAGTTAAAGTATAACTGATGGTTCCATCAATATTTCATCTCCTTTAGCATACATCAAAGTTATGATACAGTATATCTATTCAAAATATACTCACCAACGATTGCATCAAAAATTGCCTGAACTTCTGCAAAAACCTGGTCTTTACCTCCTTCTGCATTCACCTTTAAAAATAATATTACAGCTTGATGTATTACACTACACTAATGCCATAAATTAAATTAAAATGAGAACACTACGACAAAGCCAAGGGTTGACTCGAACACATTGATATTAATTATGCGATGCTTTGGGTTCAGTTTGACAACAATGAAGGTACATGAATGTGCTAAGGGTTGACTAAGCCAATGCAGGAATAGTAAGACAGTGATAAGGACTGAAGTACTAAAACAAGGCTAATAGTTTAATTAACCACAACAAAAGTATTCATACAGTAAAAGGGGTTGGCTCACCAAGAGTAAGAGTACCAAGGAAATGTTAAACTCTAAATTAGCTACAATGATTTAACTGTCATACTAAAACAAGGACAAAGAGCAATGCAACAATTCTTTTCATTGGAAGTAAGAAAGAGAGTTCTTCAGTGTTATATAGAACCAATCCTGACATATGGGAGTGAGTCATTGACAATTAGTAAACAAATAAGGAAGGCACTTGGGGCCACAGAGATTTGGTTTTACAGAAGAATATAAAAAATACCATGGACAGCCAAAAAGAGTAATGAGGATGTCCTGAAAGAGGCCACTGCGCAAAGTAAACTTATTTCACAAGTTAGAAAGAAGCAATCCACTTTTTTGGGGCATGTTATGACAATAGCAAAGCTGGAATAAATCATAACAACAGGTAAGACTGAAGGAAAAAGAGATTGGGGAAGACAAAGAGAGCAAATACTGGACAATTTGACATCGTGTCATAGAAATAAGTCAACAGCACAATTGATAAACTGTACTGGAGACAGAAAGTTGTGGAGAGACATAATCTCCTACACCACTAGGCATGGTACTTGAAGAAGAAGAAGAAGAAGAAGAAGAAGAAGAAGAAGAAGAAGAAGAAGAAGAAGAAGAAGAAGAAGAAGAAGAAGACTAAAACAAAACCAATTATTAATCTAATAATCAATGGTTAACCCAGTTTTATTTCTATTAATTATGTAACTCCACAACTTGCAATTGAAAAATAAATTCTTAGATAACTTTTCCATGTTTGAAAACAAAGGCAGGAAAGTGTTACAGTCTTTATTAATTCAAGACAGAAAAATTTTATTATACTATACATACTATCTGTGAATTTGAGGTAGAGAAAGGTTATTCTGTGAGTTTATGAGAGATACAAATGTTGTATTTTGTACTCATTTTAAAAGTCAAGTATTTGAATGACTCACAAGTCTGAATTTCTTTTTTTTTCTAAGACGACAGTCAACTGCAGTCTTTGTCATCATTTGCTCACACACAACTGCATCTGCTTCTCTTATAAAGGTAGCCGTCTGCCTTAGGCTTCTCTTATAAAGGTAGCCATCTGCCTTAGGCTTCTCTTATAAGGTAGCCATCTGCCTTAGGCTTCTCTTATAAAGGTAGCCATCTGCCTTAGGCTTCTCTTATAAAGGTAGCCGTCTGCCTTTGGCTTCTCTTATAAAGGTAGCCATCTGCCTTAGGCTTCTCTTATAAAGGAAACCATCTGCCTTAGGCTTCTCTTATAAAGGTAGCCATCTGCCTTAGGCTTCTCTCAACACTGTAAAGTTTCTCCTTCAAGGGAGTTCAGGAAAGCCATGCTGTCAAACTGCTCCGAGATTCTTGGAGGATATATTCTAATTATTGCTTGTCTTCCTCACAAAGACATATCTGTCTGTCTGATTTATAAATTATTGAACAGATAAGATTTTATTTTACAGTAGCTGATTCTCAGAATCATCACTTGCTCTTTTCTTGGTAAGGAGTAGTATGCTGCTGTTATATCTGATGTGATAGTCAAAGGGATGCTATCATAAGAAATAGGGGAAAGAACAATAGGAGATTAAAGTCCAATGAAGAAGTTTTCAGCATAAGAAATTAAAGATAGAATAAACACAGGTCATGTGATTGTGAGTATAAAATAAGAACGCAAGAATCATTCATTTTCTTCTTCCGTGTATAGCTCTTCTGTGCATAGCTTGTGTTGCACTCACCATGATGTAGTTGTGCAACATTCTACACCATATGCTAAAGACGTAGAGATAGTCAGCTTTCTTCACAACCTATGCTGAGGTTGTGATTCTGTAGTGCTCAGAAGAATAGATATCAGAAGGTTTTTTTGTCATTCAAGAAGACAGAGCAGTTAGAAGGACAGGCAGCAGGAAGTATGAATTTTGTTGGTATGTAAAGGTTTTGAATAAGTTAGAAGAAACGTGACAATAGTGAATTTTCACGTGCACTTAGTGGAGCAATGGTGGCGCAGTGGTTAGTGCACTGGCTTCCTAGCTTGGTGGTCCATGGTTCGATTCCCAGTTGAAGTGTGATTTTTTTAGACTGCAAACGACTCCGGGGTCGACCCAGCCTCATGAATTGGGTACCAGAACAACTCTGGGAAGGTTAAGGTGGTCGGCGTGATGCTGACCACATCACCCCTAGTGTGCCGATGGTCAAGAAAATATGGGCCTAACACCATATTCCCAATATGCTTCAATGGGCATGAGATGGGATCCTTTACTTTTTTTTACTTAGTGGAGTATGAACACCACATGTTAATTTTGAGCCAGTGACTGTTAAAGAAGAATAGTAATTGAAGTGACATTATAGATTGACAGTGTTAGTCTTTGGCAAAATCTCCACACCCAAGTATTTTACTAGTGCCAATAACCAAAGCTGCTGTAATGAGTTTTTCAAGAAGAATAAAAACGGGCATAAAAATTAGCAGACAATAGATCTTCCATGACAATAAAAAGAACACACAAGATAGAATGCAAAATGTTTGGAACCATGAAGTCTCTGGATGTGTACATGTCAGACAGGCTTGCTATGCCTCACTTGAAATATTTGTTTACTTCTACTTGTAAATATGTTCCAGTTGGTAAAATAAACCATGAAAACTCATCAGACAGTGTTTTGATTGTGAAGATATTATGTCTGCCATGTTCAGTCGATGTCAGTTGTTCAAGAACTATGTTACAGAAAGTATGTACATCAGGACTTGTTGAACCTGGGTCACTATATCATAAAACAAACATGGCCAGTGCAAACAGCACATTGCCACACTGACAACAACTGCTGTGACAGACTGTGTTTCTTCATCCAGTAGTAATAAAAATGTAAAAGACACTGTTATTGTTAATATCAACAGTAACGGAAACACTCATTGTCAGATGATATACCAGACAACTAGAAAAAAACAAAAGAACTGATTAAAATAACAACACCTCACTTGAAGTCTTGCCGATAATGTTTAGATTTCCTAGGCAACTCTAAAGTTGTTGCCAACTACTAGAGGTTCTAATGTGCATGTTAGGGTGTGACTTACAATGATTAGATCATATAATGATTAGATCATACAATGATTAGATCATAAATTATCAAGGAGATAAGAGTACAAGTGAAAACCGAGGTATGGCTGAAAAGTTAAATATAGGAACAAATTGTCCTGTGCAGCTACTGGGAGTCTCTGATGAGACAATGAATAGGACTACTGCTTGTTCAGGCATTTGTACAAGGTGACTAATATGAGATCGTTCATGAGGCTGGTGACCACATCTTGTAAAACAAACTGCTGCGGAAACCATCATGGCCAGAGCATGTGAATGTTTTGTGAAGCTTCCTGCATGGTGGCACTTCCTGCATGGTGGCGCTTCCTGCATGGTGGCGCTTCCTGCATGGTGGCGCCAGCTGTAATGGTGGCTCCATGCTTCATAGGCAGAAAAAAGGAAAATGATAGGGACAAAATGTAGATTGTTTAGACTTAGGGAGATGCAAATGTAGACTGTTAAGACTTCATCATCTCATCTCAACCTGTAACCCGTCATGGGTCGTAGGGGTGCCATGGTGGAAGCATCAGCAGACAGGGTCCTCCACTGCTCTCTATCCTCAGCAATGCGTACAAGTGTGGAAAAACCGTGTCCTGCCCATTCTTTGATGTTATCAGCCCAGGATTTTCTTTGCCTTCCTCTTCTTCATTTACCTTCGACTGTTCCCTGAAGGATCGTTTTCAAAAGAGAGTCATGACGAGTTACATGCCCAAACCAGGCAAGCTTTCAACGTTTCACTACTGACAAAAGTGGTTCTTGGTGGCCTGCATAGGTGTTTATTTTCTCTCTAACATAGACATTTGTTCTGTGCTCTTTATAGCAAATCCGCAAAATTCTTCTTTAACATTTATACTCGAAAGCCTGAATCCTTCACTCCATATCTGCAGTGAGTGTCCAGCCCTCACACCCATACAAGAGAATAGATAATACAAGTGATTTGTATAATTTGATATTCACAGGAAAACTGATGTTACTTTTCCAGATCACATTCAGCCTTGTCATGGCAGCTGAGGCCATCTCAAGTCTTGTCTTGATTTCTTTACTTGATCTTCCATCACTACATATAGTGGACCCGAGATATTTAAAGGTGTTAACTTCTTCTAACGTTTGCCCATTAAACGTAATGTTGGTCGGAACATGTTTCTTATGGCTATTCACCAATATCTTGCTTTTTTCTATATTAATTTCCATCCCATACGTTCTTGTTACTTTCTCCAGTCTAGAGGTAAGGTCTTGAAGTTCTGATTCTGTTCCAGCTATAAGATCGATATCATCAGCAAAACGTAGATTGCAAAGAGGTCGGCCTCCAATCGATATGGTTGTTTTATAATCGTAGAGAGCCTCCTGCATAATATGTTCTAGATATATATTAAAGAGCACTGGGGACAGGATACATCCCTGGCGAACTCCTACAGTTGTTTTGAAAAATTCTCCAATGTCATTGGTTGCAAAAACAGCACTGCTTGCGTCCTTGTATAGTGCTTCAATGATATCTATGATGTTGGTATCAAAATTGAATTTTCTCATTATTTGCCATAAGCCTTCATGCCAGACTCGATCGAAGGCTTTTGTGAAATCGATGAAGTTATGGTACAAATCGTGTTGATGCTGGAGATGTTTTTCGATCAGTAATCTAATATTGAAGATTTGTTCTGAGGTACTTCTTTTTGGTCTAAAGCCAGCCTGTTCCTCTGACAAGATTTCTTCTGATTTCTGTTTTATTCTGTTCAAAAGTATCCTTAACATCACCTTACTTGGATGACTAATAAGGCTAATGGTTCTGTAGTTCTTGCACATTTTTAGATTTCCTTTCTTTGGAAGTGGTATTACTAATTACTGCGTCCACACTTTTGGCCATTTTTTTGTACTCCATATCTTCTGGCAAATTGTTGTCATGATTTTTACTATATCTGGTCCTCCATATTTCAAGAGCTCTGCTGGGATATTATCCACACCCGGTGACTTCCCTCCTTTCATCGAACATATAGCCTCTTCCACTTCTTCCCGTAATATTGCTGCATTTCCGAGTTCCCTGTTTTTGCACTTAATGTTGTTTAATATGCTATAGTCAGTGTCGAGTTTACAGTTATATAATTCTTTACAATATTCTGTCCACCTTCTCATTACAGCTGTTTTTTCTTTGAGCAGAGCCCCATTGCTATCTTCTATGACAGTTACCCTGGGCTGTTGGGGTTTTGAAGTCTTCTTAATGTATCAAAAGCTGCCTTGCTGTTACCTTTTATTAGCCCCGTATTAATGGACTCACATTGATCAGCTACCCATTTTTCTTTGGCCTGTTTCATTTTCTTTCCAATATTTTTATTCACCATACTGTATTGCCATGCTGCTTCAGAAACCTCTTTCTTGACCTTTTTCATTTCCCACCGTGTATCATATAACTTCAGAATGTCATCTGTAACCCATGGTTTGTTTATTTTCTTTCTTTTACCAAGTATTTCTGTTGCTGATTCAATGAGCACGTCTTTCATGTTCTCTGTAATTAAGTTGATATCATCCTCCAAAAAGTTGAGAGCTGCGAATTTTCCTCCAACAGTTGCCTCAAAGATTCCGGCGATTTTCTGGATCTTTCAGTTTGTCTAAATTGAATTTTAACTGAGAACATCTGTTTTGATTATAATTCTTTTTGAGTTTAAGCTTGAGCGTCATCAATACCATGTCATGATCACTACCAATGTCGGCGCCAGGAAAAGTACTAGTCTTGGCTTTATTAATACTGGACTTGAATCTTTTGGATACAAGAATAAAATCAATTTGGCCATGTATCTCAGTTTTTGGGGCATGCCACGTTGTTCTTCTTGATAACTTATGAGGAAATAGTGTATTTGCAAGGGTTAGTTTATAGTTGCTGGCAAATTCTAGTAGCCTTAGTCCTCGATTGTTGGTTTCTCCTGTCCCAAATTTCCCCACTGTGCCAGCCCACTGACCATATGCATCTGGCCCTATTTTAGCATTCCAATCACCTAGCATGATGAGAAGATCTTTCTTTGGAATTTTCTTAATTGTTTCATTCAGATTTTCATAAAATGTATCAATTGCATCATCCTCATAGTCAGTAGTGGGGGCATATACCTGTATGATGGAGATGTTCTTTGGATGTGCTGCAATAAGTATGGTGATAAGCCTGTTATTTATTGGGGTGCAGCTGATGACAGAATTCAATCTATCTTTATGTACAATAAAACCTACTCCATGCTGATGTTTGGACTCATCTCCACTAAACCAAATTTTGTGACCATCATCCGTTATCGATTCGCCTAATCCTGTCCATCTGACTTCTGCTAGGCCCAGGATGTCCCACGAGTATCTAACAAGTTCAAGTGTTAGTTATCTGACTTTTCCACACGCATATAGCATGCGTACATTCCAAGTTCCAACAACAAAACTTTCTCTAGGAAGTTTCAAAACAGGTGTTTGTACCCTATTTGCTGACTTATCACTCTCAAGGGGCAATGAGAGCGTGGTCGTTGTTAATCCAGGCCTCAGCCGATCCAGCATATTATTACTGAGTTGACTTTCCATCATAGCATTTCAGTGGGCAAGATGTTTGCTTGGCGGTGCCCATCTTCTCTCTGTAATGTTATGATGTATGTATATAAGCATTACCTCGTCATCTACACAAGCACACACGTTTCAGAAGGCACTCAGTAAAAGCATGTTCAGTTTGTAGCCATGTTTATTTACAGGATATCGTACATGTGAAGATTCGCATATTATTACAATGTGTGGTTCGTATTATTAATGTATTATATTACATCCCCCCTTTTTTGAAAAAAAAAATGTGTGCAAACATTTCCAACGAAATGTTTCATGTGAGAAAGGATAAGTATGTGTAATGCTCAGTGTGAGTATATATATGTCACTGTCTGTATCGGCTGGGAGGTGTCACTGTACGGCCAGAACGAGTGGTGTAAAGTGCTGGTGGTTCTGCGGAAGTCCCTGGTTTAGCTTGAGTTGGATTGTCTGTTGAAAGCATGGGAATTCTCTGTTCTGTTGTATTCTGTGGGATTTCTCTTATGTCCACTCTGTTTCGCCTCAGGAGGTTGCTGCTGCTGTCTGGTCTTAAAGTATAGCTCCTGGGTTCAGGGTTTCTGGAAATGATTGTTGCTTTTGACCATGTGTCATTGTTGTGGTTGTAGGTAGTCACATGCTGACCAGGATATAATGGTGGTAAGTCTTTAGCACATTTGTCATAGTTGGATTTCTGAACTTGCTGACGATGCTGAAGTTGATCATATGTGCTGTCTCTATGTTGTGGACGGAAGTGGACCTTAGATGGTAGAAGGTCTTTAATTCTTCTATCAAACATAAGTTCTGCTGGACTGTCGATCTTACTGTCTACCGGTGTTGTTCTCCATCTCAAGAGTGCTAGGTGTACATCCTCTGTTCTTGTTTTCTTCATGATTGACTTGATAGTTTGTATCTGTCTCTCAATGAAACCATTAGATTTAGGGTATCTAGGTGATGATGTTGTGTGTTTGATCTTCCAGTCCTTAGTGAAGTTTCTGTATGCTTGACCTGAGAAATGTGGACCGTTGTCTGATCTAATTTCATCTGGGATGCCAAACATGCTGCAATACTTCTTTGTAATGTCTGCAATAACAGCTGATGGTGAGGGTTGTGGAAGTTTCTCAATGATGGGAAATTTGCTGTAGTAATCAGCAATAATAAGATAGTCATTATTGTCGATGGAGAAAATATCAGTTCCTATAATGCTCCAAGGGCTCAATGGTATGTCTGATGGTATGAGAGGTTCTCTGCACTGCCTATTTGCATGTTCTTGGCAAATTGAACAGTTTTTACATAGTGTTTCTATGTCCTTGTTTATCTGTGGCCAGTAAACATCTTTCTTTGCTCTCAGTTGTGTCTTCACAATACCAAGGTGACTATTATGGAGCTGTTTAAGGATGATATCGCGTTGTGTTTCTGGTACAACAATGCGATCTCCTTTAAGGATCAGACCATCTTCGATGCTTAACTCGTCCCTCATCGAGTAGTATGGACGGATGTGTGTTGGAACTTCCCTGATATAGCTTGGCCATCCATGGTATATCAGTTCTTTGAGAGAGTTAAGGACAGGATCTCTCATTGTGTCTTCTCTGATGTGTTCAAGCCGATTACCGCTAAACTTGACAAAATCAACTTTGATGTTTGGGGTAAGATCTGCTGTCTTGTTGGGGTTTGGTAGTTTGCTGAGAGCATCTGCAAGACCTATATCCTCTTTAATGTTGTTAATAGTTACCACACTCAGCTTTTCGCACATTGGTAAACCCAAAATTGCAGGTCCTTCAACATCTACCAAGTAAAATGTTGACGATGTCCATTCAGAGTCTCTGTATGAACATTCAAGTGTTACTGCTCCGAAACAGTCTATACTTGTTCCATTGTAAGCTCTTAGCTTTGTCCTGCCACTCCTACTTTTTACATCCCTTGTGGGAAATGCTTGCTCATCCACCTTGTCAGGCATGATCTGTCTGAATATTCTTAAGGGTAGAGTGTTACCTTGGGCACCTGTGTCTATCTTGAACCGAATATATCTTTCTTTGTGCCTTTTAATTCCTGGTATTCGGAATTGTACCTTGCAGAAAGCCTGCGTTCTCTTTGGTTCATTACTGAAAGTTAGTATCTTCACAGTATCAAATGTGGAAGGATCACTTTCTTCACTGGAGTCAAGGTCCTCAGTCATCATAAAGTGTGTTTGTTTTGATGACTCTCTGCTGTGAAGGTTGTGTTGAGCACTGTCTTGTTTCCTCTTGAAACATAATTTTATCAAGTGGCCCCTCTTTCTGCAGTAATGACATGTAGAGTCTTTAGCTGGACAGTGGTTTTGTATGTGGTTTAGGCCACAACATTTACACATAGCACCTCTGCTTGTGTTGTGTTTTTCTTGTTGCTTCGAACCAGTTGCTTTGTTTTGTTTGGGTTTATAGCTTTTTACTGCATCCACCTGGGCTGTTACTGTACCTTGCTGAATTTGTTTAATGTTTAGTGCTTGTGCCTCGTGTTTCCTGCCTTCATCCAGAAGTTGTTGTAAAGTTAGTGTATCACTCTGGCTCAGTATCCATTTCTGGAACTCTGGCATTGGTGTGCTGAGAAGGATCTGTTCGATAATTCGCTCTTTTTCTTCTTCTTTGTTAAATTTGCATACACTTGTTTTCTCCTTGATGCGAGTGAAAAAATCATCTAGACTTTCACCAGGTTTCTGTCGCAGGTGGTGAAGTTCTAATCTTGCCGCTCTAAAGTTTGTGTGCTGCTTTTTTCAAATATCAATATGGCTGCGGGGTTTCAGCTTTATTATCAGACGTTTTTCAAATTCGTCCAATATGGCTGCGGGGTCTGTCGCCGACTCCACAGGCATGGCGCTAGCAAAACTGTTGTAAATTTTCAAACCTTCATCGTCCAATGCTTCTAGGATATATGGAGTTAAGGTTTGTCCTTCCAGACCAGTGGTCTTGGAATATAGATCTATGCGTTGGCGCCATAACAAGAAAGCTTCACTCTTATCATCTTGACCGGCGAATCTCATTTGCGGTGCGTTGCGATAGTGTTTCGCCGCCATGGCTGACCTCGATGACGAAAATTAGCTGAATAGGCCTAAACTGTACTCACGTGTTATCGTGTAGCTGTTTTGCGTCAGTCCGGTATCCACCGCTGCCACCATGTAATGTTATGATGTATGTATATAAGCATTACCTCGTCATCTACACAAGCACACACATGTTTCAGAAGGCACTCAGTAAAAGCATGTTCAGTTTGTAGCCATGTTTATTTACAGAATATCGTACATGTGTAGATTCGCATATATTACAATGTGTGGTTCGTATTATTAATGTATTATATTACAGATCCCTGGCTCTTTGTTTCCCATGCTTGTCGTGGTAGCCGATCTTCTCCCATTCTGCAGACATGGCCAAACCATCTTAGTTGGGACTGTCAGGAAAATACAATTAGAATAAAATCCTCAACCAAAAGAAACAGTTCATCCAAACATTAAAAACAAAGACCAATATAAAATAATACTACTAATGGAAAAAAAATAGATTTACAAAAACATTAACACTTGGAAATACTGGATACAAAAATAATTATATTGTAAATACTCAAGGGAAAAAAAAAACCCAACAAATTAAATGTAAATATATCATAATGTGTACTTTATTTTGTAAATAACATAATGTACACATCACACAAAATGGAAAATAAAATTGCAATGAATACCCTAATTATAACTGAAGATTAGGTTGAACAGGGTAGACTCTGCCATGTTGGCGGATGAATGTAGGCAAAAGAAGCTAATTTGATGCTTTTTTGCTCTGCTCCCATTCCTTTAAAAAAGAAGAAGAAACTTTAACAACATGAACAAGTTAACCAAACAAGTAATTTAGGCAATTTGATCTACCATCCAGGGAAGATGAAAGTCCTCTATTAAGGAGGTTTGAAAGATTGGATGGCATGAATGAAATGCTTGGCATAAATTTGTTGAAGGCTTATGTTCTGCGGGGATCTAAAGAGTGATGAAGGGATGAGATGCTGGCACTAATTGTTCAAACTTTATGATACTGTAAAACATGTTCCTTTACTCTTTCTGTCTCAGCAGTATGTGAATTTTATCCAGGCACCAGAATTAATGCCAGTTTTTTCCACAAGGGATGTAAAACTGGCTAAAGAATATTTGGAAGTGTTGTAAGCAATTAATATTGCTCTGTACTGTGTAAAGTGCAAGAGGAAATTTGACATAACCAAAGTAGGGTACCAGGCAGCCCTTGGGAGAAATCCCTTGGGAGAATTTAAAATATCGTGGTGTAACATAGGGCTTGTGGGATGGATATAGTGAATGTAGAAATGAAATACACATGATCAGTTTTTGCCACACAGCAGACATTCTAGTGAAAACATAACTAAGGTAAGCATATGATGTAGTCTCCACATTGCATAAAATTACGTGACAAACTGCTCAAGTAAACTGGCATTTCAAATGAGAAGAAAAGAGGCTAATGGCTGAATTTTGGAAAAAATACAGCGTCAGAAATAAAGCTGTAGCACGCGAGCAAAGTGCCCTTAAGGTTTAGTTTGGTTTTAAGGACTATCTTCATTGCACACTCCATCAGTGCTCCGATCTCCTCCCTTAGATCACACAAGGAGGATCTCAGCACAGTGCACAAACTCCATAGCACCAGCGAGAATCCCAATGTGGAATTACACAAATAGTAATCACACATTCCATAAACATTTTTGTGATGGGTTGGTTTCTAATTTTTAAATTTTGCCAGGGCAGCGGCCTGATAGGCCTACACTTTACAATTTCCAACTGCCGTGGGATTTTTAACGTGCGCAACTTGCACACGGGACCTCCTATTTTTTCGCCCTTATCCGAGAAGGTTACGCATCTGATCTCACTACCTAGGAGACCAGGGGGAAGTATGACATCATTAGGACCACTGGTTCTGAAAACAAATTTCCATAAATTATATTCCCTCAACTGGGAATCGAACCCAGCACCTCTAGAACACGAGACAGATGCCATGCCTCTTAGCCTCTCCGACCCCCTAAAGTGCCCCTAATTCTCATGCCAATTAAAACGGATTTAACTAATGTCCTAAATTTTTAAAATTCTGAAAAACTGTCCAGTAATTCTTGAGTTGCATCTTGTGACTGATGGAGAGACAAAATGAAATTAGTGCTGCATTTTGAACTTTTCAGTTGCAAAAGAGCTAAAAATGTAAAGAATTCAGTCACAGTACACATTATATAGAAACTTATTAGTTGACATTATAACATAATAAATACATGTACACAAAAGTATCATCTAAAATATTAAAATATGGTACTGAAGGACTAATGTAGTACTACATGTAAATATGTATAGAAAAAAATAAAACTCTGATAACTATGTCTGGTCTACTATTTTCTATGGAATGAATAACATTAATAAATAATAATTAAAATAAATAAACTTAATTAAAAAATTTGGTTTAGTGGAGATGAGTCTAAACATCAGCATGGAGTAGGTTTTATCGTACATAAAGATAGATTGAACTCTGTCATCAGCTGCACCCCAATAAATAGCAGGCTTATCACCATTCGTATTGCAGCACATCCAAAGAACATCTCCATTATACAGGTATATGCCCCCACTACTGACTATGAGGATGAGGCAATTGATACATTTTATGACAATCTGGATGAAGCAATTAAGAAAATTCCAAAGAAAGATCTTCTCATCGTGTTAGGTGATTGGAATGCTAAAATAGGGCCAGATGCATACGGTCACTGGGCTGGTACAGTGGGGAGATTTGGGACAGGTGAAACCAACGATCGAGGACTAAGGCTACTAGAATTTGCCAGCAACTATAAACTAACCATTGCAAATACACTATTTCCTCATAAGTTATCAAGAAGAACAACGTGGCATGCCCCAAAAACTGAGATACATGGCCAAATGATTTTATTCTTGTATCCAAAAGATTCAAGTCTAGTATTAATAAAGCCAAGACTAGGACTTTTCCTGGCGCCGACATTGGTAGTGATCACGACATGGTATTGATGACGCTCAAGCTTAAACTTAAAAAGAACTATAATCAAAACAGATGTTCTCAGTTAAGATTCAATTTAGACAAACTGAAAGATCCAGAAATCGCGGGAATCTTTGAGGCAACTGTTGGAGGAAAATTCGCAGCTCTCAATTTTTTGGAGGATGATATCAACTCAATCACAGAGAACATGAAAGACGTGCTCATTGAATCAGCAACAGAAATACTTGGTAAAAGAAAGAAAATAAACAAACCATGGGTTACAGATGACATTCTGAAGTTATGTGATACACGGCGGGAAATGAAAAAGGTTAAGAAAGAGGTTCCTGAAGCAGCATGGCAATACAGTATGGTGAATAAAAATATTAGGAAGAAAATGAAACAGGCCAAAGAAAAATGGGTAGCTGATCAATGTGAGTCCATTAATACGGGGCTAATAAAAGGTAACAGCAAGGCAGCTTTTGACACATTAAGAAAACTATCAAAACCCCAACAGCCCAGGGTAACTGTCATAGAAGATAGCAATGGGGCTCTGCTCAATGAAAAAACAGCTGTAATGAGAAGGTGGACAGAATATTGTAAAGAATTATATAACTGTAAACTTGATACTGACTTAGGCATATTAAACAACATTAAGTGCGAAAACAGGGAACTCGGAAATGCAGCAATATTACGGGAAGAAGTGGAAGAGGCTATATGTTCGATGAAAGGAGGGAAGTCACCGGGTGTGGATAATATCCCAGCAGAGCTCTTGAAATATGGAGGACCAGATATAGTAAAAATCATGACAACAATTTGCCAGAAGATATGGAGTACAAAAAAATGGCCAAAAGAATGGACGCAGTCATTAGTAATACCGCTTCCAAAGAAAGGAAATCTAAAAATGTGCAAGAACTACAGAACCATTAGCCTTATTAGTCATCCAAGTAAGGTGATGTTAAGGATACTTTTGAACAGAATAAAACAGAAATCAGAAGAAATCTTGTCAGAGGAACAGGCTGGCTTTAGACCAAAAAGAAGTACCTCAGAACAAATCTTCAATATTAGAGTACTTATCGAAAAACATCTCCAACATCAACACGATTTATACCATAACTTCATCGATTTCACAAAAGCCTTCGATCGAGTCTGGCATGAAGGCTTATGGCAAGTAATGAGAAAATTCAATTTTGATACCAACATCATAGATATCATTGAAGCACTATATAAGGACGCAAGCAGTGCTGTTTTTGCAAGCAACGACATTGGAGAATTTTTCAAAACAACTGTAGGAGTTCGGCAGGGATGTATCCTGTCCCCAGTGCTCTTTAATATTTATCTAGAACGTATTATGCAGGAGGCTCTCTACGATTATAAATCAACCATATCGATTGGAGGCCGACCTCTTTGCAACCTACGTTTTGCTGATGATATCGATCTTATAGCTGGAACAGAATCAGAACCAAGACCTTACCTCTAGACTGGAGAAAGTAACAAGAACGTATGGAAATTAATATAGAAAAAAGCAAGATATTGGTGAATAGCCATAAGAAACATGTTCCGACCAACATTACGTTAAATGGGCAAACGTTAGAAGAAGTTAACACCTTTAAATATCTCGGGTCCACTATATGTAGTGATGGAAGATCAAGTAAAGAAATCAAGACAAGACTTGAGATGGCCTCAGCTGCCATGACAAGGCTGAATGTGATCTGGAAAAGTAACATCAGTTTTCCTGTGAATATCAAATTATACAAATCACTTGTATTATCTATTCTCTTGTATGGGTGTGAGGGCTGGACACTCACTGCAGATATGGAGCGAAGGATTCAGGCTTTCGAGCATAAATGTTATAGAAGAATTTTGCGGATTTGCTATAAAGAGCACAAAACAAATGTCTATGTTAGAGAGAAGATAAACACCTATGCAGGCCACCAAGAACCACTTTTGTCAATAGTGAAACGTCGAAAGCTTGCCTGGTTTGGGCATGTAACTCATCAAGACTCCCTTTCGAAAACGATCCTTCAGGGAACAGTCGCAGGTAAACGGAGAAGAGAAAGGCACAGAAAATCCTGGGCTGATAACATCAAAGAATGGGCAGGACACGGTTTTTCCACACTTGTACGCATTGCTGAGGATAGAGAGCAGTGGAGGAACCTGTCTGCTGATGCTTCCACCATGGCACCCCTACGACTCATGACGGGTTACAGGTTGAGATGAGATGATGAAGTCTTAACAGTCTACATTTGCATCTCCCTAAGTCTAAACAATCTACATTTTGTCCCTATCATTTTCCTTTTTTTTGCCTATGAAGCATGGAGCCACCATTACAGCTGGCGCCACCATGCAGGAAGCGCCTCCATGCAGGAAGCGCCACCTGCAGGAAGTGCCACCATGCAGGAAGCTTCACAAAACATTCACATGCTCTGGCCATGATGGTTTCCGCAGCAGTTTGTTTTACAAGATGTGGTCACCAGCCTCATGAACGATCTCATTATTAGTCACCTTGTACAAATGCCTGAACAAGCAGTAGTCTATTCATTGTCTCATCAGAGACTCCCAGTAGCTGCACAGGACAATTTGTTCCTATATTTAACTTTTTAGCCATAACTCGGTTTTCACTTGTACTCTTATCTCCTTGCTTATTTATGATCTAATCATTGTATGATCTAATCATTATATGATCTAATCATTGTAAGTCACACCCTAACATGCACATTAGAACCTCTAGTAGTTGGCAACAAACAACTTTAGAGTTGCCTAGGAAATCTAAAACATTATCGACAAGACTTCAAGTGAGGTGTTGTTATTTTAATCAGTTCTTTTTGTTTTTTTCTAGTTGTCTGGTATATCATATCTGACAATGAGTGTTTCCGTTTTCCGTTACTGTTGATATTAACAATAACAGTGTCTTTTACATTTTTATTACTTACTGGATGAAGAAAAACACAGTCTGTCACAGCAGTTTGTTGTCAGTGTGGCAATGTGCTGTTTGCACTGGCCATGTTTGTTTTATGATATAGTGACCCAGGTTCAACAAGTCCTGATATACATACTTTCTGTAACATAGTTCTTGAACAACTGACATCGACTGAACATGGCAGACATAATATCTTCACAATCAAAACACTGTCTGATGAGTTTTCATGGTTTATTTTACCAACTGGAACATATTTACAAGTAGAAGTAAACAAATATTTCAAGTGAGGCATAGCAAGCCTGTCTGACATGTACACATCCAGAGACTTCATGGTTCAAAACATTTTGCATTCTATCTTTGTGTGTTTCTTTTTATTGTCATGGAAGATCTATTGTCTGCTAATTTTTATGCCCGTTTTATTCTTCTTGAAAAACTCATTACAGCAGCTTTGGTTATTGGCACTAGTAAAAAATACTTGGGTGTGGAGATTTTGCCAAAGACTAACACTGTCAATCTATAATGTCACTTCAATTACTATTCTTCTTTAACAGTCACTGGCTCAAAATTAACATGTGGTGTTCATACTCCACTAAGTAAAAAAAAAAGTAAAGGATTCCCATCTCATGTCCATTGAAGCATAGTGGGAATATGGTGTTAGGCCCATATTTTCTTCATCATCGGTACACTAGGAGTGATATGGTCAGCATCACGCCGGCCGCCTTAACCTTCCCAGAGTTGTTCTGGTACCCAATTCATGAGGCTGGGTCGATCCCTGAGCCGTTTGCAGTCTAAAAAAAATCCCACTTCAACTGGGGATTGAACCATGGACCATCGAGCTAGGAAGCCAGTGCACTAACCACTACGCCACCATTGCTCCACTAAGTGCACGTGAAAATTCACTATTGTCACGTTTCTTCTAACTTATTCAAAACCTTTTACATACCAACAAAATTCATACTTCCTGCTGCCTGTCCTTCTAACTGCTCTGTCTTCTTGAATGACAAAAAAACCTTCTGATATACTATTCTTCTGAGCACTACAGAATCACAACCTCAGCATAGGTTGTGAAGAAAGCTGACTATCTCTACGTCTTTAGCATATGGTGTAGAATGTTGCACAACTACATCAATGGTGAGTGCAACACAAGCTATGCACAGAAGAGCTATACACGGAAGAAAGAAAATGAATGATTCTTGCGTTCTTATTTTATACTCACAATCACATGACCTGTGTTTATTCTATCTTTAATTTCTTATGCTGAAAACTTCTTCATTGGACTTTAATCTCCTATTGTTCTTTCCCCTATTTCTTATGATAGCATCCCCTTTGACTATCACATCAGATATAACAGCAGCATAACTACTCCTTACCAAGAAAAAGAGCAAGTGATGATTCTGAGAATCAGCTACTGTAAAATAAAATCTTATCTGTTCAATAATTTATAAATCAGACAGACAGATATGTCTTTGTGAGGAAAGACAAGCAATAATTAGAAATATATCCACCAAGAATCTCGGAGCAGTTTGACAGCATGGCTTTCCTGAACTCCCTTGAAGGAGAAACTTTACAGTGTTGAGAGAAGCCTAAGGCAGATGGCTACCTTTATAAGAGAAGCCTAAGGCAGATGGTTTCCTTTATAAGAGAAGCCTAAGGCAGATGGCTACCTTTATAAGAGAGAAGCCAAAGGCAGACGGCTACCTTTATAAGAGAAAGCCAGCCTAAGGCAGATGGCTACACTTTATAAGAGAAGCCTAGGCAGATGGCTAACCTTATAAGAGAAGCCTAAGGCAGATGGCTACCTTTATAAGAGATGCCTAAGGCAGACGGCTACCTTTATAAGAGAAGCAGATGCAGTTGTGTGTGAGCAAATGATGACAAAGACTGCAGTTGACTGTCGTCTTAGAAAAAAAAAGAAATTCAGACTTGTGAGTCATTCAAATACTTGACTTTTAAAATGAGTACAAAATACAACATTTGTATCTCTCATAAACTCACAGAATAACCTTTCTTGTACCTCAAATTCACAGATAGTATGTATAGTATAATAAAATTTTTCTGTCTTGAATTAATAAAGACTGTAAACACTTTCCTGCCTTTGTTTTTCAAACATGGAAAAAGTTATCTAAGAATTTATTTTTCAATTGCAAGTTGTGGATTGTTAACAATAATTAATAGAAATAAAAAAACTGGGTTAACCATTGATTATTAGATTAATAATTGGTTTTGTTTTAGTCTTCTTCTTCTTCTTCTTCTTCTTCTTCTTCTTCTCTCTTCTTCCTTCTTTTACTTCTTCTTGTTCTTCTTCCTTCTTCAACTTTACGTAAGCATAGTGGTGTTAGGAGCTTATTGTTCTCTCCACCAACTTTCTGTCTCCATGTACAGTTGTTATCAATTGTTGAACTGTTGATTTATTCTATTTCTATGACACGATGTCCCAAGACTGTCCAGCGCTATTTGCTCTCTTTGTCTTCCCAGTTCTTTTTCCTTCATAGTCTTTACTGTTGTTTGATTTTTATTTCAGCTAGTTGCCCTCTTGTCCATTAACATGCCCCAAAAAAGTGGATTGCTTCTTTCTAAAGCTTGTGAAAATAAGTTTTACTTTGCGCCAGACAATGGCCTATTTCATGACAATACTCATTACTCCTTTTTGGCTGTCCTTGCGTATTTTTTTTATTCTTCTGTAAAACCAAATCTCTGTAGCGCCCCAAGTGGCATTCCTTATTTGGCTTTTACTAATAGTCCAAAGTGGACTCACTCCATACTGTCAGGATTGGTTCTTATATTAACACATGAGAGAAAACTCTCTGTTCTTTACTTTCCAATGAAAAAAGAATTGTTGCATTGCTCTCCCCCTTGTCCTTGTTTCTAGTATTGACAGGTTAAATCATTGTAGCTAATTTAAGAGTTTAACATTTCCTTGGTTACTCTTACTCATTGGTGAGCCAACCCACCTTTTACTGTCTGAATTACTTTTGTTCGTGGTTAAATTAAACAACTATTAGCCAAGTTTTAGAACTTTCAGTCCTTATCCACTGGTCTTACTTATTCTCTGCATTGGCATAGTTCAAACCCTTCGCACATTCCTGTAACCTTCATTGTTGTCAAAACTGAACCCCAAAAGAATCGCATAATTTAATTTCAATGTTGTGTCGAGTCAAAACCCTTGGCTTTGTGAAGTAGGTGTTTCATTTTAAATATTAATTTATGGCCTTCTTAGTGTAGTGTAACTACATTCAAGCGGTTATTATTAATTTTTAAAGTTGAATGCAGAGGGAGGTAAAGACCAGGTTTTTGCAGAAGTTCAGTGCACTTTTTGTTGCAAATCGTTGGTGAGTACTTATTTTGAATAGGATAGTACTGTATCATACCTTTGTTGTATGCATAAAGGAGATGAAAATATTGATGGAACCCTCAGTTATAACCTGTAACTGTGGTTCATGTGCTTTGTGTTCCTGTGGTGGGAAACTAAAATCTTTAAAAACATAAACTGCTTTATGAAAAGAATAATTTACAGTTCCCAGTTTTATAGAACATTAAATTCATTCTTATAGGCACGAAAAATGCACGGAAAGAAGTCAACAGCAGAATTATAAATAGTACTGTAGACAGGAAAGCTGTGGAGAGGGAGTGATCGCTAATGCCCTTAGGCATGGTACTTGAAGAAAAAGAAGTTATCAGGATTACTAAATAAATACAGATAACTATGGAAACTTCTTTTTGCCTAAGAAAAACTAGGTGTGTTTTTATTTGGCTTTTTTCCCTGTATGGCTTTTTTTATATTGTTACTTGAATACTTTCCTCTCATGTGCTTTTAATTTGAATAGTCCAGCATTTTGTGTGTGATGCTTGTCCATGCATAGCCCTGTTATAGCTTGTGGTCTAACATTGAGATGTTTAAATGTTTCGTATGACTAGATTCCTAATGTAAACAAAACGAGGTGAAACCACAGTTTATAATAATATGTATAATATGATACTTACTTAATTGATGCAGGCATCCTTTGAAGAATGTGTTAGTCAAGTCCATTGTTAGTAATACATAGCTCCATGCTAGGTATTTGTTAATATGCCAGTTGCAATAGGTAGACTTTTAGTTTCTTGTTATTGCAAAGGTGACTTTTATTTTATTGTATATTTAATTTAAAATTGTGTTCACCACACGTGGATGTACTCTTGGAGAGACAAAAAGAAGTGTTTAGTTTTTTTAATTCGGTTATCCTTTCTTCTGACAGGATAAAACCATTTCATTTAATGTGGGACATGTGAGATAGGTTAACTTCATTCACTGTTGAAGTAAAATTTGTATTTTCTTTGATGTTTTCCAAAGACAGTATACAATTTACAAAGCAAAATTCTGTTTTAATCATCTAGGAAAGTTTAAATTATCGTTAGGATACGAATAAATTTTCACTTAAGATTCATGAGAAAATTATTAAAGATTGTAGTTTGTTTGAGTGATCAAATTATGTCAAAAAAATTGAGGACTACAGGAAATGGGCTATGGCTGGTGGAACCAAGGACAGTAATTATAATTGTTACTTTCACAATTGCCTCAAATTGACAGGAATGAGATAAAACAGGAATGAAATTTGAAGTCGCACTAAAGGGGAAAGGTGGAGTTGGTTAATTCCCAGCTAGGTGGGGCAAAAAAAGGGGCAACAGTAGCATATTATCGCAGCCATGACCCAAGTTAGGAAGATGTAAAGGAAGATAAAATAGGCCAAAACATTATGTCTGATTGGGAGAGGAGGGGATGCTTTTGATGATCAGATTGCCTTACTGTTTGTAACGCGTTTTAAAAAAAAATGAAGAAAGAAAGCTTAGAATTCTTACCAACTGAAAAAAATAATTTGATTTCTGTCTCAGACAAATCTGTTGGTAAATCTTCTTCTTCTTCTTGCGATTCGGCATCTTTGATGTTTTTACACCGGTCAGACGAGTTTCTCATGATGAATTCGAACCATTGGGTTTGGAAGTTCCTCTTTTAGACTCCATATTAGCTTTGGTGTTAAGTTGTATTGGTGTTCATTGGGTCCTGCATTATCTTTTCTTAAAATGGTCATACAGAGGAACAAATCCTTGTAGAACATGTCTCAGCAGTTTGTTCGTTTAATCCACATGTGCACAGTGGTGAAGCAGACAATCGTAGCTTGTGCATGTGTTTATTCAGTTTGTTATGCCCTGTCCTGAGTCGAAAAATAGTTATCTGTCCCTGCCGGTCGAGAGTGTGATAGTCGTCTTTGGGTTGGTTCTGTTCTCTTCTGATAGTCTGGATAGCTCTCTTTTTCTCAAAGTATGTGACTTCATTATCTTCTTGTTCACATTCTCCTCCCTTTTTTGCAAGTTTATCTGCCTTTTCATTTCCGGGTACACCACAATGAGATGGTACCCACTGAAGTATGGTTCTCTTTTTGGCAGCTACCTTGTTTAGTTCATTTCTCAGATGCGGGAGTTTACCACCCTTGAGAGCTTGCAGTACAGACAGTGCATCTGTGAGGATGACTACCTGGTGGCAGTCAGAGTTGGTGTTATAAATCATATTTGCAGCTTGCTCTAGAGCTTGAACCTCAGCTGTATAGTTGGAACAGAATTTACCAGTGGGAATGTGCCTAGTCTCATAGTGGTTGTCAGGATATGAGATAAAGATACCGGCACCTCCATTCTTAACAGCATTTGTTGCTGATCCATCTGTGTAGGCATGTATCCATGATTGTTCGGGATAGCTTTCTTTGATCATACTCAATGTAGCAGTTCGTTTTTGCAGATCATTATACTCATATCCAATTGTGAGACCGCTGATTGATGTAT